>OY992877.1:149894391-149899391 GCA_963921405.1 Cepaea hortensis | reverse complement strand
GAATAACTGAAATCAGTTCAAAGCCTCTCGCCATGTTCAACACTTTATGAATGCACTCACGGGCATTCGTTAATTACATCCATTAAACTGCTCACTATTGTCGATGTGGTGCTTAAAACTGAAGCTGATATCCCATGCGCACAGTGATCTTCATGGTAGACTTAGTAATGAATGAATCTGTCCAACTTATGCTAGCGTGTAACTATAAATTTGTAGATAAAACATTGATAGGTGGGAAAGTAACGAATTCTGTACACTCCATAGGTTGATTGCTTACTCCTTATACGACCAACGGGCTATAATGTTGTTCTTGAATGCTTCAGTTTCAGGCAATTACTACCTTTTCTCACTCTTTGCTAGACGCTACTTTAAATCTTTCAGCCTGAGATGTTTGCAGCTTTAAGTTCTACTGACCAAAAATTAGAAAGCAGAACGGTTAGATAAGGCAGACATAGATAATGTTATTATCATTATTGTTTGTATAGGAAGGCATACGGAGAACGTCGTTGGAAAGAGGTAAAAACACGAATATATGAATGAGAGGCTCCAGTAATGGAAAAAAAAAAAAAACGCACACAGACACAGACTAAGGATTCAACCGACGAATTTATCAATGCAACAAAAATCATGAAACGTATAAAATATATATGAAACCGTGTAAAACAAATTAAAAATTTTGCCGGTTTTAGTTGAAAAACTGGCCAAGACACGAGAAACAAGTGGATAGAACTATCAGAAAGAAAATCTGTCAATTCTGTTTGTTTTGTTGTCACCCACCGACCTGCATTACGACTTAGAAAGCTGCAGGGGTTGTTTTGCTGCGTGTAAACAGATGATCGGTAGTTTTGTTGTTTCACCTGTGATAAATGTTCAAAGCTAGCAGAAATGTGTGGTGTGATCTATAAAATATATAATTCTTCTTCTTCTTCTTCAGCGTTCCGAGCCATTGAGGTTCTTTGCTGCAAATACAATCCGTCTCCATTCGTCTCTCTGGTGGACCTTCTCTTGCCAATCGTTGATTCCAAGTGCTTGTAGGTCTGTACATGTATTATCTCTCCACTGCCTTCTTGGTCTACCTCGGGGTCTACGGTCATTTATTTCCTGAGTGTAAGCGAGTTTTGTTTCCCTATTAATATTCCATTCTTTCTATATGCCCCAGCCATTGTAGTCTATTAGCCTTCATGATACCAGTGATTAGCTGAGACTTAAACAAATCATAAATGTCTTTGTTATTTCTTCTTTTCCACTCTCCACTTTGTGTATCCCTAATGGGTCCAAAGATGCGTCTTAAAATTTTGTTCTCAAAGTTTTGTAACAAGCATACAGCACAACTGGTCTGATCAGTGTTTTGTATATTGTGATTTTGGTGTTACGAGATAGCGCCTTTGATTTTAGTAGATGTTGTAGTGCATAGTATATCTTATTTCCAGAGTTGATTCTAGTTTGTATTTCTTCCCTTATGATGTTGGAGCAGTTGAAGATTGTGCCCAGGTATTTGTATGTTTCCGTTCTTTTAATGGTCATATTATCTATTTGTATGTGGCCAGAGTTTCTAGCCATCCCGTCTCTTGAAATTACCATATATTCTGTCTTATCTTGGTTGATAACCAGCCCCATCTGTTGGGCTTTTTCCTTTAAGTGAGTCAATATTTCCAATGTCTTTTGTTCACTTTGCCCTATAATATCTATATCATCTGCTTAACCAAGCATCTTGGATGTTCCTCCAATATCACATTCCTCCTTTACCTTCCTTACAACTTTCTCTAGAGCCAGATTGAAGAGTAGCGGCGATAGTGCATCACCCTGTTTCAAGCCAGATGTTATTTAGAAGGGGTCTGATTTCCTGCCTTTATATGTTACTATATTATAAGTATCTTCCATGCATAGTCTGGTCATGTTGATTAACTTCCTTGGTAATCCAAATTCCTGCATAGCAATCCATAGACTATTCCTATGGACACTATCATAAGCCTTTTTAAAATCCACAAAAATGTTATGGAGATCTCTTTTATATTCCCAATGTTTCTCGGCTATTTGTCGTAAGATAAATATCTGATCTATTGTTGATCTGTTTTGTCTAAAACCCGCCTGGTAGTTACCTAATATGTCTTCTGACTATGGTTTTAGTCTATTTAGTAATACTGCGGATAGTATCTTATAGCTTGTGGACAGTAGTGATATTCCTCTATAATTTCCACATTGGAACTTGTCTCCTTTCTTAAAGATAGGTATCAATAATGACTCTTTCCAGTCATGGGGTAATTCTTCTGTCCTCCAGATTTTTATTATTAGTTCGTATAGCTTTAGATGTAATGCATGGCCACCTGCCTTTATAAATTCAGCAGCAATTCCATCAGTCCCAGTTGCCTTATTGTTTTTAAGTCGTGTGATTATATATAGGATTTCTTCAAATGTAGGTTCTTCAATTTGTGGTTCGCATGTTAGAACCTCTTCCTGTGGGAAAGTGTTACTTGGAGCTTCACAATTTAGTAATTCAATAAAATATTCTTTCCATGTGTTGCACATTTCCTCATTGGTATTTATCATATTCCCATTTTTGTCTTTTAAACCTTTTTAAAAAAAAAATAAAATATATAATGTCATAAATTAATTAATGTACATATACTAAAAACTGAAATCATGCCAGGTCATATGGCGTTATACTAACAATGCTGACTCAAGATTAAATGTTTAGTAGTAATTGATTCATGAGAGGAATAAATGCTCTTAAATAATAATTCTAGACTGCAATTGTCTTTAGTATTTGTGATTGTTGCGCTTCAATGTGTATGTGAACATTAGTTGTCCTTAAAGTTGTAGTTTTTCCTGATTTGTTTGTTTAGTCTAAGAAAGTGTAGTTTGAGCACTCAATGTTGACACCACAGTCTAACAGTTTAATTCATTGATTGGGTTGGGGAATGCCCATTCTCAGCGTCAGTATTAGAGCCTGGAACGCTTTCTTGCTTTGCTACTTTCCCTGTTTTTATTATTTCAGAGGACAGTGCGAGGTTTCTCCTCTCTATTTTTATTTCTTCTATACGTTTCATAGCTTCTCTTCTCCTTGGAACGAACACAGTCAGCGTTGCGCTCTCCACCTCACATTATCATGTTTCCCTCGGCTTCATATATTAAAAACGAACAAATGAAGGAGTACTTCCCTGGACCGTGTACAATCTAGGAACCTGGAAACTCACAACGGAAAAGTCGAACAAGAAGAAAAGGTACAGGAATCGCAAAGGATACAAATATACGAAACGAAAAGTAAATGTACGTGTGTCAATATATTCATAGATACACTAAATACACACTGGCAGACACACTCATGAACAAGGACATATAAGAACATATATACACCCATACAAATAAATGCGTCCACTCAGACATATAATGACCCCGACTCGTGTATCTTCAGGCTTAGGTTGCTAATAACGCCGAGTGTCCGCCTTGATCAGGATTTCAAGAAACGCTACCTTCAATTATTATTCTGGATATTTAATATACCTTTGTGTATTTTCTTATAATCCTCATCACGTAACATGCCGATAAGCGTGAGCGGTAATGCTTCGCGATCTCACTCGATTACATGAGTTGTTGATCGGCACTGTGTTTTTGTCTCGATTATGCTATGTGCCAAGACATCCAAACATGCTCTTCCTAGCCTTCTCCTTGTTCTTTTGCCCTCAATGTTGCAAGCGTATTTTCTACATTGTCAATAAAACTAAAAGTCTGCTTGGTAGGTCGTAGTTACATATGCCTACAACTAAACGTAGATCTTCTTCGATGATTCAGTTCGAATATTGATATGCCAATGTATTTGGAAATGTCGCTACATCCTTTATCTAGCTTTGTGACTGCCCCTATACATTTATGCTTGGGAAATCAATATACTGTTTGCTCTTGCCTTCCACGTTCAAATATACCGATTGACATGCTTTAAATATTCTATATTTACGTGTAGAGACGTCTCTAAAAAGAAATAAATACCACAATGAGATATTCGGATGAATGGGAATATTTTTAAACAAGTAAATCGGTACAACTATCCAGGAATAATCATAACACTTGAATGGAGGTACCTTTAAGAGATTAGAACAAGAATCACTATGATAAAGGTAGTGTTTTGCAAGATGGAATGAATAATGATTAATAAAGTGACGTCACATGAAACCAGAAAAACAATGTGGAAGTGCTACATGGAACCTGTACTTTGTATAAATGTGAAACGTGGACAATGAGCAGGCAAGCTGAAAAACATAAAATGGCAGTGAAAATTTGGTTTATGAGCTAATTGCAAAGAATGCCAAGGACAAACAGAAATACCAATGAGTAAGTCCTACAAGAGGCAAATGAAAATCGTAAACTGATTAGAGAAATTAGATGTAGACATTCACAACTGTGTTGGCCACGTTATGAGAAGAAGTAAACTAGAGAACTTGGTGACAACTGGCAAGTTTGAGGTTAAAAGAACAAAGGGAAGGCAGAGACGTAAATATCTGGATGACTTGACCATATGGAATGGACAAGAACACATATGTAAGATGGAGAAACATAGCCTCCTACGCTTTCCGGCATGGTACATGATGATAATGATTATTACGCATAGTTTTTACTTGTTTATTTTAATGTTGTCACATAAGCAGCAACTTGTCACACTGTCCCCATGAAACCCAACTTTTGAGGATATGTGACATGTGCAGCCCGAACATGGGAACTTAGTTTTACGTCATTATCCAACAAAGCTTGGTACTCGATCCCCCAACCACGTGATAAAGGACGGGTGGTTGTGGGGGACTCTAGCTTCATATGTTATCCTTTGTACTAAGAATACCAGCTAAACAAACACGATGTCCCATAAAAGCGTATTATCAACATCAAGTGTCACGCCGTCTAGCGTAGGCGTTCATGACTCTATACAGATCTCGGTCTTTGGTTTTCTGGATCAACTCCGCTGTTGATAATCCCCCATTCCACCGTGTCAATCCATCCAGCATAATTTCTCT
>OY992877.1:149839391-149889391 GCA_963921405.1 Cepaea hortensis | reverse complement strand
GACACACATGAGAGAAAGAGTGAGACAGACAGACAGACAGAGAGTGGACTAGTAGAGCGATACACATGAGAGAGAGAGAGAGAGAGAGAGAGAGGGAGCAGACTAGTAGAGAGGGACACACGAGAGCGAGAGAGAGAGTGGACTAGTAGAGAGGCATACATGAGAGAGAGAGAGAGAGCGGATTAGTAGAGAGATATACACGAGAGCGAGAGAGAGAGAAAGAGAGAGAGAATGGATTAGTAGAGACACACATGAAAGTGAGTGAGCAGATTAGTTGAGACACACATGCGAGATAGAGAGAGAGAGAGAGAGAGAGAGAGAAAGAGAGAGCGAGAAAGAGAGTGAACGACCACGGAGTATTAGAGAGACACACATGAGAGGGCGAGACAGAGGGAGAAAGGGCGGACTAGTAGGGAGACACACATGAGAAAGATAGAGAGAGAGAGCTTACTAGTAAAGAGACACGAACGAGAGCAGACTATCAGAGAGATACGAGAGAGAGAGAGTGGATTAGTAGAGAGTCACATATGAGAGAGAGCGGACTACTGGAGAGACACACGTAAGAGAGAGCGGACTAGTAGAGAGTCACACATGAGAGAGAGCGGACTGGAAGAGAGACACACATGAGAGAGAAAGAGAGAGAGCGCGGACTAGTAGAGAGACACACACTTGAGAGAGAGAGAGAGAGGACTAGTAGAGAGAGAGAGAGAGGGAGAGAGAGAGAGAGAGCGGACAGGTAGAAAGACACACATGGGAGAGAGCAGACTAGTGGAGAGACACACGTGAGAAAGAGAGGACTAGTAGAAAGACACATATGAGAGAGAGAGAGCGGATTAGTAGAGAGACAGAGAGAGAGAAAGCGAACTAGTAGAAAGACACACATGGGAGAGAGAGAGAGAGAGAGAGAGAGAGCGGACTAGTAGAGAGACACACATGAGAGAGAGAGCGGACTAGTAGAGAGACACACATGAGAGAGAAAGTAGACTAGTAGACAGACACACATGAGAGAGAAAGTGGACTAGTTGAGAGAGACACATGAAAGTGAAAGTGGATTAGTAGAGAGACACACATGAGAGAGAGAGCGGACTAGTAGAGAGATACGAGAGAGAGAGAGAGAGCGGACTAGTAAAGAGACATGAGAGAGAGAGCGGACACATAGAGAGACACTAGAGAGAGAGAAGACGAATAGAGAGACACGAGAGAGAGAGAGTGGACTAGAAGAGTGTAACGAGAGAGAGCGGACTAGTAGAGACACACCCATGAGAGAGAAAGCTGATTTGTAGAGAGACACACATGAGAGAGAAAGCGGATTAGTAGAGAGATACACATGAGAGAGAAAGAGGGCTAGTAGAGATACACGAGAGCGAGCGGAGTAGTAGAGAGATACACAAGAGAGAAAGAGTGAGCACGCGCGGACTAGTAGAGAGTCACACATGAGAGAGAGAGAGAGAGAGAGAGAGCGTACTAGTAGAAAGTCACACATGAGAGAGAGAGAGAGGACTAGTAGAGAGCCACACATAAATGAGAGTGGACTCGTAGAGAGACACACATGAGAGAGAAAGTGAACTAGCAGAGATACACACATAAGATAGAGAGCGGACTAGTAGAGAATCACACATGAGAGAGGGGGAACAAGTAGAGAGTAACACACGAGAAGACAGAGAGAGCGGACTAGTAGAGAGTCACACATGAGAGAGAGAGAGAGAGCGGACTAGTAGAGAGTCACACATGAGATAGAGAGTGTGGACTAGTAGAGAGTCACACATGAGAGAGAGAGCGGACTAGTAGAGAGTCACACATGAGAGAGAGAGAGAGAGCGGACTAGTAGAGAGTCACACATGAGAGAGAGCGGACTAGTAGAGAGTCACACATGACAGAGAACGGACTAGTAGAGAGTCACACATGACAAAGAACGGACTAGTAGAGAGTCACACATGCGAGAGAGCGGACTAGTAGAGAGTCACACATGACAAAGAACGGACTAGTAGAGAGTCACACATGAAAGAGAGCGGACTAGAAGAGAGTCACATATGAGAGAGAGCGGACTATTAGAGAGTCACACAGAGAGAGAGAGAGCGGACTAGTAAAGAGTCACACATGAGAGACAGCGGACTAGTAGAGAGTCACACATGAGAGAGAGCGGACTAGTAGAGAGTCACACATGAGAGAGAGCGTACTAGTAGAGAGTCACACATGAGAGAGAGCAGACTAGTAGAGAGTCACACATGAGAGAGAGAGAGTAGACTAGTAAAGTGTCACACATGAGAGAGAAAGCGGACTAGTAGAGACACACATGAAAGAGTGAGAGCGGACTAGTAAGAGGACTCGAGAGAGAGAGAGAGCGGACTAGTAGAGAGTCACACACGAGAGAGAGCGGACTAGTAGAGAGTCACATATGACAGAGAACGGACTAGTAGAGAGTCACACATGACAAAGAACGGACTAGTAGAGAGTCATACATGAGAGAGAGCGGACTAGTAGAGAGTCACACATGACAACGAACGGACTAGTAGAGAGTCACACATGAAAGAGAGCGGACTAGAAGAGAGTCACACATGAGAGAGAGCGGACTAGTAGAGAGTCACACATGAGAGAGAGCGGACTAGTAGAGAGTCACACATGAGAGAGAGAGCGGACTAGTAGAGAGTCACAGAGAACGGACTAGTAGAGAGACACACATGAGAGAGAGCGGACTAGAAGAGGGTCACACATGAGAGAGAGCGGACTAGTAGAGAGTCACACATGACAAAGAACGGACTAGTAGAGAGTCACACATGAGAGAGAGCGGATTAGTAGAGAGTCACACATGAGAGAGAGCGGACTAGTAGAGAGTCACACATGAGAGAGAGCGGACTAGTAGAGAGTCACACATGACAAAGAACGGACTAGTAGAGAGTCACACATGAGAGAGAGCGGACTAGTAGAGAGTCACACATGAGAGAGAGCGGACTAGAAGAGAGTCACACATGAGAGAGAGCGGACTAGTAGAGAGTCACAGAGAACGGACTAGTAGAGAGACACACATGAGAGAGAGCGGACTAGTAGAGAGTCACACATGACAGAGAACGGACTAGTAGAGAGACACACATGAGAGAGAGAGCCGACTAGTAGAGAGACACATGACAGAGAGCGGACTAGTTGAGAGAGACACATGACAGAGAGCGGACTAGTAGAGAGTCACACATGACAGAGAACGAACTAGTAGAGAGACACACATGAGAGAGAGAGAGAGAGTGAGCGGACTAGTAGAGAGACACACATGAGAGAGTGAGAGCGGACTAGTAGAGAGACACAAATGAGAGAGAAAGTTGATTAGTAGAGATAGACACATGAGAGAGAGCGGACTAGTAGAGAGTCACACATGACAGAGAACGGACTAGTAGAGAGACACACATGAGAGAGAGAGCGGACTAGTAGAGAGACACATGACATAGAGCGGATTAGTAGAGAGAGACACACGACAGAGAGCGGACTAGTAGAGAGTCACACATGACAGAGAACAGACTAGTAGAGAGACACACATGAGAGAGAGAGAGAGAGAGCGGACTAGTAGAGACGCACATGAGAGAGTGAGAGCGGACTAGTAGGGAGACACAAATGAGAGAGAAAGTGGACTAGTAGAGAGAGACACATGAGAGAGAGCGGACTAGTAGAGAGTCACACATGACAGAGAGCGGACTAGTAGAGAGTCACACATGGGAGAAAGCGGACTAGTAGAGAGTCACACATGAGAGAGAGTGGACTAGTAGAGAGTCACACATGACAGAGAACGGACTAGTAGCGAGTCACACATGACAAAGAACGGACTAGTAGAGAGTCACACATGAGAGAGAGCGGACTAGAAGAGGGTCACACATGAGAGAGAGCGGACTAGTAGAGAGTCACACATGAGAGAGAGTGGACTAGTAGAGAGTCACACATGACAAAGAACGGACTAGTAGAGAGTCACACATGACAACGAACGGAACTAGTAGAGAGTCACTCATGAGAGAGAGCGGACTAGTAGAGAGTCACACATGAGAGAGAGCGGACTAGTAGAGAGTCACACATGACAGAGAACGGACTAGTAGAGAGTCACACATGAGAGAGAGCGGACTAGTAGAGAGTCACACATGAGAGAGAGAGCGGACTAGTAGAGAGTCACACATGAGAGAGAGCGGGCTAGAAGAGGGTCACACATGAGAGAGAGCGGACTAGTAGAGAGTCACACATGAGAGAGAGTGGACTAGTAGAGAGTCACACATGACAGAGAACGGACTAGTAGAGAGTCACACATGACAAAGAACGGACTAGTAGAGAGTCACACATGAGAGAGAGCGGACTAGTAGAGAGTCACACATGAGAGAGACCGGACTAGTAGAGAGTCACACATGAGAGAGAGCGGACTAGTAGAGAGTCACACATGAAAGAGAGCGGACTAGAAGAGGGTCACACATGAGAGAGAGCGGACTAGTAGAGAGTCACACATGAGAGAGAGAGCGGACTAGTAGAGAGTCACACATGAGAGAGAGCGGACTAGTAGAGAGTCACACATGAGAGAGAGCGGACTAGTAGAGAGACACAAATGAGAGAGAGCGGACTAGTAGAGAGTCAGACATGACAGAGAACGGACTAGTAGAGAGACACATGAGAGAGAGAGCGGACTAGTAGAGAGATACATGACAGAGAGCGGACTAGTAGAGAGAGACATATGACAGAGAGCGGACTAGTAGAGAGTCACACATGACAGAGAACGGACTAGTAGCGAGACACACATGAGAGAGAGAGCGGACTAGTAGAGAGACACACATGAGAGAGTGAGAGCGGACTAGTAGAGAGACACAAATGAGAGAGAAAGTGGACTAGTAGAGAGAGACACACGAGAGAGAGAGCGGGCTAGTAGAGAGTCACACATGACAGAGAGCGGACTAGTAGAGAGTCACACATGAGAGAGAGCGGACTAGTAGAGAGTCACACATGACAAAGAACGGACTAGTAGAGAGTCACACATGAAAGAGAGCGGACTAGAAGAGAGTCACATATGAGAGAGAGCGGACTAGTAGAGAGTCACACATGAGAGAGAGAGCGGACTAGTAGAGAGTCACACATGAGAGACAGCGGACTAGTAGAGAGTCACACATGAGAGAGAGCGGACTAGTAGAGAGTCACACATGAGAGAGAGCGGACTAGTAGAGAGTCACACATGAGAGAGAGCGGACTAGTAGAGAGTCACACATGAGAGAGAGAGAGAGTAGACTAGTAAAGTGTCACACATGAGAGAGAAAGCGGACTAGTAGAGACACACATGAAAGAGTGAGAGCGGACTAGTAAGAGGACTCGAGAGAGAGAGAGAGCGGACTAGTAGAGAGTCACACATGAGAGAGAGCGGACTAGTAGAGAGTCACACATGACAAAGAACGGACTAGTAGAGAGTCATACATGAGAGAGAGCGGACTAGTAGAGAGTCACACATGACAAAGAACGGACTAGTAGAGAGTCACACATGAAAGAGAGCGGACTAGAAGAGAGTCACACATTAGAGAGAGCGGACTAGTAGAGAGTCACACATGAGAGAGAGAGCGGACTAGTAGAGAGTCACACATGAGAGAGAGAGCGGACTAGTAGAGAGTCACAGAGAACGGACTAGTAGAGAGACACACATGAGAGAGAGCGGACTAGAAGAGGGTCACACATGAGAGAGAGCGGTCTAGTAGAGAGTCACACATGACAAAGAACGGACTAGTAGAGAGTCACACATGAGAGAGAGCGGATTAGTAGAGAGTCACACATGAGAGAGAGCGGACTAGTAGAGAGTCACACATGAGAGAGAGCGGACTAGTAGAGAGTCACACATAACAAAGAACGGACTAGTAGAGAGTCACACATGAGAGAGAGCGGACTAGTAGAGAGTCACACATGAGAGAGAGCGGACTAGAAGAGAGTCACACATGAGAGAGAGCGGACTAGTAGAGAGTCACAGAGAACGGACTAGTAGAGAGACACACATGAGAGAGAGCGGACTAGTAGAGAGTCACACATGACAGAGAACGGACTAGTAGAGAGACACACATGAGAGAGAGAGCCGACTAGTAGAGAGAGCCATGACAGAGAGCGGACTAGTTGAGAGAGACACATGACAGAGAGCGGACTAGTAGAGAGTCACACATGACAGAGAACGGACTAGTAGAGAGACACACATGAGAGAGAGAGAGAGAGCGGACTAGTAGAGAGACACACATGAGAGAGTGAGAGCGGACTAGTAGAGAGACACAAATGAGAGAGAAAGTGGATTAGTAGAGATAGACACATGAGAGAGAGCGGACTAGTAGAGAGTCACACATGACAGAGAACGGACTAGTAGAGAGACACACATGAGAGAGAGCGGACTAGTAGAGAGACACATGACATAGAGCGGATTAGTATAGAGAGACACACGACAGAGAGCGGACTAGTAGAGAGTCACACATGACAGAGAACAGACTAGTAGAGAGACACACATGAGAGAGAGAGAGTGGACTAGTAGAGACGCACATGAGAGAGTGAGAGCGGACTAGTAGAGAGACACAAATGAGAGAGAAAGTGGACTAGTAGAGAGAGACACATGAGAGAGAACGGACTAGTAGAGAGTCACACATGACAGAGAGCGGACTAGTAGAGAGTCACACATGGGAGAGAGCGGACTAGTAGAGAGTCACACATGAGAGAGAGTGGACTAGTAGAGAGTCACACATGACAGAGAACGGACTAGTAGAGAGTCACACATGACAAAGAACGGACTAGTAGAGAGTCACACATGAGAGAGAGCGGACTAGAAGAGGGTCACACATGAGAGAGAGCGGACTAGTAGAGAGTCACACATGAGAGAGAGTGGACTAGTAGAGAGTCACACATGACAAAGAACGGACTAGTAGAGAGTCACACATGACAAAGAACGGACTAGTAGAGAGTCACACATGAGAGAGAGCGGACTAGTAGAGAGTCACACATGAGAGAGAGCGGACTAGTAGAGAGTCACACATGAGAGAGAGCGGACTAGAAGAGGGTCACACATGAGAGAGAGCGGACTAGTAGAGAGTCACACATGAGAGAGAGTGGACTAGTAGAGAGTCACACATGACAGAGAACGGACTAGTAGAGAGTCACACATGACAAAGAACGGACTAGTAGAGAGTCACACATGAGAGAGAGAGCGGACTAGTAGAGAGTCACACATGAGAGAGAGCGGACTAGTAGAGAGTCACACATGAGAGAGAGCGGACTAGTAGAGAGTCACACATGAAAGAGAGCGGACTAGAAGAGGGTCACACATGAGAGAGAGCGGACTAGTAGAGAGTCACACATGAGAGAGAGAGCGGACTAGTAGAGAGTCACACATGAGAGAGAGCGGACTAGTAGAGAGTCACACATGAGAGAGAGCGGACTTGTAGAGAGACACAAATGAGAGAGAGCGGACTAGTAGAGAGTCAGACATGACAGAGAACGGACTAGTAGAGAGACACACATGAGAGAGAGAGCGGACTAGTAGAGAGATACATGACAGAGAGCGGACTAGTAGAGAGAGACATATGACAGAGAGCGGACTAGTAGAGAGTCACACATGACAGAGAACGGACTAGTAGCGAGACACACATGAGAGAGAGAGCGGACTAGTAGAGAGACACACATGAGAGAGTGAGAGCGGACTAGTAGAGAGACACAAATGAGAGAGAAAGTGGACTAGTAGAGAGAGACACACGAGAGAGAGCGGACTAGTAGAGAGTCACACATGACAGAGAACGGACTAGTAGAGAGACACACATGAGAGAGAGAGAGAGAGAGAGAGAGAGAGAGAGAGAGCGGACTAGTAGAGAGACACACATGAGAGAGAAAGTGGACTAGTAGAGAGAGACACATGAGAGAGAAAGTGGACTTGTAGAGAGACACACATGAGAGAGGAAGTGGACTAGTAGAGACACACATAACAGAGAGTAAGTGGACTTGTAGAGAGAAACAGATGAGAGAGAGAGAGAGAGAGAGAGAGAGAGAGAGAGAGAGAGAGCGGACTAGTAGAAAGACTCACATGAGGCAGACATTGGACTAGTAGAGAGACACACATTAGAGAGAAAGTGGACTAGTAGAGAGACACACATGAGAAAGTAGACTAGTAGAGAGACAAACATGAGAGAGAGAGAGAGAGAGAGAGAGAGAGAGAGAGAGAGAGAGAGAGAGAGCGCCGACTAGTATAGAGACACGAGAGAGATCGGACTAGTCGAGAGACACGAGACAGACAGAGAGAGCGGACTTATAGAGAGACACGTTAGAGAGAGAGTGGACTAGCAGAGAGTCACGAGAGAGAGAGAACGGACTAGTAGAGAGACACACATGAAAGAGCGGATTAGTAGAGGGACACACATGAGAGAGCGGATTAGTAGAGGGACACACATGAGAGAGCGGATTAGTAGAGAGACACACATGAGAGAGCAGATTAGTAGAGGGACACACATGAGAGAACGAACTAGTAGAGAGACACACATGAGAGAGCGGATTAGTAGAGAGACACACATGAGAGAGCGGATTAGTAGAGAGACACACATGAGAGAGCGGATTAGTAGAGGGACACACATGAGAGAGCGGATTAGTAGAGGGACACACATGAAAGAGCGGACTAGTAGAGAGACACACATGAGAGAGCGGATTAGTAGAGGGACACACATGAGAGAACGGACTAGTAGAGAGTCACACATGAGAGAGCGGATTAGTAGAGAGACACACATGAGAGAGCGGATTAGTAGAGGGACACACATGAGAGAACGGACTAGTAGAGAGACACACATGAGAGAGCGGATTAGTAGAGAGACACACATGAGAGAGCGGATTAGTAGAGGGACACACATGAGAGAACGGACTAGTAGAGAGACACACATGAGAGAGCGGATTAGTAGAGAGACACACATGAGAGAGCGGATTAGTAGAGGGACACACATGAGAGAGCGGATTAGTATAGGGACACACATGACAGAGTGGATGAGAGAGAGCGGGGGAGGGCAGAATAGTATACAGACACACTTTGTTACATAAGAAGACGATACATATAGCGTAAAAGAATAGAAGAATGGTCAATATTACACCGGGAGGCTAATGGAGTTAAGAACAAAATTGACGATAGATTTAATTTAAAGATACATTTAATATGCACTTAGACAGTGTTAAAATAGAGAGAGGGAGAGAAAGAGATGGAGAAAGATAGTGAGAGAAATGGCGAGAGATGGTGAGGGAGATGGAGATAGATGGCGAGAGAGAGAGAGAGAGAGAGAGAGAGAGAGAGAGAGAGAGAGAGAGAAAGCGAGAGAGAGAGAGATGGAGAAAGCGATGGACAGAAATGGTGAGTAAGACAAGAGAAAGATAGAGATAAATTGTGAGAGATATTAGAAAGATATGGAGAGAGATAGATAGAGAGAGAGAGAGAGATGGGGAGAGAGTGAGAGAGATTGAGAGAGCGATGGAGAAAAATGGTGAGAGAGATGGTGAGTGAGAGGAGATCAGATAGGCAAACAGACATGCAGGCAAGCAGACAGGCATGGAGATAGATATAGCCAGAGACAATGACAGACAGACAGGCTTGCAGACAGGGATATAATACAAGTAGAGACAGACACACAGACCGGAAGGCTTATAAAAGACAGAGACAGACAGACGGTCAGAGAGTGGCTGCCAGACAGACAGTCAGAGAGTTACCTCCAGACAGACAGACTGACATGCATGCAGGCAGGCGGAGAGGCAGACAGACAGCGATAGACAGACATACAGACAGTCATAGAAACAAGAGACATATATACAGATAGAGATAGACACCCAGACATATACATACAGGCACATGCAGACATAGATAGACAGACAGACGGACAGTGATAGACAGACAGAAAATGAAAGACAGACGGACAGACAGACAAACAAATATAACAGAAATTATGCCAATATGGTGAGTGTTGCATTTGACTACCAAATACAAAATTTTTGCACTTTAAATTTGCCAAGCTTTATGTTTGGCTACGTCAGTAATTCAAGTGCTTAACAAGTTATTGTGTTTTCGCTTGCTTGTTGAATTTTGTACTGATTTTTCTGTAAAATACTGTCCCATTGATTTCACGCTATTCGTCTAAATATTTGAGCAGAAAAACTTTCTGAAGCGCGTGAACAGAAATTAGGATTCATGTTTAAAAGAAAGAATGCTAGTGCTAGGGAGAGAGAAAAAAGAAGGTTGGAACAAATAAGTGAAAATGAAAGGAAGCTAACATGCGAAGAACATTTATTAAAAAACGAGAACAGTCAGAAATACAGAAAGGAAAAGGAAGAAGAAAGAAAAGATAGAGAGAGGGAGAGAGAGAGATAGAGAGAGATAGAGAGAGATAGAGAGCGAGAGAGAGAGAGGGATAAATCAAATCAAATCAAATCAAATCAACTTTATTAGGGTCACAAATTGGGCGCGCAGGCCCGTCTTACATTCGGCCCTTCCAATCACTCGTCTTTCGTTCATCAAGAGCATTATACATTTACATAGGAAGAAAAATAAACATTGTGAAATGAATGTTGTAAACATAAACAAGGCTAATTACCATGTTATGAAGCCCATCTCCCACCTATCCATACATCACCCCACCCACACAACACCACCACCTACCCACACACACGGCACCAAGGGACACATACACATCCCCACCTACCGACACACACGCACACCAAGGGACACATACATACCCCACCAACCGACCCATCCCCCTCCCGCACACCCCCCACCCACACACACTGCCCTCACCTGATCCCCCAACCAAAACACACTCGCCACCCACAAACATTCCTCCACCAACCCAAACATCCCACGCCCATCCACATACACATCCTACCCCACACATCCTCTCCCCACCCACACCTCAAACCCCCCATCCCCCAGCCACATCTCCATCGACAACATATTCCCCACCCATGCACACAATCCCCCACCAACCCACACATCGCACATCCACTCACACATCCCCAAACCATACACACACATCCCCACCAACTGACATGTCCCTACCCCCCCCCCCCACACACACACACACACATCTCCCTAACCATCCATACATCCCCAATCCACTCACACACACCCCACCACCCACACATACAACTTCCACCCAACCACACATGCCTTAACCTACTCCCCCACCACACAATCCCCCACCCGCACATCACATACACCCCCTACCACGCACTATTCCCAACCCACGCACCACACACACACATATCCCTCACCAACACATCCCCACTTACACACCACATATATCCCCCACCCAGATACCACACAATATTCCCACCCACACCCACACAGATACCCTTACCCATCCACCCCACATACCCCACTCACACACCACAAAAATCCCCCACCCACACAATATCCCCAACCAACACACCACACACCTCTCCCCACCCACACACGCATTCCCTACCCGTCCACCAACACACACTCACTCACGCATATATCCTCCACTACGCACCCACACACCCCCCACCAACCCACCCCCAACCAAACATCTCTCGATCACAATACCCCTACCCCCACACACATCCTCCACCCACTCACACATCCCACCCCGACACATACAACTCCCTCACCCACCTACACATCCCTAAGCCACTCACACCCCCCCCACCCACACATTCCCCATCCACACACACATCTCCCACCCACACTCCCCCACATACTTCCCCCAACCACCACAATCCCCTACTCACCCACACATATACCCCACCCATACACACATTCCCCGCACCCATCACACACATCCCCCACACCACCCTCCACCCATACCACCACAAACATACCCTCCACCCACACATCATTCACACATCCCCCACCAACACACCGCACACATATCTCAAACCCACACACCATACATTTCTCCCCACCCGCCCTTGCATCCCCAATCCACCCAACACAATCCCCTACCCACACAACCCCGCCTCCCACACATACTTCCTCAAACCATCCACCCATCTCCACCCACATAAACACACAACCCCTGCATCCGTCCCATACACATATCCTCCACCCATACACACATCCCCCACACTCATTCCATGTCGATGAAGTCATGCCTGCCATATAAAGAAGCCAGGAGGCAGTACGAGGCGATCACACGACTCATAAAAACGGACAAAGCACAATAGAAGCGCCAACTGAAGGACATTAATTCGAAAGTAGACAACATGTAACACAGAAACGAGCAGCCCCAGGAGCAAAAAATAGCAGCGACACAGTATATCCTTGATGAAATGAAACCCGGCCAGCAGAAAATAGACAGGGACGATGCTCGGATGGATGTAATCAAGGCGGAAAACGAAGAAAACCTGAAGAAAATTCAAGAACAACAAAGCCTATTGGACCACATAAAAGGCATGCACGAGTCAATAGAACAGGATATGGTCTGGATGGAGGAAATTGTAGAGGAAACCGAAGAAACTGTGAAGAAAATTTATAAAGAAAAAACACAGATTGAACTACTCAAGTAACAGACCAAGCAAGAAACAGCAGAGAAGAAGAAGAAGAACACAGATTAAACTACTCAAGTAACAAACCAAGAAGGAAACAACAGGGAAGAAGAAGAAGAAGAAGAAGAAGAAGAAGAAGAAGAAGAAGAAGAAGAAGAAGAAGAAGAAGAAGAAGAAGAAGAAGAAGAATCTGTACAAACAACAGTGTAGTAGATAATTAAATTCAACTATGCTGCGTACACACGAATCTAGTATTAACAATCTTGCAAGTGGCCAACAACAATACATAAATCATACATTTCCCAATGACGTACAATAACCACATTTATTAAACATACCCTGGAATAATGTTGTGTTTCTTTCTCGTCGGCAATCCGCTTATGAAAAATATAAGCAGATAAGAATTGGTTTTGTTGGAAACTGTGCGTAAATTAGCGTATCCATGTAGGGAATTAGCAGGTTTGGTGTTTTCATACAGCTTGGCTCTGTTCCCTGGAGGTCTATAATCAGTATCTCTATGGTTTATTTTAGGCTTGTGGAAGAACTTCGTCGCCAGCTTTGTAATAAAAATTATATTTACATATATTCAGATAGAGAAAGAGAGATAGATAGATAGAGAGAGAGAGAGAGAGAGAGAGAGAGAGAGAGAGAGAGAGAGAGAGAGAGAGAGAGAGAGAGAGAAATCTGGAAAGAAATGGAGATAGAAAGATATTGAGAGAGAGAGAGAGAGAGAGAGAGAGAGAGAGAGAGAGAGGGAGAGAGAGAGAGAGAGAGGGGGGGAGAGAGTCAGAGAAGTACAAATAGAGCAAGAATGACTATCCTTTACAGGACGTTGCAGTCAACACCAGCATTTTACTGCCGTTGTTGATGTCTTGACAAGTTTTACGTTTAGTAGTTTGCCATTGATTTCTGAAAGGCCGGCTCCCATACCAACACGTTAAAACCAGCGAGACACGGTCTGCTTCCAAATCGATCACCGCTATGTTTCGAACGCGTGTAAGCGGTATTACGAATCACGTCCGCAATGTCATCTCAACGGAGACCGGCGAAGAAGTAGAAGTCGACTGAACTAATATATATATATATATAGATGCATGCATAAGCTTGTTTTTCTTTTTAAAATGTCAAGACAGTCTAGAAAAAATATTTATGGAGTGAATTGTGACAGGAAGGAGTAAAAGAGGAAGACCACAGCGGTCATGGATTCAAGATGTGATAGATAATTTATACATGACAGCAACTGAGGCAGGACCACCAAGACGAAGATATACTAATCAAGTTCAGTGTAGAATAGCCCAAGAAAGGGTAACAATTCCACGATGAAGAATTTTCTCTGCAGTCTATCTTTGTCAATAGAGGTGATAACAGAGTTCTTAAGAGGTATATTGAGCCAAACTTGATGTATGGAAGCGATTCATGGACAATAAGGAGAGAAATGAGAAATTATATGGAGGTTGCGTAGATGTAATTTTACAGAAGAATGATGAGAACATATTTGATAGATAAAAAGTGCAAAGATGATATCTTGAAAAAAAGTTAACTAGCTAGTCGTATCATAAGAAGACAGTCCACATTATTTGAACATATCATGAAAAGGAGAAATCTGGAGTATGTCGTCACAGCCGGGAAGTTGGAAGTGGGGAGAGGCAGGGAAGACCAAGCGAGAAGATGCTAGACAGCTTGCCTTCACGTCATGGAGCAACATCAGTATCAGAAATGACTGGCAGGACACAAGACAGATGGCTGTGGACAGACCAATGACGCACGGCATAGACTGAAAGAGGCAACTATAAATATATGCAATTAATTAACATGGCTCTGATGAGGAATTGGTTTAATTAAATGGGTCCCAGACTATTTTCGAAATTGTATGTGAAGAAAAGGCGGAGAAAAAATAACGGGTTACACCACGTAATTATGCAATGGCATAGGATATGTGACCGGTCTCTGTAGCTTAGGGCTTGCGAACGCGGTTTGTGAGCCCGTATACCCGGGTTCGAAACACGGTGGTGCTGGTTTTTTCGAAAAAGGTATAGGAGCTGGTTGTTCAAAAAGCAATGGCAAACTACTGAATGTAAAATTTGCCCAGGAATCACGAACAGCGAAAAATGCTGGGGTTGACTGCTACGTCCTGTTAAGGACATGCAACTTAATTTTTTTTAAAAATAGGATATGTGAGGGACAAACACTTCACACTGAAAGGGCAGTATTTGCAATGGGACACTACCAAACCTAAGAATAGACGAACAAGTAGCACAGGAATTAAGATATTGTAATTCGAGATCATAGGTAGCAATGTCTATCTAATCTCCGGTATATCAAGAACCATTTTCTGCCGGAGTAGCTTAAACCATTCTAAACGTGAGTACTGCTTGACGTCTACTTGGTCAGTCCTCTGCGCTCGCTCGCTGTGAACTCGAGCGCATCCACACATGTACTACTAATACTAGTCTAGTAGTTGCTACTACTAGTTAGTGCACTGCGCAGATTGTAGTTCATGGTTATCTTTCCATATTACCAGTGTCCCTGGACATCAGGCACGTCATCTCTGACTTAAGAGGTATCCGAGGTCAACATTTAACCACCCGCTGGCCCTCCGATAGCACCAGTAGTACTGAGTGCTGAAACGATAATTGCTTTTTTCTTTAGGGAAGTGGGGGTGGAGTTATGTAAGGCTGATGATACTGAACTGTGATGAACTTGACGGAGAAAACACGAACGCGATAGAAAGTTAACTATGGGCGGCGAGGAGTCGCTATGTAAATAGACAATGCGAAATAAACTAGTTACGGTTAATTACAGCCGGTACTGAAGCACGCGAAACATCTCCTGCCTGTTTTTGAGGTTATGCTGAATGCGTGGAAGAATAAAACCTAGGGGGTGGTGTAAATGATGTATGACACAGCTGAACTCACAATACATTGATTCTCAAACTGCTTTCTGCAACACTGTTGACAGTAAAGACAACGCTATTTGTGAAAAGTGTGTTGAAATGCTATATAGGGCTTATACTGTTATGTAGATGTGAAACGTGGACAATAAACAGACAAGCTGAGAAACATCTAATGACAGTGGATATGTGGTTTCTGAGTAAAATGCAAAATATACCATAGACAGACAGAAAAACCAAAAGCCAATCTTACAAGAAACAAACGAAAACAGTAAATTTATTCAAATATTAGTCGTTGACAGTGAAGATGTTTAGGCACATTATGATGAGATTTGAACTAAAGACCAACAACTCGGACGGAGAGTGCCTCTACGCTACCATTGTTTCTATTTACTAATTTTCTACCTACTCCCATTATAAGAAGAAAGTTCACATTATTTGGACATGTCATGATAAGGGCAAACCTGGAGTAAGTCGTGTATGTAAGGCAATCTAGGAGGGACATCTGCAGTATGTCGTATGTGTAGGGAAATCTAGGAGCCGATTTATCTCAGTGGGTAAGCACGATTACCTATTGGCCCGGTGGTCATGCGATCGAATCCCTGATTAGCGGATTAGTTTAAATGTATCTAGGCTCGCTAAATGGGTGCCAGGAAATGTTCAGGGAAATAAAGGCTGCAGACGTAATATTGACAACATCACACACGGAGTGCCGATTGGTGTATGCAAATATGGAGATAGCACAATGTACGCAACACTTCCCAAAGCGAAATACAGAGTTCTTTAAGTTTCCTTTTAAAGTTTGGTGAGTAGGAAAATCTAATGGTCAAGATTGATAGTTCCTCATGATGTGTAGTTAAATGACTTTGCATGTATTAGTTCATGCCATTATGAGGGAGGTTACAAGCTGCCTTTCCAACCTCTTTTCCTTCGAAACTGACTTTCCTAAGGTAGATGACCTGCTAGTTCAAAGATGTCGGAAAAGTTTTCTCATGGAATTGGGAAAATACCAAGATTAAATTGCTGATTAGAAAGGATGCTTGGAACGTGCTAACACTACGACACTTCCTATTGTCATTCAGCCCACAGATTTCTTGAACGCATCTCGTCTCCATTCCTGATTTGTGACCTGCTCATAAAGTTATTCCTGAGAAAATAAAATTATGCTTTTCCACTTGGCAGTTGCCAATATTTTTCAGCCCTATTGGTTGTGCAGCGGAATATAATCTGCTTTTTAAATTAAATGTTATATTGAATAATAATATATCTGATGGAGCCAAATCCTGAGGATAAGATGTACATGGAAGAATCTCAATATTAGAATCCTTGGGTGCTAGCTACTTCGTGAGAAGGGACCTTGTCTTGAAGCAAAATAAGATTTTGAGTGTGTGCTATCCGTCGTTTTCTGGTAACAGCTTTGTTTTGTATTTCAAGAAGATCTGCATAATATTGTTCATTAGCTCTTGTTGTCACGCGGCAAATAAGCTATTAACAGGATATCTTTCGCGTCCATGAAAACAGCCAGCATCAACTTTCTTTCCTTTTGTGTTCTCGCCTTGGCAGGTGTTGGAGAGCCCAAGACTTTCAAAGACTAACGCATGCAGGGAATTTTGGATTAGCTTCATAAGAGCGAGCTACGATGGATTTACTGTCAATTTGGTAGTCAAAATGGTTTCTAACTGCCCCTCTTTAGCAACTGTCCACGACCATTTCCGCTTGTTTGCTTCTATTCACGAGCCACATAGGGCCAAAAACCATCTGACATACTTGTTTTATTTTAAGTATATTGTATATATTACAATATATGTTTACATGTTTGTTTTTCAGTTAGTGTTTCTGCACACCATAATTGTAAATTGCTGATTCCAGTCAATGATTTTCTTCACTCTTTCTGCATTTCCGTCGTTGCACTCTGAGGACGATCTCCAAGATCTTTGCAGATCGGCAAAATTATAACTGTCCACTCCATTCAACAACCCCAACCACTGAGGCATACTAATTTCAGGAATCGTGTAACAGAAAGACAGACATATGCATGGACGGACAGACCGACGGACGGA
This sequence comes from Cepaea hortensis, assembly GCA_963921405.1. NCBI lineage: Eukaryota > Metazoa > Mollusca > Gastropoda > Stylommatophora > Helicidae > Cepaea > Cepaea hortensis. The sequence goes on along the minus strand of OY992877.1, from coordinate 149,871,958 downwards.
CGGACGGACGGACGGACGGACGGACGGAAGGACGGACGGACCGACCGACCGACCGACCGACAGGCAGGCAGGCAAGCAGTCAGACAGACAGATAGATAGATAGATAGATAGATAGATAGATAGATAGATAGATAGATAGATAGATAGATAGATAGATAGATAGATAGATAGATAGATAGATAGATAGATAGATGGTTGGGTGGTTGGGTGGGTGGGTGGTGGGTAGTCAGACAGACAGACAGGTAGGCAGGCAGGCAGGCCGCCCGCCCGACCGACCGACCCACACACTGACCCACCGACCCATCCACCGATAGACAACACCCACCCACCGACCGATTGACCGACCGACCGACCGACCGACCGACCGACACATCGACATACCGACCGATTGACCGACGGACCGATCGACCGTCGGACGGACAGACGGACGGACAGACAGATGGACGGACGGACGGACAGACGGGCAGACTGACAGATAGATAGATAGATAGATGGATGGATGGATGGATGGTAGATGGATGGATAGATAGATAAATAGATAGATAGATAGATAGATAGATAGATAGATAGATAGATAGATAGATAGATAGATAGATAGATAGATAGATAGATAGATAGATAGATAGATAGATAGAGTTGCTTACAATGTCGAGTTACGTTATAGGTCCACTACAGACAAAAGTGTGAGAATTAGCAGGTTAGGGAAACACGATGAACTCCAGGATACACCAGTTCGTGAGAACTTCAACTTGCATATTTATTTTCAGTGCACGTATAACAAGTTACAGTGTGTGAGTGTTTATGTCTACAGTGATGCTGTGATACATTCCAAGTGTGAGTGTTTATGATTTGAGAGTACGTGTAAACAGATCCAGTGTGAGCAGTTTCGCGTGTCATTGCTCAGACATAGAAGAGAGCGAGAACAATGTACGCTTGTGAAGTTCGTAGTTTGCCGGCTGGCGCTGACGTCGCATTTAAAGAACGCAAGCGATGATGCTGAACTCCACAGAACAAAAACTTGTTTGTTGAAAAGAACGCACGCAAAGCCCAAGAAGAGTTTGTGCTAGCAAGGATGCGAAACAAAAAGAAATAGAAAGATTTATGGCTTTTTGTTATTCATTAACAATTGTCAAGTGCGTGTGATTTCCAACGCTTTGAAAATTTGATTGTATAGTAGTTAGATGCTCCATAAATCCAGCGGGAATTCCGCACAGGATGAATACTATAAGAGACAAATCCGTGAAGTGTGTTGGAATTGTGGGGGTCGATGAGAGGATGCACGCAAATCATGAAAAGGGCCAATGACTGTTCGATGGATTGTGAAAGTTGAAGGCAATTAATGGAAGTCACAGGATACAGGCAGCCACAGATAATATGTATTTTTCACGCAACTGAATTACGTTGTACGGTCGCGGTAACATGAGAGAGAGAGAGAGAGAGAGAGAGAGAGAGAGAGAGAGAGAGAGAGAGAGAGAGAGAGAGAGAGAGAGAGAGAGAGAGAGAGATAGCGATGTTGGTTTAGACAAAAACACGCCGAAATGATGAGAGTGCTTGCAGTTATCAATCAATGAGAATGACCTAATAGTGTATAGAACAAATACTGAAAGTAACATGGTGCATTATAAATTGGTAATGAAGTAACACAGTATGTGCAGAGTGATGACCTCACACCTCTTTCTCCAATATAGTCAACACATTCATAGAAATGAATAAGACAAGAGAAGGATCGCCATGGAAGGGAAAAACATACAGAAAATGTCAGATATGCTAAAGACCCAAACTGGATTGCAAATAAAATTTTAAAAACACACTTTAACATCCATGTGATTTTGATATTATACACAGTGGGTGAAGAGGGTTTGAATAACATTGTAAGAAAAACAAAACGGATTATGGCCATCTCCAAAAAGAAAGAATTGGAACATTGTAATGTTCAATTCAATTAGGGAAATTTTAAACAAGTTTAAAATAGCGGGACACCATCATAACATAAAATAAAAGATGTCTTTCAAAGATTAGAACAAGAATCATAATGATAAATTAAGACAGAAATAATTTTCTTTTATCAACATGGCGTTGTTTAGAGTAGAGAGAGAGAGAGAGAGAGAGAGAGAGAGAGAGAGAGAGAGAGAGAGAGAGAGAGAGAGAGAGAGAGAGAGAGAGGGAGAGATGTATTGTTTAATAAATGAATAAGTAATTAGATATGTCACTGCTTTATCAACATAGCAATGATGAGAGAGAGAGAGAGAGAGAGAGAGAGAGAGAGAGAGAGATTGGGAGAGATAGATAGACAGACAGACAGACAGATAGACAGACAGACAGACTGACAGACAGACAGACAGACAGACAGATAGATAGATAGATGATAGATAGATAGATAGATAGATAGATGATAGATAGATAGAGAGAGAGAGAGAGAGAGAGAGAGAGAGAGAGAGAGAGAGAGAGAGAGAGAGAGAGAAAAGAAGATCCATTGTTGAATGAATGGATCAGTAATTAAAGATATCACTGTTTTATCAATGTAGCGGTGTTTAAAGAGGGAAACAGAAAGAGAGAGGAGAAAGAGATTTATTGGTGAATTAAAAGAGCAGCATTTAGCGATATCACTGTTTTATTAATGTAGAAGTATTTAGAGAGAACGCTGTTCTATCAATGCAATGCTGAATATTAGTCATGTGTAAAAGGAATTGTGTTTTCAATGTTTGTTGTTTTGCGATATAGTGAATGTTTAAAATAGTTAATGTGTACATAAATATTAGGGACGTTCATTTGAAACCCGTTACGATGGCTTTATTACAAAAGCATGAAAGAAACATTAAAATGTGTGGTAGAATTAAACAAAGTATTCATTTTGAATGAATTATGCACCATGGGTTGGTCAGAATAAGTCGTTGTATTCATTCAGGCAAGCATCCCGTTGCTTAGGTAGGCGGCGAATGCCGTCCGCAAAAATGATTGTAGTTGCATACTGAACCAACTATTTACCGCGTGCATTACGTCTGCATCTGTGTCAAATCGTTGCCTCTTGAGAGCTTGTTTTAGAGGTCCGAACAAATAAAAATCACATAGTGACAAATCAGGACTATAGGCAGGATGTTGCAGAATTTCCTACTTCTTCCTTTGCTAATGCTTCCTGCACAATCTTTGCGACATGCGGACGAGCATTATCGTACAACAAAATCACACCGCGAGAAAGCATGCCGGGTCGTTAATTCTTGATGGCTTTTTGTAGCTTGTCTAGTGTTTGCATGTAGTGGGTAGAGTTGATGTTGACACCAGGTTCTTTAAAGTCGGCCAACAATAGCCCTTCATAGTCAAAAAGTGCGCTCAGCATAATCTTACCAGCGGAAACCTGTAACTTGAATATTTTGGCTTTTGGTGATCCAGCATACTTCCATTGCATGCTCTCTCTTTTGCTGCTTGGCTCAAAGTGGTTACACCATGACTCATCGCCTGCCACTATGCGGAAGAGAAATGCATCACCCTCCATGCTGTAACGCAGCAAGTGGTTCAAACACCATTCCATGCGTTCCTCTGTTTGGTGGTCGGTCAACATCCGTGGTATCCACTGTGAACACACCTTCCGATATTGCAGTTTCTTACGAACGACCTTTGGATTGTTCCAATTGACTCATCCAATTCTTTCGCTAGCGAACGTATGCTTCGTCAACCGTTCATCTGTACTGATGCATCAATTTTGGCGATGGTTTTTTCTGTTGCAACAATATGCGCTTGACTTGGCCGTCGAAGATCTGTCGTGAACTGACGTCCTTTCCGAAACATTCGTGCCCAGTCTGTCACTGTTGTCCTCGACACACATTTGTTACCGTACGCTGCCTGCACTGTTCGATGAATGTCCAGTGGTCGACATCGTTCAAATGAAAGAAACTGAATCACCTCTCTTTGAGCTTCTTTGGACGGATATTTGATCAACCCGGCCATTTTTTTTAACGGTCAGAAACAGAACCTATCCATCATGGGACGATAAGCACGTGCTTTTTTATTCATTGGTCAGTACTTATCAATGACTATGACATGATCATGTTCAACTTATTCAATTACGCGCTGTGCGGCACGAACGAATTTCAAATGAACGCCCCTTATACATATTCTAACATCACAGCAGTGTCTTGAGAGATGCAGCCTTTTCCTCAGTGGTTTTGTTTAGAGAAATATTATTTTACAATTGTGACGGTTTCTAGAAAAAAAATATGTTTGTTTCCGTCTACCTGTGTTTAGAAATATACTGTTTAACAAATGTAACGTTGTTAGAAACATACATGGATCTCTCTGTACAGCAGTATATAGAGAGATATAGATTTAAAATACCAAGAAGTGATTTTAACATAAATTTTAATGTGCAGTTGTAGAAAGCCGGTATCTCTGGCTGTGGGGTTACAACACTTTCTCTCTGTAATCCCGTTTATCACGCAAAGTCTCGTAGCGGAGCGAGAGCTGAGGCGGTTCGACCCCCGCTCGTGACTTGCGGGATACTGAGCCGGCCGCTCAGAAAGCAATGGCAAACTACTGAGCGTAATCTTGCCAAGAGATCAACATACAGCTGAAAGATGCTGGTGTTGACAGCTAAGTCCTGTAAAGGATATGCTAAAAAAAAAAAAAAGTCGTAGAAAAGATCAGAAAAATATCATGTTTTCCGGTATTGCGATGGTTTTAGAAGGCTCTTATATTCTTCTACATTGTTGTGTTAACGTAGCTTTAGGCTCAATTCCACCCAACCCGTATATGCTGTGTTGAATCCTGACCTAGTTACATCCTATTATGCCCCTCCACAGAAGTGAAGCTCCGGCGCGAACCTCTCATATGCCCCTAGTTTCTGAGCTTGGAGAACAGAACAATATCTCCCCAACACAGTCCCAGCGGAGATGGCACCTTGATGCCGGATAGGGTGAAGAGCTTCTACACCAGCCTCACCCCGGTAGATGCAAGACCTTTCAGACAACGACCTTAAGGTCAGTACATCGGAATGTAAGAGTTAAAACTCAGTCTCTCGGAGGATTCACAAACAAGCAGTCATTCAATATAGAGATTTTACTTCCTCCAAAGAGCTGTGTGGTATTTATATAGTTTATTTGGATCAATGTTAGAGTTAGTTACATGTCCCTTACTAGATGTTGTCATCAACCCCGGAATTGTTTGGTTGTTCGTGATTTACTAGGCCCCGTTAGTTCAATAATTTGTTATTGCTTTCTGAACGTCTGATGACTAATGCCTTCGAAATCAGCGCAGAGAGCTCTGCTTTAAAATCGCCGGCGGCTGATTGAGAACCATCGCCTCGGTATATCTGGGAATTGTGAAACGTTGTTTACCTATCCTGAAGCAACAGTCCCGATGTAGTGATGATCAATTTAGCGATGATCAGTGTAGTGATATCAATGTAGTGATATCAATGTGGTGATATCAATGTAGTGATGATCAATGTAGTGATGATCAATGTAGTGATGATCAATGTAGTGATATCAATGTAGTGATATCAATGTAGTGATATCAATGTAGTGATGATCAATGTAGTGATGATCAATGTAGTGATGATCAATGTAGTGATGATCATTGTAGTGATATCAATGTAGTGATGATCAGTGTAGTGATGATCAATGTAGTGATATCAATGTAGTGATATCAATGTAGTGATGATCAATGTAGTGATATCAATGTAGTGATGATCAATGTAGTGATATCAATGTAGTGATGATCAATGTAGTGATATCAATGTAGTGATATCAATGTAGTGATATCAATGTAGTGATATCAATGTAGTGATGATCAATGTAGTGATATCAATGTAGTGATGATCAATGTAGTGATATCAATGTAGTGATGATCAATGTAGTGATATCAATGTAGTGATTATCAATGTAGTGATATAAATGTAGTGATGATCAATGTAGTGATGATCAATGTAGTGATATCAATGTAGTGATATCAATGTAGTGATATCAATGTAGTGATGATCAATGTAGTGATATCAATGTAGTGATATCAATGTAGTGATGATCAATGTAGTGATATCAATGTAGTGATATCAATGTAGTGATATCAATGTAGTGATGATCAATGTAGTGATATCAATGTAGTGATATCAATGTAGTAATGATCAATGTAGTGATATCAATGTAGTGATATTAATGTAGTGATATCAATGTAGTGATGATCAATGTAGTGATATCAATGTAGTGATATCAATGTAGTGATATCAATGTAGTGATATCAATGTAGTGATATCAATGTAGTGATATTGTCGCTTGTTTTCCCGGGAGAGAGGTGGAATCAACAAGCACATCTTCAAACTTATTATCTGTTGGGATTATTGACTGACTTTTGTCTACACCCCTCCCTTCTGTCTTCCCTTCCATATATCTATTTCTTTCACTCTCTCTCTGTTATTCTCTCAACACATACTCAGACAACAGTTCCTTTCAACAATAAATAAAAGATTTATTAAGAAAAACTATGTCTGGTGTATGTATGGACTGAGTATATGTAGTTGGTATTGTCTGCTAGTGTGAATGCAAGATAGGACGGTTGATCTCGTATGTGCATTAGTTCTTCTCGTCTTTTCTGTCAGCCAAAACACAGGACTGCACACACAGAAATGGAGTGATCTCACCATGAATGATCTCCTCCTGCTTGAGTCGGGAATTAATCCAATTCTTGAAGAAAACAACTGTTCAATGTCTTATCACCAGAAAATAATCCGATTTGGTAAGTCACTGAAGTTCATATATTTCCCGGTTTGGACGGTATTATAATCCACCTCTGAATACACACCGCCACTATCCGACATTGTCTAGAGTTACTATGAATGTTCTACACCATGTCTATGGTTAACAAAGTTTAATGTTTCGGCACAGTGCAATTGCATGCAGTTTTAAGTATCCCTGCTTGCTACAGGTTAACGTCTTTTCCTTTTAAGGGTTTTAGTTGTATATTTGTTTGAGCATACAGTGTTCTGTATTTGACGTTAAGTTATCACTTCTTCATATTAAAACATGTCTATGTTCTTGTTGTTTCTAAGTAGGTACTTTATTTGCTCAAGTGTAGTAACCTTCATCTCTTCTATGATTTCAATAGGAGATTTGAACCTGTGGAGAAGATAGGTAATCTGGTGATATGCGTCTGCTTCATATAATTTTCTTATGTGATAGTCCTTTTCTAGCCATACTGAAAAGCCTCCGAAAAACATACGGACATACGATTTCTGAGTGCACTAAGGTTTACACGACTAGATAAACGAATGCAATTTCACACATTAATAACAAACACCTATATCCCTATGCTACTATTACACTAATATATTAATACCTTATATATGCCTCTATAGTATTAATGTAAGTCCCCGAATCGAAATTTATCCGCAGCCAAGCACTCTATCCCATTATAAGGGAGGATATTTCTATTCATTACAGGACACATAATTCTATCTTTCCGTCCAGTTTGGTATCACACTAAACAGAAACTCCATGTTCAGCTTTTTATATTGCGTGTCCCATTCTCCGTTGATTGTTTGATATCCATACATCAACAGTCGCATTTGCCGTTCCCGTAACATCAAACGTTCAGTGAAATCACGTATACGTCCGGGCGCTCCGTTCTCCGCTGTTGCGCTGGTCCTCTGTCCATCTCTCGTTTGCACTTCAAAGCATTCTCCGTTCATTTTCCCGTCGGCCGATCGTCCCGTTTCTCCGTGTCCGTCAGATCGTCAAGCAAGGAACTTTACGAACACCTGTATCCTATTTTCATATCTGTGTCGATCAATGCTCTTTTATTCGTTCTCCTCTCAGAATGAAGTACACGATTGTTAACCCTTCTCCTTCCTTGTATTTTAATATGTAAGTTATCAAGGAATCATTAAACTGCAGTTTTTTCTGTGACAGATATCAATGTAGTGATATCAATGTAGTGATATCAATGTAGTGATATCAATGTAGTGATGATCAATGTAGTGATATCAATGTAGTGATATCAATGTAGTGATATCAATGTAGCGATGATCAGTGTAGTGATATCAATGTAGTTTTATCAATGTAGTGATGATCAATGTAGTGATATCAATGTAGTGATATCAATGTAGTGATGATCAATATTGCGATGATCAATGTAGCGATGATCAACGTAGCGATGATTAATGTGGCTATGATCAATACAGCTATGTGTAAATACCCAGTTAATTGTCAAGGATAACTCATTTAACGCTAAGAACATAGGAAATAACCTTAAAAGCAAGAGACACACAGCCGACAACATCCTCAGTGTCACAGACATCGCAACTCTACATATAAGGGGAGAACATTAGCACTGATTGCCACAAAGCCACGTATTCTAGATAGAGCTAAACACCAACCATAATGGTCGTAACGAAGAGTGTTAGGCACGCAGCAAAGAAGTTCCTATAAGTAAATAATTTCATGAGAACTGTTAAGTTGCATGGTTACTGTGATAATAATATGGCTATCCTTATGTTGCTATTCACAAATGTTGCTATTAAAAAATGTTGCTATTCACAAATGGTGCTATTCACAAATATTGCAGGACGTTGATATCAACCATAATCAATCAATCAATCATGTGCCATGCCGGAAAGCGTGGGCGGTCATGACTCGCAATTTCAGTAGATCACCTGAGTCGTGGATCAGCTCAGTATTCCTGTCTCGTCCATGCCATGTGGCCAAGCCATCCAGGTATTTTCCTCTCGGTCTTCCTCTTAATCTGTTCCCTTCGATCTTGCCAGTTGTCACAAAGTTCTCCAATTCATTTCTTCTCATAACATGTCCAAAACATTTGACTGTCTACGTCTAATTTCTCTAATCAATTTACGATTTTCATTTGTCTCCTGTAGTACTTGGTCATTTGTTTTCCTGTCTGTCCATGGTATTCTTTGCATTATCCTCAGAAACCACATTCCCCCAGGTTAATTATTAGGCATGTTTGAGCTCAGTAGTTTGCTATTATTTTCTGAACGAGAAGTCAACGGTAATGTCCAACTGACCGGCGTAGGTGTTAAACATCTTACCCCGACATAAGCGCACCGGAAGTTTGAACCAAGCGCATTAAGCCTCGCGGTCCCGTAGACCTCTAATACGGGTATAATACAGATATTTTACAGTTGTCTCCCATGCATTAAATGTGTAATTTTCTGTCAAGGAAAGACAATCTCTGGTGCAGTTGTGTACCTACTTGCTCTTGTAGATATCTGTGATATCTTTGAGAAAGATGTGTTTTTTTTGTTTTTTTTTTTTTGGGGGGGGGGGGGGGGGGTGTGGTTTCGTTCGCTCATTTTGAACTCAAGCGTAGTCCATACGCATGCTACTACTTCTAGTGCACTGGGCTGATTTTTTTCGTGTGGATTAGCTTCCCCTATTACCAGTGTCCCTCGCGAACTACTCGGACTTCTGAGGTACTTGTAATTTACGTACTTAAGTCAAGGACGAGAAGTCAACATTTTAGTCTACCTTACCGGTGTAGGGGTTGAACCCACTCCCACTGTATCAGCACACATGAAGTTTAAGAGCGAGTGCTCTTGTCCGCTCGGCTATGCTGGTTTTTCTTGAGAGAAATCGTTCTTGTCTTGTTTGTTTGTGTGTCTACCACAGATAAATGCAGCATGAGCATTTATGTTCAGTTTACAAGTCCGCAACTTAACATCAATAGAAGAATCATAAATAATCTTAGATACGCTGACGATACCGTGTTACTAGCAGAAAGCATGCAAGAGTTACAAAGCCTAATGGAACAAGTAAAAAGGCATACCGTAGAATGTGGCTTAGATATTAACATCCTAAATAAAAAAAAAAACTATGATAATTAGCAATAGATCATCAATGAACATCACAGTAAACGGGGATATACTAGAACAAGTAACAAGGTTCTCCTATCTTAGACATTTAATAACAGATGACGGCAGAAGTGAAATAGAACTCAAAAAGATAATCCATCCATCCATCATGTGCCATGCCGGTAAGCGTGGGCGGTCATGTTCTGCCATCTCACTCGATCACCAGAGTCATGGATCAGCTCCGTGTTTCTGTCTCGACCATGCCACAAGGCCAAGCCATCTAGGTACTTGCTTCTAGGTCTTCCCCTTGGTCTGTTCCCCTCGATCTTACCAGTTGTCACCAAATTCTCCAATCCATTTCTTCTCATAACATGCCCAAAGAATTTTGACTGTCTACGTCTAATTTCTCGAATCAATTTACGATCTTCACTTGTTTCTTGAAGGACTTGTTCATTGGTCTTTCTGGCTGTCCATGGTATTCTTTGCATTTTCCTCAGAAACCACATCTCTACAGCCATCAGATGTTTTTCAGCCTGACTGCTCATTGTCCACGCTTCACATCCATATGAAAGTACAGGTTCTATGTAGCATCTCAACACTCTCTTTCTCGTTTCAATTGACATCTTTTTATTGGTCAATATGTTTTTCATCTTGCTAAAGGCTACTTTTGCCATGGCGATTCTTGTTCTAATCTCCTCAAGGCATCTCCCATCAGATGTTATTACTGTTCCGAGATAATTGTACCTACTAACTTGTTGAAGAATATTCCCATCTACTTGTATATTACATTGTGGTATTACGTCCTTCCTAGTGACGACCATAATCTGTGTCTTTTTACAATTTAATTCTAACCCTAGTTGTTCACTGTGTGTAACAATCGCATCTACTAAATTTTGCAGGTCCTGTTCATTGTCTGCAATCAAGACTGTATCATCTGCATATCTAATGTTATTGATGCATCGTCCCCCAATGTTGATTCCTTCCATATCTTCAATATTTCTGAAAATACTTTCACTGTACAGAGAAAACAAATCTGGAGACATTACACATCCCTGTCTCACACCCCTTTTAATAGGCTGATATTGGCTTACTTCATTATCAACTTTTATGGCAGCTTGTTTCCAATATATGTTTTTTACAAGTCTAAGATCTTTTCCATCAATTTGTAGATCTTCAAGCATCCTTATCATGTTGACATGTCTCACTTTATCAAAAGCCTTTGTGTAGTCAATAAAGCAAAGGTGTAGATCTTTGTTTACTTCTATAGAACGTTCGATTATGGTTCTCAGTATATACACAGCATTTACTGTACCCTAGCCTTCCACTAACCCACATTGTTCTTCTCCTATTTCAGGTTGTATTTTCCTCCTAACTCTTTGCATGATAATTCTTAGCAAAATCTTTGTGATGTGACTCATTATACTAATTGTTCGATGTTGATCACATTCCAAGGCTCCCGATTTCTTTGGGATTTCAATAAATACAGAATTACATAACTCCTGAGGTATATTTCCAGTATCATATATTGAATTAAGCAGACTGGTAACTTTATCTATTCCATATTCTTCTAAAGCATTAATCATTTCTGTTGTGACGCTGTCTGAACCGGGGGTCTTGCCAGATTTCATGTGGTTAAGAGCATTCTGAACCTCCATCTTCAAAATTGCTGGTCCTTCATTATTATTTTGAACATTATACTGTTCGTCTCTGTTATCGTCATAAAGGTTTTTCACGTAATCTGACCATTCATGTAAGATCTGATCTTTTTCTATTATGACTCTTCCATCTTTTGTCTTTAGGCAGCCTGCTGATGTACGTGTTCTTTGATTAGTAAGCTCCTGAATTCTTTTGTGCATTAGTTTCGCATTGTTACTTTTGTGTTGTTTTTCAATTTCTCTGCAATTTTTCTCAAGCCATGTTTCTTTTGCCTCCTTACATAAGGTTCTGACTTTTCTGTGAATTTCTTCATATTTGGCAGGCTTTTTTTGTTTCTGTCTTCTTGTTTCCATTAGTTGTAAAATTTCTTCAGTCATCCATGTCTTACGGCCCACTTTCTTTACTTTTGGAATAGTTTTTTCTGCTGCACAACTGATTGAATTCTTCATCATTTCCCATTGATCATCTACATCTTGAAATAGGATCTCTAGATCAGACAATATATCAAATTTGTTCTTTACTTCTATGTTAAAATTATCTTGTATTTCTTTGTCAGTTTTCAATTTGCACAAGTCATATTTAGGGTTTCCTGCTGTATACTTGACTTTCTTTAACTTTACCCTCAATGTACCTGTAATTAATCTGTGATCACTGTAACAGTCTGCATTTGGAACTGTTTTTCGAAACCTTTTGCTAATCAGGATGTAATCTATCTGGTCTTTAATCCTGCTGTCTGGACTCCTCCATGTCCATAATCTTCTAGGGTGCTGTTTAAACCAGGTGTTTCCTACAATCATTTCTTGTTCTTTTGCCCATTCTACAAGTCTGTATCCTCTTTCATTTCTCTCTCCCAAACCATGGTTGCCTACACTGCATCCATCGCCTTGCTGTCCTATTTTTGCGTTGAAATCACCCATTATGATATTTATTTCTGATTTTTTGCAGTTCTTCAAAGCAGACTCCATGTCATTATAAAATTCCTCTATGCTTTCTTCACTGCATTCACTTGATGGGGCATATACTTGAATGACATTTATTTTAAAAGGTCTTCCATTTAATTTTACTAATAGGACTCTGTCTGAAACAGCCTGATATTCTTTGACAGAATTTGATGTTTGCTTATCTAATATAATGGCTACACCTCTTTGCTGTTCTTCTCCCCCAGAGTAAATAATCTTACAATCCTCTCCTGTCCTTATCCCTGCTCCTTTCCATCTCGTTTCCGATATTCATAATATGTTAATCTTCTCTCTCCCCATTTCTTTTTTGATGTTTTCTAACTTTCCATCTGCATTCATTGTTCTAACGTTCCAAGTTCCTACTTTCAATGATATTAATCTGTTGCACCTAGTAGCCTGTTGACGGTCTGGAGTCACCTGGTGCGCATGACTATCCCTACCGGACGAGGTTGCTCCTATGGAGCACCCATTTACGCCGTTTCTCTGATTATCGATGATTTCACACAACATGATTTTCTTGGCATGTGTAAAGAAGGTAGTTTGCCACTGCTTTCCTTCCTAGCAGTGACCATACTGGTCAGTGACCGTAGCCATTGTCTCCTCAAAAAAGACATCCTCTGCCTACCGTCGTGAAGGTGGAGACCGTAACCTACAACTATCTGTTGGCTGCTCACCATCTTCATCCACCACCTGCGCACATGGCTTCACGTAACCCTGATCGGGGGGCTAAACGGGTACTCCACCTTGCCCAAGGGTGTCCCGTAGGCTAGCGGAGGGAAGGAGGTGCCTTACTTCTCCTTTGATAGGGGAGACCCCTACCCCGCTACCCCAAAAATAGATAATAGGAATGGCCAAAAATGCTTTCAACAGCATGAAATAAGTATTAACATCTAGAGAGATTAACCACGCATTAAAACTTAAAATTGTTAAATGTTATGCATATTCAACACTATTTATGGTGCGGAAGCCTTGACATTGAACAAGCAAATAGAAAGTCGAATAGATGCCCTTGAGATATGGATATACAGAAGAATATGTCGTATTTCAAAGAAACAGAAACAAGAGTTGATGAAAGAAATACAAAATAGGCAAGTGAAATATTTCGGCCACGATGAAAGACATAACACTCTTATAAAAACATACTGGAGGGCAAGGTTGAGGGCAAGCGAGCAAGAGGTAGACAACGATACAAGTGGGAAGATAACGTCAACAGATGAACGAACATCAGTCTGACAGAATGTACAATCAAGGCGAGAGACAAATAGTGTTGGAGATCCATTTCAGACAACCTTTATTGTAGAGACGGCACCTGATTGTTTGATTGACAAGTCCGCTAAGGCTTCCACTCCATCTTCTCTCTGCGCCCACCTTGAAAAATACTGTAGCACCTGTCTATCACACAGCCATTTCACACATGGATTAGCTGTGCTGTGCTGTGTTATTATCAGCTGTACATTTCACACAGATAAGTGGTACATGTTATCTTAGTTCTACAGGCAGTCGCCGTGGTGATGAGGTTGCCCCGCCTGATTTACGTTCCGAAGGTTGTGGGTTCTATTCCGGCCTACATCGTTCGACTCACGATTGCAGTGTTCTCCGGAGACTTTTGGGGTCGTTGCTGGAGCTACGGAGTTCGTACTTGAAGCGACGCTTTCGTCAGTCCGACATGAAGAAAGAGACCTCACCATATGGGCTAAAACCCCGTGCAATAAAGTCGATCATCTTGCCTTCTAAACGTTATTTTAAATCTTATTATTATTATTATTATTATTATTATTATTATTATTATTATTATTATTATTATTATTTGGTTTTTGTTGCTTAGTCTCCAGTTGTTGAGGTAGCCGATAAAGATTTATGTCGAAACGTTAAGCTGTTATCTGTGACGTTGTACACTAATTTGTGCTTTCTTTTTAAAATGAGCATGTAAATGTAGCCCCATGCCTAACATTGACCCTGGGGGTAAAGTGTTAGGCCTTCACTTATTCTAGGCCAGGACATGCTGAGATGTAGTTGCCAGATTGCTTCCTCGCATCTTTCCTATCCGGACAACCCTCTCCTCATCCCCCCTCCCCTCCCCCCCCCCCGAAAAAACCCCCAAAAGGATGGTCTCAAGAACCCATCTTAGGAGGCTGGGTCGGCCCCAGAGCCGTACTATTAGGAAATAAATAATCCTTCCACTGCTGTAGGTTGAATCTGGGCCACTTTCTTGCCAGGTAGGCGTACTAACCCTTTTGTTGCCAAATAATGTGGAAATGGGTGGGGAAATAATGCCTCCTCAACAGTCAATTGAACCCATACGGCTGTGATAGTTTGTCAATACATTAAAGCGATGATTGAAAGAATATGTTGATTACGAAAGCCACTGACTATACTTCTGATTTAAAGGATATGTTATTACGAAAGCCACTGACCTTTCTGTTAATTGAAAGAATATGTTGATTACAAAAGCCACTTATTATTCATCTGATTTAAAGAATATGTGGATTACGAAAGCCACTGACTACTCGTCTGATTGAAAGAATACGTTGATTGTGAAATCCTGCTGACTATTCCATTATATGTCAATGGGGGTATTCTGACCTATTGGATCAAATGAAATGTCTGGCGGTTGGTTCTCGATGAATACACCGCAAGACTTAGTTCTAACTCTTAAGTCCGATGCATTATCGTTCAGGTGATCGCAGCCCTGAAAAAGGCATGCTTCTTGTCACAGGGCTGATCGCTAGCGGCTGCTAGGTCACTGTAGCGCGGCCATCAGATCAGCTCAGCTGCGCTCTTGCTCGTTGTATGATCTAGGAGTAAGCTATACACTGAGTGTGTGTGTTCGTGCCCACATCAGACGACAACAACACGACAACCATCACAGTGAAAAGGACTCAAGTAAACTCTGGTGCAGTGACAATCAACAGTACATTGACCGTTGGCAAGACATAAATGAAGTACTCACATGTCTACGATGCTGATGCCTTCAGACACTCACACCCGTCAAACATTGCTCATCAGTCTCACAATGCACACTGTCGACCCGGCTACAGTCCTAACTGTCTAGGTTACCTTCATGCTATCCTACCCGATGCCAGAAGCCTTCACACTATCGCACTCGGGTGTCAGAAGCTAAACTCAATCCATGACACCTCGTCAGCCTGCATCCGTTATTCCAACCTCTGGGCGACCTGCCGATGCCCGACGTGCTAGATATCTTCCAGGGCTACACCCATCCTCGTCAGATGCCTGCTCGTGTAAGTAGTTGCGATGTATTGTGCAGTGTCCTCATGTGAGTGGAGTGCGTGCGTGCTTTGAAGGTACAATGTTCCAATCTCCCAGCTAGATGTGAGTAGTGTCAATGCTGGCCAACAACTTACTCATGACAACCGTTTGGTTGTTAATCTACGCACTTGTGACATCGCCCTTGTTCCGTCAAAGTGCTATATGATGCTCTTCTTCCACTTTCATCTTCTAGTGCACTTGCCTACTCTTTTAACTCTGTCTGGCTGTCATTCAGGCCATGACAGCTATTCGCCCTCCATAAAAGAAAATGTCCTACATTTTCATATTCTTACTTTACTTCGACATGTATGCCAATGATGTATATGATGTAAGTTACTGTAAGTCATGATCGACTACAAATCTGTCATCTCTGGAACTCAGTATGTCATCTTAAGACAATATAGATCGTGTGGACTCCAGACACTGAATTAAAACCCACAAGTCCCAATCAACGCCACCTCATACATTTCAAAGAAATGATCATCGAGATGTTCTCGCGTTAACATGATTGACTACTTGCAACAAAAGAAGCAAGGTTCAAACACCGCCGGACACTATAGTTAAAGTGCCGTTTTCGCGTTTCATGCTGACCCCTTGACAAAAATTACCTCAGACCTCTGTAACCCTTGAGTATCTTCGGTGAAACCAAATGCACTTCTATGTTGTGAACCCAACGACCTTCTGAGTCAAAAGAAATCCATAACTGGTCCCCATCAATTTCAGAGATGCCTCATGTCAACTCAAGTTAAGATCTCTTTCCATCATCCACAATCGATACTGGCAACTTTATCCTATAACTATATGTCCTATCTGTTCTTAGTAATGTACTGTTGACTTTCTAACTATGTCTGATTTTAAGTATGTGTATTTGTATAAACTCTTTTTCATTCATCCATCTCTACATTCATCCGTCATGAAATAACACATCTAAATTCTTTTTATTGATGATGATATAAACCTAGCACAAAACAAATAAGTATGTACTTATCCTTAACTGTAACATAATAAATATCACCAATTATAATAATTGATAAAATTATAACAATAAAATTAAAATCAATTCATTTCTAAACTAATACTATTAGTGGTTTAAATATCAACCATCATTTGCCCACTGAAATACTGAAAGAATTTAAATATTGTTTTTCTTTTTAGACTATTATACAAAATAATTAAAGAAGACGTCGAAATGTCAGATTGCAAAATCGTCCACCATCCTGTATCACACTAAATACAGCCTTCGCACTCGTTCATGTCCATTTCTTCGTACATACGACTATGTGATCACGCACTGGCGTACTTGTTTATCTTGCTATCTGCAACATTAATAACAACAAGTGACTTATTTATATTTAAACAACTGTTTTCATACATGTGGTGTTTCACAAGTAAGTTACAATCATAATAAAGTAACATTATATTTAGACATTATAATATTCCCATTTAACTTATTTACCCCAATACCAAAAATTAAAATTATATTTTATTCATACAATATGTTTATAATCTACTTAATAAATCTGCTAAATTATTTTTACTTCCCGAAATATGGGCAACAGTGAAATCAAAATTCTGCAAAAGTAAAGACCATCTGTGTATACGCGCGTTTTTTGGCGAACCCTCCTTAAAAATTTTCAATGGCATGCTGTCTGAAATAACTAAAAACTTTTTCCCTAAAAGGTATTTTTCAAATTTTTTAATTGCCTCTACCACAGACAGTGCTTCCAAATCAGTAATCGCATATCTCCGTTGAGTTTGATTCAATTTCCGACTAGAATACAAAATTGGATGCAACAAACCCTTATATTCTTGTAATAAGTTCGCAGATATAGTATGTGAGCTGGCATCTGTCTGTACCACAAAGTCTTTTGACATGTCTGGAATTCTGAGAATTGGTGGAGAACTAAATAATGATTTTATTTCTTGAAGAATTTTCTCATGTTCTTGCGACCATTGAATTTTATTTGGTTGCTCTTTTTTAAGAAGTTCTGATAATTTAGCGGTCATTCCAGCAAAGTTCCTTATAAATTTCTGATAGTAATTAATAAGACTAAGCAATGCTCTAACCTCTTTTTTTGTTTTGGGGGAACTAATGTTAAGAATTTTTGTAACAATGTTCGGATCAGTGTACAAGAAACTTTTTGAAATTCTATGTCCCAAAAATTGTATTTCCTGAAATGCAATTTCAGTTTTGCTCGGCTTCACCGTAAGACCAAACATTCGAATGCGAAAAAAAACCTGTCTTAGAACATTTGCATGATGTACTATCTCCGTGGTATGGATCCCAATGTCGTCCATGTAGGATGCAATGTCTGTAATGTCCCTAAGTAATAGACGCATCATTCTTGTAAAAGATGAAGGAGAGTTCTGAAGACCAAACGGAAGATAAAGGAATTTATATAACCCCAAAGGCGTCGCGAACGCTGTAATATGTACCGAATCCTCTGCCATCGGTATTTGCCAATAACCTTTTGTCAGATCTAATTTCGAAAACCATGTAGACTTCGCCATGCCCGCTATCAATTCATCAATCTGCGGCATAGGTTCTGGATCAAGGTAAGTCAACTTATTCACTTTCCTATAATCTACACAAATACGAAGATTTCCGTCCTTTTTTTATAATAACCAACGGCGAACAGTAATTCGAAACAGATTTCCTAATAATGCCCGCCTTTTCCAGTTCCCTAATTTCATTAATTACCCTTTCCTGATAGTGCAATGGAATTGGGTACGGTTTAGTTCTAACTGGAATTTGTGAATTTAACTGAATGTGATGTTTAATTACCGAAGTTCTACCTGGTGAATCTGAAAATATGTCTGCAAATTCTTCTAACAATTTTTTGAACATTTCAAAATCAGTTTGCAACAGCTGATCGTTTATAGCTACTGATTTCCAACTACTTTTATTTTCCACAATTGGTGTAGGTACTACTTGTGGAATAGCATCCTCAGCCTGTTCATTTATCACTGAACATAAAGCAGCATTTCTAATATGTAAATCTGTTTCATCATCAGAGGCATCAGGCTGCCTCAAGTGATACGGTCTTAACATGTTAATGTGATAAATTCTAAGTTTATCTCTAACCAGAATCTGATAATCTACGTCAGATATTTTTTTTATGACTTTAAATGGTCCCTGCCATGCCGTTGCCAGTGCCTCAACAGGACTCGGGAGTAATAATAATACTTCGTCCCCTTCATGTAACTCAACTGTTTTCGCCGACCTGTTTGCATACTGTCTATATTTTGTTCCTGCCACACTTAATGCTTGCTTCGCAATTGAACACGATGTTATTATCTTGTCACGGAGGTTAGTGACTTGTTCATATGCTTCCTTCGTGGGTTGATCTTTAACTTCCCCTGTTAACAACTCATCTAGAATCTGCATCGGACCTCGAGGATTCGCACCATATACCAGTTCAAAAGGCGAAAAGCCAGTACTTGCCTGTGGAACTTCTCGATATGCAAATAATACCGCGGGTAATAGCACATCCCAATCCCCCGGACGTTGAGCCGTAATCTTGGCCAATGCACGTTTTAACGTACCATTCAGATTTTCTATAATCCCATTGGACATCGGATGAAAACTTGCGGAAAACATTTGTTTAATGCCTAACATGTTACTAATGGCTTTTGTAGCTCCGGCAATTCTTCTTCTTCTTTCGTTCGCTTGAAATATGTCTATATCTGCAATGTCGTCTCTTGCATGAATTGAACTGTTTTTTTCAGTTCACACAGTGGTCCATAGAGTTTATCTTCCACCGTCGTCTCTCTAGGCCAGAAGGTTTGCCTAGATATGTTATATTTTGGGCAGTCTTGGAGTATGTGCTCTGCTGTCTGCGACGCCAATCCACATGTGCACATGGCTGTTTCACCAATCTTGAATTTTGTATACATGTGGTTGCGTAATCTATTGTGTCCTGTTCTGAGGCGCAGAATAATGATCAGCCAATTGATCAGCTCTGTCGTTTCCGGGTACTCCACAGTGGGATGGTATCCACTGTATGGTGACTTTATGCTGACTGCTAAGTTCAGAAAGTAGTGTCCTTAGTACTGGCAATTTCCCAGAGAGGAGCGCCTCGAGTACTGATTTTGCATCTGTTAGTAGCACCACAGGTTGTGTACCATTGCTGTTATTTAGTAATTTCTCTGTTGCTATCTTGATTGCCTCAATTTCGGCATCATAGTTATTGCAGTACTTTCCTGTCGGTACTCTGGCTGTGTCCCTAGTATTATTTGGGTATTCTATGTACACTCCCGCTCCTCCATTTCGAACAGCATTTTGTGCTGACCCATCTGTGTAGACTCGGATCCAGAGGTCCTGTGGGTATTCTTCATCAAGGAAGCTGAGAGTGGCTGTTCTGCGCTGCACACTGTTCTGTTCTTCCTTGTCAAATATTCCTCTCACTTTTGTCTGGATTTGTAATGATAGTCTATGCTCATCTTTCCATGGAGTTCGCTCTGGAATAGTTGTTAGGGGGATACCAACTGTGGGCAGATCAGTGGTTTCTCTGCAGAGTCGTTTGGCCTGGTGGATAAAACTACTTCTTTTCAACCGCCCCATAGCTAGGTTTTCAAATCTGTTCTTCATAGGGTGGCCTGGCAAGCTGAGGAACTTTTCTGCTTGTATTAGCGTTTTCGTATCTCTGCGCTCACTCAGTGCCTGTGTCCTCCCCATCTTCTCCATTTCCACTATAGGGGTTGATCTCATCCCTCCTGTGGTGACTCTAAGTGCTTGATTTTGCACCTTGTCCAGCTCTTGTAGTGTGGTATTTGATGCTGAACACCACGCAGTTGACCCATATTCCAGGTGTGGTCGTATGCTCTGTTGGTAAACTTTGCTAAGTATTTTCGTACTGGCTCCCCATGTGGTTCCACTTAGCTTTC
The DNA here is from genome assembly GCA_963921405.1 of Cepaea hortensis. Classification (NCBI taxonomy): domain Eukaryota; kingdom Metazoa; phylum Mollusca; class Gastropoda; order Stylommatophora; family Helicidae; genus Cepaea; species Cepaea hortensis. The sequence continues at coordinate 149,851,396 of OY992877.1, read as the reverse complement.
TCAGGATGGCTATTTTCCTTCTGGCTTTTGCTACTGCTTTGTTGATGTGCTTTCTCCATGTCAGCTTGCCATCAAATGTTACTCCAAGGTATGTTGGTTCTTTATCTTCTCTTAGGGGTGTTCCATTTATCTGGATGATCCCTGCCTTTTGTTTTGGAGAGAGGGTAAATAGGGTGGTGCTGCACTTGTCAGTGTTTATGCTGACACACCATCTATTTGCCCATGCAGCAAATGTATCTACAGCTCTTTGTAGCAATCTGGTGGCCACTGATGCATATTCATTTGTGCTCCATAGAACCAGGTCATCGGCGTACATTGCCGCTTTAATTCCATGCGGTAGGTGAGCAACAAGATCATTGATGAAGATTAGAAAAAGTGTGGGGGACAAGACTCCGCCCTGGGGGACACCGTGACGCAGTAGTACTTTCTTGCTCTTGAGTCCGTCTATCTGTACTCGGGCTCTTCTGTTGTGCAAGTATGCTTTCACCCATTTGTACATTCTTCCATTGACTTTGCAGTTTCTCAGTTTCTTCATCAGACCTTCTTTCCAGACTTTGTCAAAGGCTTTCTTCAGATCTATCCATGCCGCAAGCACCAGCTTCTTCTCTTGGAATGCATCCTCAATTTCTTGAGAGAGGTAGGTTGTCTGATCTTCCGTAGAGTAGCACTGCCTAAAGCCAGCCTGCTGTGGCACAAGGATGTTTTTACTTTCAATGTACCACTGCAGTCTGTGATTGATGATGCGCTCCAGTGTTTTGCAGAGACAGCTGGTGAGGCTAATTGGTCTGTAGCTAGAGGCAATGGAACCATCTTTCCCTGATTTTAGGAGGGGTATCATGATTGCTTCTCTCCAGGCTTGTGGAACACTGCCTAAGGTCCAGCTGTTATTGAAGATCTGCAACAGCTTTGTTTTGGCCTCTGTTCCTATGTTCCTGATCATTTCATTGGAGATACTATCAGCTCCTGGTGACTTTCTCATTTTCAGTTTTGATATGGCTAGCTCCAGTTCGCTGATTGTGATGGGTGCCTCCAGAACCTCATGTACTATTTCCTTCTGTCCTGTATGTTGTCGTTTCTCTCGAATCTCTTGTTGATTCTCTGGACTAATTTTGATATTGCTATCTTGTGCGAACGAGTCCGCAAAATGGTCAGCTGCTTGCTTTCTTGTTAAGATTTTTCCATCTTTATGTAGTGCAATTTTTGAGTTTCTCCCTGTGCCCTCGTCATTAAGCTGTTTTATTAGCTTCCACAATTTCCTTGTGTCTCTTTCAAAGTTCAGAGACTCCGTTTTCTCCTGCCAGCTTTTCCGTCTAGCCTGCAGCTTGGCCCTTTGAAATTTGGCTTTTGCATGCTGGAATTTATTGTGGTGCTCTTGGCTGGGTGTGGCCTCTGCTTGCTTTCTACACACTTCAACATCATTATGCAACTGTTCCAGTTCACTACTCCAGTAGGGTTTATATTGTTTACGGGCTCCTCTTGGTACTGTTTCTCGCGCTGCCTGTAGTATGCATTTCCCAAACTCTTCAACTGCTTTATTTATGTCTTTCTCAGTGTTCAGGTTTCTAACCAGTATGCTGATGCGATGCTTGTACATTGCCCAGTCTGCTTTCTTGTAGTTCCACCTAGAGAGGGTGCTGCTTTCACTTACAAGCTCATTTTCTACGGTTAGAAAGACTGGCCGATGGTCACTGCCACCAAGTTGTTTCCCAACAGTTCGTGTAATGTTCCACCCCAGGTCTGGTGAATGAAAAGCCAGGTCAGGTGTAGTTGAAGAGTGCCATGATCTCGAGTAGAAAGTATGTGGGTCGGACGGCTTGTTAATCAACATGAATCTATTCTCATCTTGCCAGTCTTCCAGTCTCTCTCCTCTCTGGTCCATGTGATCATAGCCCCAGCTCTGCGAGTGGCTGTTGAAATCGCCACACACAATCATTTTTTCTTTTAGTGGTAGAGTGTCCAGTGCCTGTGGGCGGTCACTTGGACAGTAGTAATTGATCAGATGTAGAGCTGTATTACCTGTCTTAAGTTTAAGTGTCTGATACTCAGCCCCTTCCATGTAGACTTTGATTTGGGAAGCCATGATGTTATTTCTTACAAGGGTCAGTATCCCACCTTTTCGCCTGTTCTTTCGGTCAGATCGGTAACACTGGTAGCCTCTGATTTTGAAGGCTATATTTTCATTGAGGTGAGTTTCTTGCAAGCAACATATGCTTACTTTCTCTTTGTCCAGGATGTTTTCTAATTCAACTTTTTTGTTGCTGACTCCCTCCGCATTCCAGTGCATTATTTTAAGTCTTAGTTTAGTATGGCCAGTCGTCCTATTCTCATGTCCCCTGGCTCCACAGGACATCTGAGAAGGACCTCCAGTAGTTGGGGTTGGACCCTTTCGAGACATAGGGCCCGGCACTGCACCTGCCTGGGGGTCCAAAGCAGGGCGAGCACCATAACGATTAGCAGTAGTCGACATATTCCATTTTGCGTGATTGCGTGGCATCCTGATTTCTGTGGTGCGCCTCTTGGCTGGTTGCCTCCGTCTTCAGCACCTTTCTTTGCTAGAGCAGACTGTGGTCTCACTCGAGTGTAGATGTGTACGCGCGCACACGCCTGTCTGCGCATGCATGTCCGTGCATACACATCTAGAGCATACTGGTTATTTTCCGGCGCCAGAGACTCGCCGTCGCCCCTTCTCCTGTTAGTTTAAACAGGCCCGCCACGTGAAGGCCAGGAGTTGGACTTTTGCTGCATAGGTTATGTATTCACGAGCCATTGAGGTATTTGAGCAATGTTGGGCGCTCACCCCAACACCGCGCCTCGGCTACATACAGCAACATTTGGAACCCGCTCCGGCAATGAACTGTGCTCCCTTATCTGATAATATATATAAAGGAAAACCAATTCTGGAGAAGATTAGAAGTAGAGCATCTATAATTACTGATGCTGTAATAGACTTTAATGCCACAGCCTCTGGCCAGCGACTACATGTATCAATGGCCGTCAAAATATACCTATTACCTCTGTTTGTTATCGTATTTAATGGCCCGACAATATCAACCGCAATCTTTTCAAACGGACGGGATGCCAAATCTGTCGGTTGCACGGGTGCTTTAGGGTGTCGACCCTTCTGAGCCATAGTTTGACACACCTTACATGTCTGAACGTATTTGCGAATGTCATTTACAAACCCTGGCCAGTAAAAATTCGACAAAACTCTGGCCGATGTTCGTGCAACACCCATATGTCCCGCGAACGGAATGTCATGCGCTGTCTGTAAAATTTTCTGTCGGAACTGTAATGGCAGTACCGTTTGTTCTACCTGATGACCACCCTTATCGTATACTCTTTTTAGGACGTTGTTTCGCTTTATGAAATACCATTTACCTGCTTTTGAGCATTTTGGTGACTTGTCTAATTTAGCATAGCACTTTTTTTAACGACTCGTCCTTTTCTTGTATCGAACCAAAATCTTCAGGTTTCTCCAACAGTTGCTTTATTGTTTGCATTGGACCTAATGTGTCATTTTGACTTATCTGTTTCTCTTTATGTGTTTGTAACCTTGTTACAGCGTTTGCCACAATATGTGTTGATTCCCATCTAGTTATGTCATCTGGTGAGGCCTCATGCACCTCTGGGATATTGCCAAACAATACATCTGCACAGGGATCTGGAAGTACTGCAACCTTTATCCTTCCGGTAAAATACGGGCAGTTGATTTCCGCCCACGTAACCTTAAACTTATCCTTTTTTCCTCCAAAAGTCCTGCAAATCACATGTTCTACCGTATAGTCGGGTACATTAATTAACCTCTTATGTACCCAGACTATACTCGCCCCGGAATCGCGGACTAAGCTACAGTTCTTTCCATTCACCATAGCCTGCTGTACAACCAATGATCCATTGGCAATCTGGACTGCATTCGTCTCCTGTACAGGAATCAAGTGACCACACGTCAAACTCCCATCCTTATGAAAGATCTGGCAGGTATTGCAAGTCGGGTCAATAGGAGAATAGTCCACCTCTACCGTATTTGCATGACTAGTTTCGTCTGAGTCACTGTCGCTACTAGATGTCAACATACCTATGTTTGCCTCTTTATACAAACGTCTTAACGGACAGACAGCAAAAGTATGCCCAAAAGATTTACATTTGAAGCATTGTGTCTGTATTTGGTAAGTGTTGAATCTGTCTCTGTTTTTAACTGCCAATTTCTTGATGTATGTATCAAAATGTGGGATTTTATCGCACATTTGTAAAGAGCCGTGGCCAAAGCCACAAAATTTACAAGTTGTCCATATTCCTTTTTTTTTCTTGTCTAGAGTAAGACTGCTATTTTGGTTGCTGTTGTTTTTCTCGTCTTTGATCTTGTCCGCTAGCCTGTTGCTGTGCTTTATATCCCCTCATCCTTGGTTTATGAGGAAATATCTCACAAGCATTCGTCTCTATTAACGGGGACGAATTATTATTAACTATATGTTTATGGGCGTTAAAGAAACATTCCCCTTTTATATCCATCTCTTGAATATCCGAACATCTCTGCTCAATAAGAAACGTAGCCATAGACGATGGAACTGACGAAATAAGTTTGTCCCTAACAATTAAGTCACGTAGTTTCTTATAATCATCAGTCACATTAGCTGAGCGAGCCCATTTGTCAAATGTCAACTGTGTTAGAGAAGAAAAATCAAGGAACGTCTGCCCTGATTTCGGAACCAGATTTTTAAATGATGAACGTAAGCCAAATTCATCTAGACAAAAGTGAGACAATAATCTCTTACGAATGTATGAGTAGTCATTACGTAACTCCTCTGGAATTAGTTCTACCACCTGTAAAGGCTCACCACTCAAGTGTCTGTGTAGCAACACAGCCCATTCGGACTCCACAACTCCATAGTGCTTTAAAATGAGCTCAAAATTAGTTAAATAAGCAGAAATGGAATCAGAGTTTGAATATGTCTTTACTATTCCATTGTATTTCTTTATAGCGTCTGTGGATTGTGCCTCTATCTTATTCCTGGCAATCTGTTCATCCCTGTCCTTCTCATATTGTTTCATTTTAAAGTTTCTTTCTAACTCTTTTTCCTTCAGAAGTTTTTCTATATTCAACTTCTCAAGATTAAAAGCCATCTCTTTTTCTCTCAACTGTGTCTCTCTATCCATCTTTTCTTTATCAGCCGCCATTTGTAATGCCATCCTTTCTTTATCCGCAATCAATTGAGCTGCAATTCTGTCGTTTTCTGCAGTCATCTTTTCCTTCTCAAATACTCTTTGTTTCTCCTGTTCCTCTAATCGATCTTTCTCCAGCTGTCTCATTGCTGCTCTTTCGTCCCGTTCATTGGCCTGTAAAATTGCAAATTGTTTCTCCGTCCACGCTATAAGCTCTGGTCCTGTCAAACCTGCATCCTTCCCAATTGCCACAAAGTCTTGTAACGACGACATGTTACTATGTTCCACCACTATTTACCATTAGTCACCTGTAGGAACTGTAGAAAGAAGTTCAGCACTAAAAATATACAGGCTTATAAATATTAGATACAACAATGACACAGTATTATTCTATCATACTTGTAGATCAGAAATATAGACAGAAATTTCGCACGAAAGTCCTGTAACTCCCAAAATGAAAGTTCACGCCGACAAAGTCAAAGAACGCAGCAAAAATTAGTTTGCTTACACGCCAGAAATTGTCTACTAGAAAATAAATAACACAAAGTTTGCAGAACTATTTATAGAAAATCAGATATGCACTTCATATAGACAAACTAAACAGAGTTAACAATTTTTAAATCAATAAATAGATAAATAGAATTCCGCACACCAAACTATTATGACTTATATAGACCCTGGAAATACCAACCACCAAAGAATTTAGCAAAGCAGAAAGATATTAGCTTAAAAATAATAAAGCCTATACATAATAAATTAAATAATGAAACCACAATTAAAAAAAATAGCAAAGACTAGTTGTAATAATTCCAAAGCAATAAATAAAAAGATAATATTGTTATAATAATTAAGAAAAGTAATTCAGCAAAGAAAATATAAGCAGAGTCAACGTTCTTTAACTACGTCAAACTAAGAATAGAAAACATTCTTCTGATAACATCTAAAATAATGCGCACACAAAATTAAGAAAGTCTAGCGCAATATCGCACCAAATTATGTACCGCGCTTATGACGTAATGGAAGACATGAGTGAATTAGAAAAGAATAAAATTTGTGTAATATTACAATATTAATGACTGCCACTTAACTAAATGAAAGACCACAAACGTTTACTTAGCTCATAAAACACGGTGATTCCTTCACTCAACGTATTAGACTGAAATGTCAGACAATCCTGCTCGTATCTAACATGACTTGTAGACCAGCAAAATCCTCCTCAAACTCGACAAATGTCAGAAACGACTCTCCGCCTTCATACTTCTGACATCTTGAGGATTCCAGCGTTGACCAATAAAAATTCGCATATAACTGTCGTTGTCCAATATTCCTCTGTATCGATCTGTCGTTGTCCAACAATCCTTCTTATCGATCTGTCGTTGACCAATATTCCTCTGTATCGATCTGTCGTTGACCAATATTCCTCTGTATCGATCTGTCGTTGTCCAACAATCCTTCTTATCGATCTGTCGTTGACCAATATTCCTCTGTATCGATCTGTCGTTGACCAATATTCCTCTCATAGGCTTGAATAACAGGCTCTGAGAATCTTCCGAAGAAATCAGCACTCACTCATAGCCCATAGTCCCAGGTAGAGCTAGGTCTGTATCAAAACGAAACGGCGGCCTCCTAAACAAACGATGAAGCAATCTGAAATCACACTCCTGTGATTTGGATAACACGATGAGAACCGAGAGTTCTCTGGGTGGGCAACGATTGGAGCGATACTGTAATTATATATATGCAACGATAAAATTACACTCCTAACACTGAGTGCACAATTTACAGATGATCGACGCTGGTACAGATGCTCTCTCCAACATGAAAAACTGCTTCCCAATGCCCATGATTGGTGTTAACCTCTAACGGTTGACGATTGACAAAATGACGATACAAATGAACGACTGAGGATGCGCCATATGGTCACCAGCAACTTAGACCGGCATGATCCTCACAAACAAAGACCTGTATGTTGACTATGTATCTGTATGTTAATCGTATCCTCCGAGTGTTTGCTGTGTGAATGTAGCTGTTGTAATGTCCTTCACCCTTGACTCAATGACAAACGATCAACTGGACAAAATTCCGGTTCACTTCTCACTGACGAAAGCACCCATGTCACAGGGCTGTTCGCTAGCGGCCGCTAGGTCACTGTAGCGCGGCCATCAGATCAGCTCAGCTGCGCTCTTGCTCGTTGTATGATCTAGGAGTAAGCTATACACTGAGTGTGTGTGTTCGTGCCCACATCAGACGACAACAACACGACAACCATCACAGCGAAAAGGACTCAAGTAAACTCTGGTGCAGTGACAATCAACAGTATATTGACCGTTGGCAAGATATAAATGAAGTACTCACATGTCTACGATGCTGATGCCTTCAGACACTCACACCCGTCAAACATTGCTCATCAGTCTCACAATGCACACTGTCGACCCGGCTACAGTCCTAACTGTCTAGGTTACCTTCATGCTATCCTACCCGATGCCAGAAGCCTTCACACTATCGCACTCGGGTGTCAGAAGCTAAACTCAATCCATGACACCTCGTCAGCCTGCATCCGTTATTCCAACCTCTGGGCGACCTGCCGATGCCCGACGTGCTAGATATCTTCCAGGGCTACACCCATCCTCGTCAGATGCCTGCTCGTGTAAGTAGTTGCGATGTATTGTGCAGTGTCCTCATGCGAGTGGGGTGCGTGCGTGCTTTGAAGGTACAATGTTCCAATCTCCCAGCTAGATGTGAGTCGTGTCAATGCTGGCCAACAACTGACTCATGACAACCGTTTGGTTGTTAATCTACGCACTTGTGACGTCGCCCTTGTTCCGTCAAAGTGCTATATGGTGCTCTTCTTCCACTTTCATCTTCTAGTGCACTTGCCTACTCTTTTAACTCTGTCTGGCTGTCATTCAGGCCATGACACTTCTATCAGAGTGTCGTTGGTGTATAGGCTTTATACGGCCCGGTACCAACATGCCATCCCCAATGAGATTGTGTTACTGAATTCTCCTTCCCCTCTCCCAGCTAAGATACCAGTGGGATTTGCAAGCGGAGAGTGTATTAGGATGTACCCAGCTCATGAGCCAAGACACTAGAGAGGGACTGGGCGAGTTTAGGCTGTGGATGAGAATGCTTCCTCCACAGGTTTCATGTATTCTACTGTTCTGAGTCTTCAAGCCAGCGCCCAAAGAGTGCTTGAGTTAAAAGAGAAGGAGAAATAATCTTGAAATGTATAATTTGTGGGCATGACGTGAGGAAAAATAAACTTGAACAATAAACTACGAGTTCACGAATATATGGGATACAAAAATTCTACAACATAATTATGTATTCATGATCATAAGAACGAATACAATTATAATTGCACAGCTGGAAGTTTAATAAGTGCAGATTATCAAACATGTAGCATAAAAATAGACTTTAGTGAACAAGTGTCAATGAGTCATTGCCAACCTGTGACATCTAAAATACACCGTAATAATTTGTGACTCACGCTTTGACTACTAACAGACCCCCAGTTAAGATCACGGTTTAATAAATATCGCAATATTTCTAATTTACTAACAGTCATCATCACTAAGTGCCATGTCGAAAGGCGTGGACAGTCAAGGTTCGCCATATCACACGGCCACCAGAGTCTCGAAGCACGTCTGTGTTACTATCCCGATCATGCCATGCTGCCATCAAGGTATTTATCCCTGTGTCTTCCTCTTGCGCTCTTCCCACTAAGCTACTTTTTAATATTATTCTTATAGTCTGTGAAGAAATTCCGGTACTTCTGCATGCTATTTTTGGATGTAATGTTCGTAGCATGGATGCTGGGGAAAATAACATTTCAATTTTATGTCAAATTATCTTAAATGACAACAGAATTTATTTACACTAATCATACCACCATTTTAGGGCCAAGAGGTCAACTTATTTTAAACGGAACTTAAAGTGTTACATATCGCTTGCGTGTAGAGATGAAGATACTATTGGATAACGTTATCATCAATTTGAATACGTTCAAAACAGCTTTGTATAATTAGGTATTAAATGATGTTTCAGACATACAATCTCAGCACCAACATTCATGACACTGCAAATGAAGCACGTGTGTTAAAAGAAAATGAAAAGTTTCTTTAGCCAATAAATGCATATGTTTCTAAATGGTTTGTTGCTCAGTTTATGGGGTAATGCTATTCATACATATACAAAATATCACTGTACAAATGTCAACCACAACACGCTGTGTCAACATTCACGAATGACCAGTGGTTGGTCACGGTTAACCAAAAAGTGGACGCCACAAGTTCTGTTGTTTCAATATTTATTAATGTGATAGTAAATTCGGCAGTACTCTATTGATCCAACACAACAGTTACACCCAACATGATATCTATGACGTATTGAAATATGAGCATCAGATTTGTGATCTTATAGCCACTAATAAATGGCAACGTTCTACAGCTGGGTTTGGCGCTTATCCTCCCCGTTAATGCTTTCGCCAAACAAGTCTCTATTCCTGCACTTCTCACTCTTGGTTCCTATTTTTACCTACATCCCGTAGTCTTCTCTGCTGTTTTACTCAATTCAACCACATGCCTTCCACACCTCGTGTCTTAAATACCCTTGCGATGGAATGTAGCTTAAGCAACTTACCCCTTCTAGAATGTTCTAGAATCGGAATGCGCTTCTGAGAACTTTCCATTTTTATGACGTGATTGACAGGAGCATATTCAGGACTCACGTTTCGATGTGTTTCCCAAGTACTAATTTTTATTGCTACTGGTCAAGAGGAATAAACAGGTTGACCTCTTGTACTCTCATAGTCACTTGCGCGTATGTTACTAGTGCTTCGATCTGACCCGAAAGCACTGGCCTGTTTGTTTGGGGAACAATGGGGTATACTGACCTCGGAACGTTAATCCTTTGCACTCAGTCCCTGCTGTTAGTCTACAACCGTGATATATGTGTCCACGTTCGAATCATAAGGTTGCAGAATATCTCTTTGCATCCAACTGTCCTTATGATCCCGCTGGATACTTAAATTTATGTTTGAATTCCACCTATTCACGGGTATCTCGTATAAAAAGATACGTGTTTGTTTTTAGTCATGGCTGAATGCGGCGGTCTTTGCTCAAGATGTTTACGAAGGATTTCAGGTCAGAGAAGAGACATGTGCGGCCGCCATATACTTAGAGGACGCATATAACAGAGTATCTTTCGAGCACTTGATGCAAACCCTCCTCAGACTGAAAGTGCACCCTCACCTTGTACGATGGATAGCTGCAGTTCTACTCCAAAGGAAGGTGGTGCTAAGATGCGGTAGTTGGTCTTCTGAGCCGATAACGATATGTCCAGGATTGCCGCAGGGTTCACCACTGTCACCAGTACTATTCAACGTGTATACGGTGCCGATCACTGAACAACAGTTGGATGGGAGGGGTAGGACTCTATCATTCGTTGACGACATCCTCGTGTATCGACAGGGTCGAGATAGACAGGCGGTTGCCAACTATATGCAGGGCGAACTAGATCGAATTTCCTCATGGTGTGCTGATGCCGATGCCCTTGTCAACCCTGCAAAGGCAACGGTTACATGGTTCTCACTAAACAACCATATTGTGAAAACAGACCTGCCGGCAGTAAGAATGGATGGGAGCATTCTGAGTAGAACCCAGTCAATGACACATCTTGGCGTGAGGCTTGATCGTAGCCTGTCCTTCAGAGATCATGTCGATTATGTCATAACGAAGGCTCGAAAAGGTTTGGCAGCAATGAGAGTCATGGCGACTGCCAATATCGAGCAAAGACTGCTATTACTTCTGTTCCAAGGACTTGTGCTTTCACGCATCGAGTATGCCCTGACCATCCTCACTGTCAGCCCTACACAGATTGGAAGACTTGAAAAGGTACAAAACGAAGCCATGCGCATCATTTTGGGCTGCACGAGAGACACCAGCTGTGTAGCAATGAGATACCTCCTTGACTTCCCGACAATGGAACACAGGATCAAGATCTGGAGAGCTCGTGCATACTTAAAAATAAGTGCAGATGAGCAGCACCCTCTGCATGACGCTGTATTCAGAGAAAAGGGTGACAGGCTAAAGAGGGGCAAATCATGGATGGGTCGGGCGGAAGATGTCGTCGGACAGGTCTGCAGTCTTACCAGTATCAACCCCGGCAAGGAATGGGTGCCGGTGCCTCCAGCTTTTAAGTGTACCTTCTCCTGCATTATCACACTCGACAGACGGTGCAGAGAGCAGAACCCTGCCGCTGTCAATGCAGAGGTTAACGCGCTCATCTATGATCACTCAGATAGCCCCGAAGTGCTCATCTATACAGATGGATCTGTTGTAAAGCAGCAGAGAAGTGCGTGGGCATTTACAGCCCGTTCAGCGGGCCGAACCGTTCAAGAATCCAATGATGCCCACTCTATGACCACGAGCAGCATGACGATGGAGGTGATGGCAGTTACACAGGCTTTCATATGGCTGGAATCACAGCATTATACCAACGTGTGTGTACTAAGTGATTCAATGAGCATGATTCAGAAGGTCGAAGCTGGATCTGTACGTAGACAGTGGACTGAGTCGCTGCGGAAGTCCGTTGTCCGCAGTCACCTTCATCTTCGTCCCGGGACATGCGGGAGTCGAGGGAAATGAACGAGCTGATAAATTGGCTGGCTCTGCACCCTCTGTAGATGGCCAGCCCATGGATCGTGCCGATGTTATTAACGCCCTTAAAGATATGGCGAAAACAGAGGATTTTGACGCCAGTGATTCCACATCGCTTTCCAGGATGAAAGACCTGGGAGTAAGAATCGGCACAGCCAGACGCGAGAGGTACATCGGGAAAACAAA
>OY992877.1:149731891-149834391 GCA_963921405.1 Cepaea hortensis | reverse complement strand
CTTTAAAACCAAAATTAATAATATCTAATTTCAGCTATTAATTGTAGCTTTAATATTTTATCTATCGAGGAAAATTGACTGTAACTTGTTGATAATATCTAGCTTGGTCGAGACAAAAATAACGGGTTTAAAAGAAACAGAGGATGAAAAAAACATGGACTGTTTCTGTGTTTATTCAGGAATCACATATCAGGAGATGATTCGCTAACAGGGTGATCTCTGTGATTACAATTGATCCTGTCTAGGTCTGCTGAACAAATAGACAGATCTCTGGAAGACAATAGATGGCAGACATTGTATGCCAGCTCGCACAGCGAAGACAGACGCTCGCGAGAGTCTTAGTCATTAAGTTTTCCTTTCCCCCTGAGGAAGAAGTCTGGCCAATGCATCTTCCAAGATGTGTATGAGACCAGTAATAGCCGGTTTCCTATTTGGGTCTGTGTGGGTGGCGGTGTCCAGCTGACAGTTTAACAAATCCGACTGCTAATGATGTAGACAATCGTCTTCGTCTTGTGTTTTGGTGATTGGCATGGGCGATCATGCGTCTCCACATCGTGCGATATCTAGCAGCATGTATCAATTCGTAAGCTACCACCTTTCTTTGACAATAACAAGATGGCTGTCAAGAATATTCACTTGTTATCTTCCTCTATTTCCCTTTCGATAAATGTGTCTAGTTTTAACAAAAGGTCCCGATTTTCCTCCTAAGTTCTTATAGAAAGAAACGCGTGTTAACGGTGTAAGATGTTAGAGACATTTAATTGTAAACGTTACAGGTAAAACAAAAAGAGATATTTCAGTTAGCGCGTGGCGTATTAAAACGCAGACACACAACACACAACACACACCCACACACACGCGCGCGCGCGCGCACACACACACACACAGGAAGATTTTTGTGGATCTGAGACTAGCTAGGACCATTACATTGTGTAGGCCCGATTGTACCTAGGAATAGGTGGCCAACCTTTATCTACTTTATCGAACGGCGAGGGCAGGCATCAAACCCTCACCAACCTGGAAGGCTAACCCGGTCAACAAACGCCCTGTAGAAGTCGAATGTGTTGGCCTAAGGGGACAAAATGTGACACAACGCAAGAAGAAGAAGAAGAAGAAGAAGAAGAAGAAGAAGAAGAAGAAGAAGAAGAAGAAGAAGAAGAAGAAGAAGAAGAAGAAGAAGAAGAAGAAGAAGAAGAAGAAGAAGAAGACGAGGAAGACGAGGAAAAGGAAGAGGAAAAGGAAGAGGAAGAGAAAGAAGAAGAGGAAGAAGAAGAGGAAGAATAAGAAGAGTAAGAAGAAGAGGAAGAAGAGAAGGAAGAAGAGGAGGAGGTAGAGGAGGAGAAGGAAGAGGAGGAGGAAGAGGAGGAAGAGGAGCAGGAGGACGAAGAGGAGGAGGAAGAGGAGGAGGAGGAAGAGGAGGAGGAGGGGGAAGAAGAAGAGGAGGAGGAACAGGAGGAGGAACAGGATGAGAAATAGGAGGGGAAGAGGAGGAGGAAGAGGAGGGGGAAGTGGAAGAGGAAGAGGAAGAGGAAGCTGATGAAGAAGCTGATGAAAATGCTGAAGAAGATGCTGACGAAGATGCTGATGAAGAAGCTGATGAAGAAGCTGAAGCAGAAGGAAGAAGGAAGAAGAACCCTCACCTTGTCCGACAGCGCTCATGGCATTGACAGGATAACGTCCTAGCCATTACCTCAACATGCACCAAATTACAGTAGCAGGAAGCCAATGTGGGCATATGACGTGTTCGGACCATCACATTTCTTAGTCCTGAGTGCACGGAGCGATAGGTGGTAAGTCTTTCCCTCCATTAGCGAACGTCGAGGGCAAGCACTGAACTCTCGTCTGACCCATTCCATGCCTTTGTCAGCATAACCCGTGTGACGTGTGAGGCCTTCAGATATTATACGCCACGATCTGACATGATGAGTTGACCAGTTTCTTTCCTCACCGGTTTTCTGTCACACGCAATGTCCAGAACATTACGAAAGCCATCTAGTACCGTTTACTGAGGCTGGATCGACTCCAAAGCTGTATTGGTAGGAGAAAGTATCACTGCCATTACAGGTAACTGAATTCGAACCACTGTCATGGCAGGAAAAATCGCTAACCTGTATGCCCGTGCGGTTTCAATATCAATGGCACAGTATTTATGCATTATAATATATGAGCGTCGGTCGTTCAGAAAGCAATGGCAAACTACTGAACGTAAAATTAGCTGAGTAAATCACATGTAGCCAATATACGATGGGGTTGATTGCGACGTACTAACTTTAACTTTAATAGTATATTGAAAACATATACTATGTTATATCTTTTAAATTGTCGAATGAGGGTACATTTGTATGTACAGCCATTAAAATAAAGAAACCCAATGAACGCAATGAGGTTTAAGGCTATCAATCAATCAATCAATCAATCATGTGCCATGCCGGAAAGCGTGGGCGGTCATGACTCGCCATTTCACTCGATCACCAGCTATAGTCCCATAATTTAGACCAATTGGCATTTGATAGTTTGTATGGTAAATATCTCGCCTGACGCCTTTACTTCGTGGACATTTCCCGAGACACATTTTGGACAGCGTTTAACTGGAAGACCAGAATAAGGATAAAAAAAATATGAAGATATATTAATTTTTTTTAGTTCATAACTAGTTAACGAGTTAAAAGTGATAACAAATAATCTATGGACATAAATCTAAGTTGCTATAATGCAGCAGCAACATAATTGCTTGGTCGCGGGCGGTCGTTCGAGGCTTCGATGACTGCAGTCGCCACCCACTAAGGGAGGAAATGTTGGCCATTTATTTCTCTGTGCACTCAAGCCTAAACACACATGCTGGGCCTAACATTTCGCTTACCCACAGTAGGTTGAGGCTACGGGACACACACACACACACACACACACACACACACACACACGCGCGCACGCACGCACGCTCGCACACACACACACACACACACACATATAGGGGTTACAGACGCGGTTCGTATTCCATATACCCACGTTCGAAATACAGCTGCGGGTGATTTGGCAGCAGACCGCCTTGTGTTGGTCTTCTGCCAAATGGTGGTATGGGAGCCGTTAGTTCAGAAAGCAATGGCAAACTACTGAACGTAAATTTGCCAAGAGATCACAACAGCAAAAATTGCTAATGTTGACTGTGACGTCATGTAAAGGATATGCAACTTACACACACACACACACACACACACACACACACACACATATATATATATATATATATATATATATATATATATATATATATATATATATATGTGGCACCTTGATGTCTTGACAGTCGCTGGTTTGTTACATTGTGTTTAAATAGGCTTAATAACTACAACCCATGACGGTGGCTGATGTGACTGGTAAGGCCAATTCGCGCTGTAAATGTTCGTCTACAGTGGATGCATGTGAACACATTGTAATTTTCACCATCATGCAACATGTTACGTCTCACACGCTCAGTGTGTGACTTATCTGCAATAATTTTCTCCTTTGTCTTTATTACATTTCTGATATTTGTCCTCCATGCAAAACGTTCAGCGGCGACTTGCTCCCAATGTGCATTATCAATACCTGTGTCAATCATGTCCCGCTTACACACATCTTTGTATTGTAGTAGAGGCCGACCCTGAGATCTCTTACCCATCTGTAATTCACCAAAAAAGATGTCCTTTGGTATTCTACCATCATCCATCCTCCTAACGTGTCCTATCCATCTAAGCCTACGAAGACTGAGCATGGAATAAACCGTCACACAACCCGATCTTTCCAATACTTCAGTATTTGTGATTTTGTCTTGCCACTTAATACCAAGTATTCTTCACAGACACCGCATATGAAAGATGTATAAACGTCTCTTTTGGTGTGAGTATGTTGTCCAGGCTTCACTGCCATAAAAAAGAGTACTAAGGACACCACCTTGATGGACTCGGACTTTTGTTTTGGCAGTAAGTTTCCTGTTCTCCCAGACTCTTTTTCTTAACCTGTTCATTGTTGTTGCTGCCTTACCAATCCTGATGTTGATTTCCTGATCAAGGGATAATTTGCTATTTACTTCTGATACTAGATATGTAAAATGGTCTACTATCTCTAGTTCGCCGTAGTCAAAAAAGATTGATGGTACCCCATGTGCACCTTGTGATATAATCTTTGTCTTCTTTTTGCTGATTGTTAAACCAAATTCAGAACAAGCATTGGAGAATGCAGATAGTAGACGTTGTAATTCTTCCTCAGAGTGGGTTCTAATTGCAGCATCATCTGCAAAAAGCAATTCCCTGATCAGTACCCTCCTAATCTTGGTCCTGGACTTCAATCTCTGAGCATTGTAGAGAGCGTCATCTGAGCGTGAGTGAATGTATATACCACAATCTTGATCACGAAAGGTATATTTCAGTAGAAGTGAAAAGTATATTCCAAAGAGGGTGGGAGCTAGTACACAAACTTGCTTAACTCCACTCTTGATTTCAAACTCTTCTGAAGGTTCACCATCATACTTGATTATACCCTTCATGCCTGTGTGGAACGATTTCACAATGGACAGAAGAGTTTGTGGGCAGCCAATCTTCTTTTGTGGCCTGAACAGACCCTCACGACTGACCAAATCAAATGCCTCTGTGAGGTCGATGAAAGCAATAAACAGAGGCTGATTCTATTCACGGAATTTTTCTTGCATTTGTCGCTATGAGAATATCATATCAATGGTAGACCGGTTCTGTCGGAAGCCAAACTGTGATTCAGGGTAGACTTGATCTCCCAGGACTTGAAGTCTGTGCATAACAATTCTGGCAAATACTTTCCCAACAATACACAGAAGTGAGATACCCCTACAGTTGTTACAGTCGCTCTGATCGCCCTTGTTCTTGTACAATGTTATGATGCTTCTTCTTCGTCTTCTTCTTCAGCGTTCCGAGCCATTGAGGTTCTTTGCTGCAGATACAATCCGTCTCTATTCGTCTTTCTGGTTGACCTTCTCTTGCCAGTGCTTGTAGGTCTGTATATATATATATATATTATCTCTCTACCGTCTTCTTGGTCTACTTCGGGGTCTACGGTCATTTATTTCCTGAGTATAAGCGAGTTTTGTTTCCCTATTGTCTTTCATTCATTCTAAATGCCCCAGACATTGTAATCTATTAGCCTTCATGATACCAGTGATTAGCGGGGACTTAAACAGATCATAAACAGCGTTTTTGTTACTTCTTGTTTCCCACTCTCCACTTTGTGTATCCCTAATGGGTCCAAAGATGCGTCTTAAAACTTTGTTCTCAAAGGTTTGTAACAAGGCTTCGTCTCCTTTCGTTGTACTCCAGGTTTCAGAGCCATACAGCACAACTGGTCTGATCAGTGTTTTGTATATTGTGATTTTGGTGTTACGAGATAGCGCATTTGATTTTAGTAGATGTTGTAGTGCATAGTATATCTTATTTCCATAATTGATTCTAGTTTGTATTTCTTCCCTTATGGTGTTGGAGCAGTTGAAGATTGTACCCAGGTATTTGTATGTTTCCGTTGTTATGATGCTTGAGTCTTTTAAATCATGTGGGACTTGTCCTTCTCGCCAGCATAGCTCTATTCGCTGCTGGATCTGTAAAGTGAGTGTGTCTTGCCCACTCCTTATAACCTCTATTGGAATCCCATTCTTACCTGGAGACTTTCCAGATGCAAGTTCATTTTTAGCACACTTAACTTCTGTTATGGCAGGAAGCGTGTCCACGTGGTCAAGAGTTGGCCGGGCCTCTATGGCGTTGAGGGTATCATCCGCTAGTTTGGTCTCACTTGAGTAGAGCTCCATATAGTGCTCTACCCATCTATCCATCTGCTGTTTCTTATTAGTGGTGATTTCTCCAGTCAATGTTTTCAGTGGTGTACTTTTGATCATTGGACCACAGGCTTTCTTTACTCCTTCATACATCCTTCTGATGTTTCCTTATCACTTGAATTTCGAATGGACTCACATAACTTGATCCAATAGTCACTTGCACACTACCTGGCAGCCTTTTTGCACATCCTTCCTAGCTTCAGCTCACTGAGAGTTTTACGCTTTGTTCTTTCCTTGTTTCTTAAGAGAGCTATCTTCTTTTTATCAATCAAGGGCTGCAGTGTCTGGCTGTTTGTCGTAAACCAGTCCTGCCTCTTATGATCCACAGTGCCGTAAACCCCTACCACTATTTTATAAAGAGTTTCCTTAAGTTTACCCCACTTTTCATTGCTGTACGCATTTCTGATGTATCAGCGAAAGCGTCTTCAAGTTGCTGTTGGAACTCAAAGCACTTATCAGGATCGTGGTTGTTAATAACATTAATCCTGGGGCTAGATTTGTGTTTTTAGCTGTGTAGATTCTCTTTGGTCTCAATCTAACTCTTGCAATAACCAAAGAATTATCTGTATGACAGTCAGCACTGTGGTAACTTCGAGTTAATGATGTTTGGTTCAGATGTTGTCTCCATGTAATGATGCAGTCCAGCTGATGACAATGGTCGGATCTTGGATGTTTCTATGTGACATTATGCAGCTCTTTTGTTTCAAAGAAGGAGTTTGTAATACATAGGTCGTTTCTGGTGCAATGCTACAACAGCCTTTGTCCAGTTTCATTCATGCGACCGATGTTTTATTTTCAAAGGCACACAGGCCATGAACTCGAGTCCTTGCCCACACGAGCATTGAAATCACCGAGCATATAAATGTAGTCGGATCTTGGAAAATGAATTGATTAGTGGAAAATCCTGGACACATAGTTCTTATATTCCAGGTTGCAAGCCGTAGCTTGAGGTTTCTATTTTTATTTTTATTTGTGCCTGGTGCATTGGTTTAGCAGCCTTCGATTCAGAATTTGTCCTAGCCCCAAGCACCCGTTGAAGCAGTCAGGCTGTGGCCAGGGGTTGCCCAGCTTAAGGCGGACGGTAGCTGATCAGTGACACTTGTAGATGTCTCCCACCGTCATAGGCAACCCGTGGCGCCCCATGTCAACGCCAATTGACTAGGACTTATAACCCGTAACTGCTATCTCTCGCTTTGATTCCGAGACCGGTTAAGACCAGGGATGGAGTTGTACAATAGCACAAAGCCAGGGCTAAAATATTGAGACCACGTGTTGCCCATGCAGCATGATCCCTCTCTCGGCCTGTCTAGTTCACTCCAGAGGAATGGTAACACCAATACATCTGGAACAAGACAAGCTGCAGAAGCTGCCGGATCAGCAAAGCAATGCTCTAACTGTCCGCCTGTCGGAGCTTTAATCCTAGACCAGATGCCAACCAAGGCCTAGGGCCTGGTCTGCCCTGCTATGACATTTTGTCTTTAGATTGCATTTCCTCACACCAGGATAAGGCCTGTAGCCTCCCAATTGTGCTCTTCCGCCCGAAGTCGTTGGCACAATGTGGAGTATCGAGTTTAGTAAGCGCCGCCCAACATTCAGTGCTGATAGAAAGCAGGTAGTACCGTCTACTGTCATATATATATATATATATATATATATATATATATATATATATATATATATATATATATATATATATATATATATATATACCAACGCGTAACACTCTGAGTGAGCTAAGGCAAACTAGGAAGGATGTGCAAAAGGCTGCCAGGCAGTGTGCAAATGATTATTGGATCAAGTTATGTGAGTCCATTCAAATCGCAAGTGATAAGGGAGACATAAGAAGCATGTATGAAGGAATAAAGAAAGCCTGTGGTCCAGAGATCAAAAGAAGTGCACCATTGAAAACCTTGACTGGAGAAGTCATCACTGATAAGAAACAGCAGATGGACAGATGGGTAGAGCACTATTTGGAGCTTTACTCAAGTGAGACCAAACTAGCGGATAATGCCCTCAACGCCATAGAGGCTCTACCAACTCTTGACCACCTGGACACACTTCCCACCATAACAGAAGTTAAGTGTGCTATAAATGAACTTGCATCTGGCAAGGCTCCAGGTAAGGATGGGATTCCAATAGAGGTTATCAGGAGTGGGCAAGACACACTCACTATACAGATCCACCAGCTAATAGAGCTATGCTGGCGTGAAGGACAAGTCCCACAGGATTTCAAAGATTCAAGCATCATAACACTGTACAAGAACAAGGGCGATCGGAGCGACTGCAACAACTATAGGGGTATCTCACTTCTGTGTATTGTTGGAAAAGTATTTGCCAGAATTGTTCTGCGCAGACTTCAAGTCCTAGGAGATCAAGTCTACCCCGAATCACAGTGTGGCTTTCGACAGAACCGGTCTACCACTGATATGATATTCTCATTGCGACAAATGCAAGAAAAATGCCGTGAACAGAATCAACCACTGTTTATTGCCTTCATCGACCTCACAAAGGCATTTGATTTGGTCAGTCGTGAGGGTCTGTTCAAAGCACTAAAGAAGATTGGCTGCCCACCAACTCTTCTGTCCATTGTGGAATCGTTCCACACAGGCATGAAGGGTATAATCAAGTTTGATGGTGCAACTTCTGAAGAATTTGAAATCAAGAGTGGAGTTAAGCAAGGTTGTGTACTAGCTCCCACCCTCTTTGGAATATACTTTTCACTTCTACTGAAATATGCATTTCGTGATCAGGATGGTGGTATATACATTCACTCACGCTCAGATGGCGGCCTCTACAATGCTCAGAGATTGAAGGCTAAGACCAAAATTAGGAGGGTACTGATCAGAGAGTTGCTTTTTGCAGATGATGCTGCAGTTACGACCCACTCTGAGGAAGAATTGCAATGTCTACTATCTGCATTCTCCAATGCTTGTTCTGAATTTGGTTTAACAATTAGCAAAAAGAAGACACAGATTATGTCACAAGGTGCACATGGGGTACCATCAATCTTTATTGACGACGCCGAACTAGAGATAGTAGACCATTTTACATATCTAGGATCGGTGGTAAATAGCAAATTATCCCTAGATCAGGAAATCAACATCCGGATTGGTAAGGCAGCAACAACAATGAACAGGTTAAGAAAAAGAGTCTGGGAGAACAGGAAGCTTACTGCCAAAACAAAAGTCCTTGTCTATCAAGCCTGTGTCCTTAGTACTCTTCTCTATGGCAGTGAAACCTGGACAACTTACTCACACCAAGAGAACAATTTAAACAGCTTTCATATGCGGTGTCTGCGAAGAATTCTTGGTATTAAGTGGCAAGACAAAATCACAAATACTGAAGTATTGGAAAGATCAGGTTGTGTGACAGTTTATTCCATGCTCAGTCTTCGTAGACTTAGATGGATAGGACATCTTAGGCGGATGGATGATGGTAGAATACCAAAGGATATCTTTTTTGGTGAATTACAGATGGGTAAGAGATCTCAGGGTCGGCCTCTACTACGATACAAAGATGTATGTAAGCGGGACATGATTGATACAGGCATTGATAATGCACATTGGGAGCAAGTCGCCGCTGAACGTGTTGCATGGAGGGCAAATATCAGAAATGGAATAAAGTCAAAGGAGAAAATTATTGCAGAAAAGTCACACACCAAGCGTTTGAGACGTAAGATGGTGCATGATGGTGGAAATGACCACGTGTTCACATGCACCCACTGTGAACGGACATTTACAGCGCAAATTGGCCTTATCAGTCACACTCGCTACCGCCATAGTTAAAAGTTATTATGCCTTTTTAAAGCACAAACTATCGTCTGTCAAGACGGCAAGGTGCCAATGTGTGTGTGTATATATATATATATATATATATATATATATATATATATATATATATATATATATATATATATATATATATATTTAAAATTCGCATATCCTTTTACAGGACATCGCTGTCAACAGCAGCATCTTTCAGCTGTCTGTTGATTTCTTGGCAAGATTACTCTCAGTAGTTTGCTATTGTTTTATGAGCGGCCGGCTCAGTTATCCCGCAAGTCACCAGCAGGGAACGAACCGCTTCCAGTTCTCGACCGCTACGAGACTCTGCGTGATAGACGGGATTACGGAGAAAGTGGTGTAACCTCTCGGCCAGAGAGACCGGTATATATATATATATATATATATATATATATATATATATATACATATATGTGTGTGTGTGTGTGTGTGTGCGCGCGCACAGGTCACATAAGCTTACACGTCCACCCATCCATCAGTCCAGCGATAGCTCCCTCTGCCCATCTCCACAAGCTCACCGCGGACTGGCATAACTCCTACCTCATTACACGCATCCATTAAGACGACGATAAAGCGTTGTCAGTCAATAACGCCAGCTCCAGTTTCTAAAAGCAGGAAACACTCAAACAGAGTCTGCCGATCTGAGCTAACAACGGTGCCACGTACAAGCGGTCGTGAATAAAACATGATGTATAACCCTATTGTTTCAGACCCTGTCTTCTTTCACTGGTCGGCCTCTATTGAAACCTCACTCAATAAATCTGTATACAATTAAGACTGAAATAAAGACGCCCTCGAAATTTCAGTGGCAGTTGTGTGATTGTCTCGGCGTTCTGGCCTTCTGTCATTGATATGCAATCCATAATGTTTCAACTGGGATATTGAGACTGCAATGTGCGTGTGTGTGTTCGTTTGTGTATGTGTATTTTATATCCGCCCCTTAATTAAGCTCTGTGGCGAAGGGTTTACTGACGCAATTCGTAATCCCGCAAACCGCCTTCGAATCATATTGATTTCACAGCGGAACGCCTTGCGTTGGTTTTCATACAATAGTATAAGCGCCGGCCATTCAGAAAGCAATGACAAACTATTGAATGTAAACTTGTCAAGAAATCATAAACAGCCCCCCCCCCCCCCCCAAAAAAAAAAAAAAAAAAAACTATGCTGGGGTTCACTGCGATGTCCCTTGAAGGATATGCATCTAATTTTATTTAATTAAGCAGAATGGCTTACAGACACTAATCAGCTCTACTTGTTTATTTCGTGGCGTGTACAGTGTAAAACCAAACAAAGGGCCCTAAGCCATGGCTTAAGACTCACATGGCAAGCGGTTCTAGATTCACATCTTTATAGACCAGTCGTCATAGGGAGGGTGACGGGGTCAGTATCACGCTGTAAAATATGAAAGGATTAGTATACTCATCCCTGATCCTCGGGTAGGGAATGGATGAGTTTGAGGGACGAAAAAACAAGCGGAGACCAAACGAGAAGATGCCGGACATTCTGACAACATGGCATAGAGAAACATCATTATCATAAATGATTGGCTGCACATAGCATAGAGAAATATCATTATCAGAAATGATTGGTTGTACATGGCATAGAGAAATATCATTATCAGAAATGATTGGTTGTACATGGCATAGAGAAATATCATTATCAGAAATGATTGGTTGTACATGGCATTGAGGAACATCATTATCAAAAATGATTGGCAGTACATGGCAGTGAGGAACATCATTATCAGAAATGATTGGTTGTGCATGGCAGGGAGGAACATCAGTATCATAAATGATTGGCAGTGCATGACATAGAAAAATATCATTATCAGAAATGATTAGCTGTACATGGCAGGTGGAACATCATTATCAGAAATGATCGGCTGTACATGGCAGGTGGAACATCATTATCAGAAATGATCGGCTGTACATGGCAGGGAGGAACATCATTATCATAGATTATTGGCAGTACAAGGCAGGGAGGAACATCAATATCAGAAATGATTGACTGTACATGGCAGGGAGGAACATCAATATCAGAAATGATTGGCTGTACATGGCAGGGAGGAACATCAATATCAGAAATGATTGGCTGTACATGGCAGGGATGAAAATCAATATCAGAAATGATTGGCTGTACATGGCAGGGAGGAACATCATTATCATAGATTATTGGCTGTACATGGCAGGGAGGAACATCAATATCAGAAATGATTGGCTGTACATGGCAGGGAGGAACATCAATATCATAAATGATTGGCTGTACATGGCAGGGAGGAACATCAATATCAGAAATGATTAGCTGTACATGGCAGGGAGGAACATCAATATCAGAAATGATTGGCTGTACATGGCAAACAGGAACATCATTATAAGAAATGATTGGTTGTACATGGCAGGTGGAACATCATTATCAGAAATCATTGGCTGTACATGACAGGGAGGAACATCATTACCAGAAATGATTGGTTGTACATGACAGGGAGGAACATCATTACCAGAAATGATTGGCTGTACATGGCAGGTGTGACGAAACGCGTTTATCTGTCTTGGGTCGTCAAGTTCCCGCACTATTTTGGCGCGTCATCGGGGACTTTCCCAGCTAAAAATAGACTGAGGGAAGCCGATGGAGGACTTATTATCTAGAATCGTCTCGAAACACCGGAATTCGAGTAACCCGTGATGTTGGGTATCGCTCTAAATTCCCGTGCAGAGAGATCTAGAAACTCTAGGCGGGGAATGACGTTTTCCCGAGAAAGTATCTTTTCTCAAGAAGCACTCGCTTCTTGTGCGCATCGAGTTGGCACGAAGCGGGAAATTGGCTAAACCAGCCATTCACTTACTTTTGTTCGAAGAGAACAGACGCTGGCCTGAATGTGAGCCATTTTTGTGTTGCGTCTCACCTCAACCATGATTCGGCTGACTGTTATGAAAAGGAAGCTGAGAAGCCCTTGAACAGTTCGGAAGCTGACTGGAGAGCTGGTTTCACCATCCAGGTAGATATTTGTTTAAATCATTTAACTTTGTACGTGTGTTCCACACGCCATTGTTCTAACCTCATTACCTATGCGGATGCCCTCGCATACTAATTAGCAAACCGATCGATAACGCCGGTGACAATTAAGCGTGTGTTTGTTTACCGTGTGCTCGCGAATCAGCTGTTAGGAACGCCGTAATGTGATGTGAGCGATTTGGGTTCCAAATATATGTACCATATATTGCCAATCGTTGCATCTATTAGGTTGCTGTGTTAGAATAAAACCTAGTTACTTGTGCCGGATGGAAACGTAGATTATGTCAGTCAGTTGCTGAAGCCAGAAGAACGGTTAGAAAACCAGGTAAGTTGGTAGGTGGAGATTCAGACAAAATTGTGCTTAGTTACTAAGTAAAGGAAGAACTTAGTTCTGTGCCACCAGGAATGATGTAACTATGGTGTATCAACTTAATAGTGAGTTCATTGTGGGGAACAGCGGATTTCTGTGGAAAGGTAAGTGGCTTTGGGGCTATATCTATATATATATATGATGTGACATTGTGTGTATATATTAGATCATGGCATGTGATACTTCCTGGGGTAATTCCGAACGCCGAATAGCTCGACGCGTGATAACACTGCGTGCCGTCGCGATATAAATATGCGTTCTGAAATCTTGTCTGAGCTATCCTGTTTCTTTCATACTGGCGCTAGTGCGAGTGAATGCTAAGGTGCTGGAAGTATGGAAGGATGCAAGGAGGCTGTATGAGACTGGGGAAATATAGGATATGGGGATGTGAAAGCAAGTTATGAAAGTATGTGTTGGTAGACCAAACCAACGATGAAGTTCAGTCCAGGCCAAGGCTAAACCACTTGGGAGGACAGAACTGGAACAGTACCCTTGGAACATGTGGGGAACATGTATTCTCAAGAAGGCTTCTTGACTCTAAGGTAGAGTCTGATAAGAAGAGTTTGCTGTGGCGTGGGCAGGTGGTCCCACCAGCAAACAGGCTTGTGTACATATTGGATGTGATCATGTACTATTCCTATATCCCGAGGGATGGTATATTGATCAAGTTTATGTTTCTTAATGTACATTGATGATGTTAGGAACGAGTCTAGGGACTCTTTACCTATTTGTTTAGTTCGATTAAATTAGAACAATAACAGCCTTGTATCATTACTGACGTTAGCGACGACTGGTAGATGATTAGGGATAGGTGAGACCAATGATCAGACTCGTCATTCTGATTTCTTGCTCTGTTTGACGGGCTGTTCTGTGAGGCCAGCTGACATTTGTGAACCCATGCTTGACTACTCTCCATATAGAGATAATGCTTTGGTTATATGAATAACTAACTAGCATGACTGAGAGTTATATGAATAACTAACTAGCATGACTGAGAGTTGAGTAGTTATTGGTAGGATGCATGTGGACTAATGTTTGGGCCAGTATACTCTCACCGGTCGCTCTTCCTTTTCAGGAGTTTGCCTGTTGAGGAACCAGTCAACTATAATTGTTGTTGGCAGGAAACCACTTCGTGTGACAGAGCGAAGGGTTCAGTTCTTTACTTATCACGCCAGACTCCATCACACCAGGTACCCAATGTGATTCACCATGCGTGAAGGTTGCTTCAAGACATACAACTGCCCTGAAGGTGCACGTGTGGGAAGTGATGGTTTGTGATCGTTTAAAATAGAAGATACTCTGTTTTTGCCAGGAACATTTCAGCATGTTGAGTAATCATGCTCGACAGGGAACACCGGTCCGTCTGGTTTGACGGGGGTTCTGCCTAAACGCAGAAGTAACTAATCTTCAGACACTTGAATGGTTCTTTGGACAGCTCGAGTGGCAGGTCTTGAGAAGAACTACACCAGTATGGACGTGTGTCAAGTGTAACCCGGTGGAAGGGACTAGGGATTATAGTCCAACCTGAATTGTTTCCGTAAAATAGATGTCTGATTCTATTAATGTACTGTTACCGTATCCAGATTATCAACTGGGTTCTAGAAGGACTCAGTAACTTTTCAGTAGCCATATCTGATCCTACAAAGTGTGACTGTAAGAGACCATTGAATTGGTCAATGCCATATCGGTTCCGCAGTGGGACTGTGCTATGAGTGACAGACCATTCGATTGGGTAGGGACTATTTAGTTCATCGAAATAACCAATACTTGGAGCCAAGTCCAGGAAGATTGTCTCCAACTCGGTTGTGTTCGAGAACTGTATTACCAGTGACTCCGTGGGAGTGTTATAGATGCAGTTGGTCCAGTGAAGTGTGGTCCAGCAGTGACTCTATTGTTGTGGTTCCCCGTTCGGGAGACGGAGGGGTCTCCAAGGTTCTAGTCATCTCCCTGGAAGGAAGCCGGGTGAGTGGCGGACCGACTGGACGGGACATCTGCATCCACTCTACTTCTCAACTCGATGAAGACACCTACATCTCTAAGTCTTTCTCTACTCTATCTTCTATTTGTGTAAATAGATTCTTCTATCAGGATGTTCATTTCAGTTCTATATTCTCAAGGGTAGAATAAACTTTATGTAAGTTGACTTGCTCTTTGTATAATGATTGAGTGTGGTCTCGGACGATGCCTAAGTGTTCATTGTTCAACAGGTGTAGGTAGTTAGTGGGGGTCTAGAATCTGGAGGGGTGTGTAGACGTAACTAAATAACCTGAGATCAACCACAGAAAAAAAAAAGTGTATCTGCTCGTCCAACCCCTGGGGCTAGAATACACAGGAGTGCTAGAGACACCTCGGGTGTGGTTCACTCTCACTACCCAAGGTGAACCCGAAACACTCCGTTACAGCAGGGAGGAACATCATTATCAGAAATGATTGGTTGTACATGGCAGGGAGGAACATCATTATCATAGATTATTGGCAGTACAAGGCAGGGAGGAACAACAATATCAGAAATGATTGGCAGTACATGGCAGGGAGGAACATCATTATCAGAAATGATTGGCTGTACATGGCAGGGAGGAACATCATTATCATAGATTATTGGCAGTACAAGGCAGGGAGGAACATCAATATCAGAAATGATTGGTTGTACATGGCAGACAGGAATATCATTATCAGAAATGATTGGCAGTACATGGCAGGGAGGAACATCATTATCAGAAACGATTGGTTGTACATGGCAGGGAGGAACATCATTATCAGAAATGATTAGCAGTGCATGACATAGAAAAATATCATTATCAGAAATGATTAGCAGTGCATGACATAGAAAAATATCATTATAAGAAATGATTAGCAGTGCATGACATAGAAAAATATCATTATAAGAAATGATTAGCAGTGCATGACATAGAAACATATCATTATCAGAAATGATTAGCAGTACGCGATACAGAATTCTGTTGACAGATGATGCCGATACTTGTGTCTGATATCGGGCATGAATGTCTGTATCAGAAGAGGAACATTTTTCTCTCCCAATCTCTAAATATATCACTATTCATCTCTGTCTGATAATTTGATAGTCTGTCGACTGTGAAAAGAAAACAAGCGCAGAATGCTCCAATAATCAATTATGTCTGCTACCTGCATGGACTATTATCAAGCGTTGATCTTTGCTACTTTATACAAATCGCTGTATCGTTCTCTCTGCTGGCTGCTATGCCTTATCCCTCTTATTTTGAGCATTGAACCATGTTTCATCCACAACATCATACATTTACCTTACTTCACGTAAATATACTTGTTTCTCACGGTTGCTGTGTGTGGCTCCTCAAAACGAATGTTTCTTACGAATGTATACTTTTGAAAGTTGATCCCTGCACTCATTATAAATTTTGACAAAGTAGATTTGGATGCATTAAATACCATTGTTCGTTCTCATTCATATCTTCGATTTCCTTAAGGTGACAAATGTATGGGCTTGTAACAATAGTGTTTACTCCAAAAGCTGTCATGTACATTGTGAAACACATCATTTGGCATGTTCAGAATTTTCCCCTTAAAAAACTGCGGAAATTTATGTCAATAAATTTCACCCGTCACCGTATTGGTGGCGGATAATGCAAAAGATCAATAATTTTTAGGTTTTGTAGTAACAAAAGAGAGTTCAAAGTTCAAAGAGAGTTCTTCTTGAATAGCAAGAAAGAAAGCAACAACAATTGTGATATCAAAGAACTAGGTGACACAAAAATATGAAATGGAAATAGAAGGGAGAATTCTGGACCAAGTGGATACTTTTAATTACCTTGAGACAATTATAACAGCAGATGGAAGATGCACAACATAAATTAAGAACATAATAGGGCAAGCAAATGCTGCATTAAAGAAAAATTAAAGATGTCTTATGCAATAAGCAACTATCATTGAATGTAAGAAAGAGTACTAAACTGCTAATATAGAACCTGTTTTACTGTATGGTAGTGAATCTTGGAATGTAAATGAACAAATTAGGAAGAATTTGAAGGCAACAGAGATATTATTCCTGAGACAAATGTTGCGAATTCCTTGGACTGTCAGATTAACTCCAAGTTTCTAAGATCTCAAACACGTCCGCTCTGGGTGGAATCACATCTCTAACTCTTCCTCGCTTGGTTTTTGTTGTTCTCTTGTCGGCTTCCGTTGTCGAAGTCCCCGTCCATGCTTGGACACTACATATTATATTGCTACGTATATATTGTGCGCCGGTCTCTCTGGCCGAGGGGTTACACCACTTTCTCCGTAATCCCGTTTATCACGCAGAGTCTCGTAGCGGGAGAGAACTGGAAGCGGTTCTACCCCCACTGGTGACTTGCGGGATAACTGAGCCGGCCGCTCAGAAAGCAATGGCGAACTACTGAGCGTAATCTTGCCAAGAAATCAACAGACAGCTGAAAGATGCTGCTGTTGACAGCGATGTCCTGTAAAAGGATATGCGAATTAAAAAAAAAAAAATTATTGTGCGTTCTAGTGCGCTGAGAAAAAGGTTTTGTCTTCTATAATTATAAACATCGGAACATGATTTCACATTTCTTAACTTGTCTTCCTAATTTCCTTAAGTCACTGCCCGAGCTCTCTTATGTCATTCTAACAGTCACACTGTTATACCTCATCTATGTATAGACCAATATAGCTCTTGGGTGATGTGCTCAAAATCAAGCCTGGCGCCTTTACTTTCATGAACGATTTTTGCACGTCCTGGAAGCTATAGCAATGTACAACACAAATTATCCCGATTGGACAAGGATTCGAACATGTGACCTATCAACTGCGCCAAGTGGCTCTTATACAACGTGAATGACACGGTCTGTTTAAACTAATTAATGTTACAAATGCTATTATCCAGGAAGTCGGGGTAGAGCAGTTGTTAGTACGCTTGCTTGTCATGTGTTCGGATCCCAGCCGTGGGGGATTTGTAAATGTGACCTGGTCTCTCAGGTGGACAAGCCTAAAATGGGTACCAGGAAATGTTCTGGGAAGGAAATTCGGCCGGCCTAATATTGACCATATGACCAGTTGAGTGTCTGTGTGTCTATAACATACGGGGCTAGCACCATATACCCAGGAAACATCATGGCTTGCCAAATGACCCTTTCCTTACGTTCACAGCTTATAAAGAGTGTTGAATGATTGTGACACTCTTTAATTGCGTTAAATGCATGCAAAGAGTGTTGAATGATTGTGACACTCTTTAATTGCGTTAAATGCATGCAAAGAGTGTTGAATGATTGTGACAATGTATAGACACCATACTTCTATTCTTGCATCATATCCATATTAAAACATGAACACAATGTAACCGAAAGCTTCTGTAACATTACCTCGTCACAAACATTGGTGTCTCGTCACGAAAACCTCGTCATATGTGTTGCTAAACAAAAATAGAATATTACAGTATATTAAACTGCAATGATCATTTAAATAACCGCAGTTGTATTGTGGTTAGTGCTAAGACAATGTTTCGACTTCAATCCCCCCGCAACCACCAGCCAGTAAAGCTCTAGGACAGTGGTTCTCAACCGCTGGTGGACTCTCCCCCCTTCCTCTTGAGGGGCGAATTTTACATAAAACGTGATTTGCGGAACTACTTACGTTATAAAATGAATTTCAGAAGGGTGATACGTGCAGAAACATAAAGTAAGAAGGGAAAAACAATATCAAGTAATCGGTTCTTGTATTAACGCAATCTAGAAATAATCTTAATCCCCCCCCCCCCCCCTGGAAACCCTAAAATTCCCCCCTGGGGGGGGGGGGAGTTCCCCACCGGTTGAGAACCACTGTTCTAGTATATGTTATTAAATTTAGCTTCCATTTTTATGTATACTGTTTAGGGGCGGTGGGGGGATTTATAGGGAGGAAATCGAAAAGGGGGGGGGGAGTGACATTCTGAATATATGGTAACGGTGTGCATGGGCCAAAAAAGGTTGAGAACCACTGCTCTAGGATCAACGTTGCCTAAAAGTGGGTACCAAACAATTATTATAATTGTCTGGAAAAGATTGGCGACGAGGAAGAGTACTGGACACCTCGCTTCATATACTGTTACATTATAATTAAACGAAGGCTTAACACTTCAGACCTCAAAAGCAGTATCTGTCTTGAGATTACCATTACCTTTAAATGACCAACTGCTTAATATTGTTAAACTCCGAAGCACCACCTCTGTGCAAACGGTGAGATTTCTGGGCATGTCCACTGTACTTCTAGAGTTTCATTTTAATCATCAACTTGCAGGTCCTTTGGAAAAACACGTTGTCGTCAACGCCCGCAGAAAAGGTTTCTCACCTCTTGCCATTTCTTCTGCCTGAAACCCCCTCATACCCAAGGTACCTGCAGTGTACTATATCCATCGCCGTGCTGGTAGACCCTGCCTCTACTTCCAGGTACCATGACTGCAATCCCTGCCTTGTTGAATCCACTGTGACGTCAAATGTGGCCAAAGTATTTTAGTTTCCGAGACACGAGCCAGATTATGAGCTATTTTTCTTTGATATTTAGATATTTAATCCTATTAATGTCACCAAAAATGAATATCACCATTATAAAATATAGAGACATTTCTCTGTTTGTCTGGATTAGTGACATCCTATCTGTGCCTTGTATTCTGACTGTATCTTAATGCTACTGCCCTAGTATGTAGAACGTCGTTCTCGTTAATCATAAAATAGAGTGCATCCTTGTGATCATAGATCACTCTTAAGTTTGCCTTTTAAATATCCGTACGAGGCTGTCGAACTGTTTTGTGTGTTCAGCTACCATGGATATCATGAGAGTGTTACTGCACCCGAGCCTATAACAGGCACACGTGAAACAAAACTACAACTGATAAACGAGTGCATGTGTCACTACATGGCATTGCGCCGAAGGACGGAAGCCAGGCTCGGCTGGATCAATAACAAGAGCAAGAACAATTACTCCAAACGGCATTTATTTGGAATTATGGGTGCCGGAAACATGTATTACATCCCGCTTAACATATGTCAGGTACAGGGAGGGTAAAAAAAACCAAAGTAAAGAATCCCTTGTTCGCGTCATGAAGCGTAAAGGGTATATGGTGTCAGCCGATATTTTTATAAACCGGTCGGCATTCCATGATTGGTATCGTCAGTTTTACTGCGGCCGCTTTTACTTTCAAGGGAATTTTCTAGTGCCCATCTTAAAGTTGGGTCAGTCTGGAAGCCCAGGTTAATTTAACTGATTCAGTGCCAAACAAACAGTGGGTTTGAACCACACATGGTAGACAATTACATGAACAAATATCATACTGTAAATTTCCAGTCACTGAGCTTTACACATTGCTTAAGATATCACGGGGGGGGGGGGGGGGGAAACAAACAAACAACACCATGACCCTAGTATGACGATATATTGAGAGTTTACATTTGGCGATATATTATCCTTGGCATTGAATCAGTTAAGTTCAATGTTGCGTGATTTATGTTATTTATTAAAGCCACCAATTTTACTATCCGCTCTATTGAATCCTTAAAGACAACAGCCGTGACGCCCGTGTTCGTCGCACGTTGTGCATGAGAATGATCCAGCACTGGAAATACGACGATGATCAAAGTCTTTATTTCTTAGTTGTAAGGCATGTAGCTGAAAAATTAGTTATTTTTCGCATTTTTATCTATATCCACGCACGCGAGCGCGAGCACACACACACACATACACACACACACATGCACACGCACACACACACAGACACGCAAGCACACATTTAGACATAAATATGTACATACAGCTCGAAGGGCGAAAATCGTGAATGCTTCAAAATAACGAAAGAGCAATAAAACAGCATCATTGAAAAAAAAAAATAAGCACACATTTTAATGCCAGCCGACTGGAAACATTCGCGAAACTCACGAAACGGAACTTCAAAGGGCATCAAGCTCAAAATCGAAGCTATCGCCTGATTGATTAGTTCATATGAAAGGAAAAAGAAAAAAAAAAACAAGGATTATGCGTCGAAGACTTGTATAGTGAGAATCATAGCAATGTAATGAACCAGAAAAGTAATATTCATGTTGTATACGAGTCAATGTTTAAAACTACGTAGATGCATGGAGTGTTTACATTTCCTATAGCCTGTAGATATTCTACACATGGTATATGTATGTGGTCATTTCAAAGTTCACAACTGTAAATCGAGTGACTGTTTAAAAGGTAAAGTATTTAGGTAGCTGTAAGACTGCGATCTCGGTCTCTGCGATATCGGTCTCTGTGGCTGAAGGGCTTGCGAACGCGGTTTGTGAGCCCGTATACCCGGGTTCGAAACACGGCGGTGCTGGTTTTTTCGGAAAAGGTATAGAGGCCGGTCGTTCAGAAAGCAATGGCAAACTACTGAACGTAACACTTGCCTAGTACATCAACAGCAGCTGAAAATGCTGGTGTTGACTGCAACGTCCCGTAAGGGATACGCAACACAATTTATTATTAAGACTGCGATGAGAAAGAAAGTGGCCCTTAAGTCATTAATTGTTTAGGGAGGCAAAGCGACGGAAAGAAAGTAGCCAGCCAGGGTGATTAGTTCTGTGGCAAGAAAGGGCCATGAGAAAGACAGTGGCTCTCCAACCCCATTCATTGTCAAAGGATGAAAGGCCCTGAGACGGGAAGTGGCCTGCCAACTTCATTAATTATTTGGGGAGGAAATATCCCGAGAAGGGAAGAGACCCGTGTTCCCATTAATTGTCTGGGAAGGAAAAGCCCAAAGACGAGAAGTGGCCCATATTCTCATTAATTGTAAGGGGGCGGGGCATGGAGGGGGGGGGGAGGAAAAGCTCCGAAAAGGGAAGTGGTCCATGTTGTCAATAATTGTATGGGAAGGAACAGCCTCGAGAATGGAAGTGGCCTTCCAACCTCATTAATTGTCTGGGGAGGACAATCCATGAGAAGGAAAGTGGCCCTCCAACATAATTAATCATCTGTGGATGGAGGACTTGAGAAGAAGGGAAGTGGCTCACCAATCTCGTTAATTGTCTAAGGATCAAAGGTCATGAGACGGGACGTGGCTTCCTAACCCCATTAATTGTTTAAGGAGGTAAGGTACTTAGAATGGAAGTGGCCCGCCAACATAATTTAATATCCGGGTGTAAAAGGCCCCGAGAAGGGACGTGGCTCGCCGACCTCATTAATTGTCTGGGGATGAAAGTCCATGAGAAGGGATGTGGCCCGCGAACATCATTAGTTATCCTAGGATGAAAGGCCCTGAGATGGGAAGTAGTCTCCCAGCTTAATTTATTGTCTAAGGAGGAATGGCGCTGAGAAGGGAAGTGGCCCGCCAACCTCATTAATTGTCTGGGGAGGAAAAACCCACAGAAGCGAAATGGCCCGCCAACATTAATTGTCTAAACAGGAAAGGTTCTGAGAAGGGAAGTGGCATCCAAACCTCATTAATTGTCTAGAGATGAAAGGCGCTGAGAAGGGAAGTGGCCCGCCAACCTCTTTAATAGTCTGGTTTGGGGGGGGGGGGGGAACCCAGGGAAGGGAAGTGGCCTGCCAACATTAATTGTCTCAACAGGAAAGATGCTGAGAAGGGATGTGGCCTCCCAACCTCATTATTCCGTGGCCTATCACTTCTCAGCCTAATCTGTAACTGTTATTGTGCTGCCTTCCTTTCATCCTTATAAAGTCTATGACTGTGTTTTCCATTAGCTCTATAGCCAGACATAACTTTTCCGGTTGTAAGAATAGAGAGATTGTGATGGAGTAGGCCTCAATTCTCCTATTTTGCATGAACACGTTTTCTTGTCATTGTATTTGTTGTATTTCTTTTCACACGCGCTACAAAAGCGTTTTTCTTTAATGGGGATTTGTACATTCAGGAGTTAGTTAGTCTGCCTATTATATTATGCGAACTCACAAATCAACATATAAACAATTATGCATACTTTCATTTCATCCTGACACCCAGTTTACAAATGAGCTGACAGCTAATTTACGACTCTGCGTAACCCGCATCCACTTTACACTAGTAATTAGTGTGACCTGATATGCAGAGTGCAATGTTAGTTTTACTTGACATCGGCAAATGTGACCTAACATCCAATTTTCAACATTAGAAAGTGTAATCTTACAAACACTTTATAACTCTAGAACACGCATCCACTTTCCAATACTAGGAAGTGTATCCACTTGACAACATTACAAAGTACAACCTTTTATCCACTTTACATTATAAGAAAATATAAATGTGTGTCTTCCTTTCCCTTAGTCAGCGGCATACACTGGAATCAAACACAGTTCGACCGCGCATATGCCATTGTCAGCGCAACTTCCTAACCGTTTCACCAACTCGTCCGCACGTGTTTTCTTCTACTGGAGAAAAATTTCTCATATTTATCTGCATAAACACATTCGAGTCCTTCAATTTTCATTTCTCATTATTTATTCATTGCCTGTATGTATAACTAGTGTACACAACAAATAATGCAATGAATATTGTCCCCTATTTATTTCGTGACTTTTATTGTACTATGGCAAACGACTGCCTTTCGTTTATATCGTGATCACATTACAAGATTACCAGCCAGTAATTTGCTTAATTTATTATTAGTACATATGCATTTTTCTGACCCGGACAGGACCGATCCTCACAAGGTTTCCAATGCCCATGTCATAATAATCCGATCATGCCCTTCAATTCTCATTGGCATGCTCTTCCATCCTCATTGACATGCTCTTCTATCCTCATTGACATGTCTTCCATACTCATTGACATGCTCTTCTATCCTCATTGACATGCTCTTCCATACTCATTGATAAAATTCTTCCATCCTCATTGACATGCTCTTCTATCCTCATTGACATGCTCTTCTATCCTCATTAACATGCTCTTCTATCCTCATTGACATGCTCTTCTATCCTCATTGACATGTCTTCCATACTCATTGATAAAACTCTTCCATCCTGATTGACATGCTCTTCTATCCTCATTGACATGCTCTTCCATACTCATTGATAAAACTCTTCCATCCTCATTGTCATGCTCTTCCATCCTCATTGACATGCTCTTCTATTCTCATTGACATGCTCTTCTATCCTCATTGACATGCTCTTCTATCCTCATTAACATGCTCTTCTATCCTCATTAACATGCTCTTCTATCCTCATTGACATGTCTTCCATATTCATTGATAAAACTCCTCCATCCTGATTGACATGCTCTTCTATCCTCATTGACATGCTCTTCCATCCTCATTAACATGTCTTCCATACTCATTGATAAAACTCTTCCATCCTGATTGACATGCTCTTCTATCCTCATTGACATGCTCTTCTATACTCATTGATAAAACTCTTCCATCCTCATTGTCATGCTCTTCCATCCTCATTGACATGCTCTTCTATTCTCATTGACATGCTCTTCTATCCTCATTGACATGCTCTTCCATACTCATTCATAAAACTCTTCTATCCTCAATGACATGCTCTTCTATCCTTATTGACATGCTCTTCCATACTCATTCATAAAACTCTTCTATCCTCAATGACATGCTCTTCTATCCTTATTGACATGCTCTTCCATACTCATTCATAAAACTCTTCCATCCTCATTGACATGCTCTTCTATCCTCATTGACATGCTCTTCCATACTCATTCATAAAACTCTTCTATCCTCAATGACATGCTCTTCCATCCCCATTGACATGCTCTTCCATGTTCATTGATATGCTCTTCCATCCACATTGATATGCTCTTCCATACTCATTCATAAAACTCTTCCATCCCCATTGATATGCTCTTCCATCCCCATTGGTATGCTCTTCCATCCCCATTGACATGCTCTTCCATCCCCATTGATATGCTCTTCCATCCCCATTGACATGCTCTTCCATTCTCATTGACATGCTCTTCCATCCCCATTGACATGCTCTTCCATCCCCATTGACATGCTCTTCCATGTTCATTGATATGCTCTTCCATCCCCATTGGTATGCTCTTCCATCCCCATTGACATGCTCTTCCATCCCCATTGACATGCTCTTCCATCCCCATTGATATGCTCTTCCATCCCCATTGACATGCTCTTCCATCCCCATTGACATGCTCTTCCATCCCCATTGATATGCTCTTCCATCCCCATTGACATGCTCTTCCATCCCCATTGACATGCTCTTCCATCCCCATTGACATTCTCTTCCATCCCCATTGACATGCTCTTCCATCCTCATTGACATGCTCTTCCATCCCCATTGACATGCTCTTCCATCCCCATTGACATGCTCTTCCATCCCCAATGACATACTCTTCCATCCCCATTGACATGCTCTTCCATGTTCATTGACATGCTCTTCCATCCCCATTGATATGCTCTTCCATGTTCATTGATATGCTCTTCCATCCCCATTGACATGCTCTTCCATCCCCATTGACATGCTCTTCCATCCCCATTGACATGCTCTTCCATCCCCATTGATATGCTCTTCCATGTTCATTGATATGCTCTTCCATCCCCATTGACATGCTCTTCCATCCCCATTGACATGCTCTTCCATCCCCATTGACATGCTCTTCCATCCCCATTGATATGCTCTTCCATCCCCATTGATATGCTCTTCCATCCCCATTGATATGCTCTTCCATCCCCATTGACATGCTCTTCCATTCTCATTGACATGCTCTTCCATTCTCATTGACATGCTCTTCCATCCATACTGACATGCTCTTTCATCCCCGCACTGCTGGCGTTATATGCTGGTCATTGTTATCATCCGCCGTTGTTTCACTTTATGAGACTCTGAGATAAGTAGAATACATTTTGTTTCATTTTCCCCCCATTTTTCCCATTCTGTTCTTATGCCTTAGTGTAGTAACTGTAGTGTCATCTCCTTGGTTTCTTGGTTGTTGTGTTTTCTTATGCTTGTTTGGTAATGGCTTCTCGCTGCAACGCCCTTTGTTTTCTATAGGTGTGGTTTGTAAAGCTGCACTATTTAATGTTTTTCTATTGTTTACGTTAGTTTTGAAAGGACAGCTATCGAAGGCATAGTTACTGGAAGACGAAGAAGAGGTTGAAAAACAAGTAACTGGACACAGACACCCGGCGTATGAAAATACACAAGCCATGAGTCGAGAATCTCTTTAACAGATCGTGATGAAAGCCACCTTCTGAAGAGGGTCTGCTACAAGATGATGATGATGGTCGTCTATAATTCAATAAGAAAATGTGCGATGGCACCTACCCGTCATGATTGAAACGGTGGCACTTTCACGTCATGATTGAAATGGTGGCACTGTCACGTCATGATTGAAATGATGGCACTTTCACGTCATGATTGAAATTGTGGCACTTTCACGTCATGATTGAAATGATGGCACCTTCACGTCATGGTTGAAATGATGGCACCTTCACGTCATGGTTGAAATGGTGGCACTTTCACGTCATGATTGAAATGATGGCACCTTCACGTCACGAACGAACGAACGAACGAAAATCTTTATTTTCAAAGGGTTAAGAATTGGGCACGCAGGCCCGTCTGACATTCTGCCCTTCTTCTCTATTTCCTCTCGTACATTCTTTCATTCAACATCTCTTATGAAGCAATTCTTTGACAACAAAAGAACAATAAGCATTAAAACGCATGAAAAATAATCAATAATACATGACTCGTTGAGGCAATGTTTAACATGGACATCATAAATACCTAAGGCGGGTGTAACGTGCCACACATATGGGAATGTTATTTTTTTTTTTTTCTGGCTAGTTGTCGTCCGAGATAATTTTTTTTTTTTTTTCCGCGTTTCCATCCTGTTTCAGGATATTGCGGTCAACACCAGCATCTTTCAGCTGTATGTTGATTCCTAGGCTAGATTACGCTCATCAGCACGCCACGACTTTCTGAGCGACCGGCTCCATACTCTCATAAGTCACTTTTGCGATTCGAACCACTGCTAATTCTCGTCGCGTCACGTGACGAGAGTATTCGGGGTTAGCGGAGAAAGCTGCTAACTCCTCGGCCATGGAGCCGGATCCGAGATAATTTACCATTATTATTGTCTTTGTTGCTGTGTTTTTTTTTTTTTAAGGGGGCATGTAGTCTGTTCTGAGGTAGTGTTCAAACAGGTTGCGACTATATGTATAATGATTGGTGGTGTCTTTGATTTCTTGTGGAAGATTATTCCATGATTCATGATTGAAATGATGACACTTTCACGTCATGATTGAAATGATGGCACCTTTACGTCATGATTGAAATGGCGGCACTTTCACTTCATGATTGAAATGGTCACTGTTTATTAGTCTGTCTAGAAACTAAGGTTCTCCATTTTGTCAACATCTAAATGATCACTGGATATTAAATAGATAAATAAATTGTTAAAATATCCTTTACAAGACATTGCTGTCAACATCAGCATCTTTCAGCTGATTGTTGATTTCTTGGCAAGATTACGCTCAGTAGTTTGCCATTGCTTTCTGAGCGGCCGGCTCACATACCCCGCGATTCGAACCACTGCTGATTCTCACCGTCGTCACGTTACTTACGAGAGTTTACGAGATTACGGAGAAAAGTCGCTAACCTTTAGGCCAGGAAGCCGGCCACTGGATATTAGTCTTGGAATATTGAAGCATGACAAGGCAGGCGTGGTTGCGACCTTGTGGGAACATGTACACACCTCGGAGGAGCAAATGAATCACCATGGTCTGGCAAGAATGAGGCAGCGTGGAGTGACGAGGGGTTCTGGCCGACTCTCGACGCTTAGAGGAAAGGCGAGACAGACATATAATCAGACTGCTACTGGCACTATTGGTGTTGGAACTCTTTGCTGGCTACTGAGGATGGGGACGGAGCGCTTATGGCAATGCCCGAATGATGTGATGTCGGTTCTTAAATCAATCAATCAATCAATGGATATTAGTCTGTCCAGAAACTAACGTTTTCCATTTTGTTAACAACTAAATGACGTTTACACTGGAGAATAGATGACCCAAGACAAACACGTTTAGTCGTACACAAAGACATTTGTATACGTAATTGAGGTAATACGCAGGGAAGACTATCTTTCAGTAAATGCAATCGCATCAATCATACCAGAAATTGTCAGTTCATTTCGGTATGTCTGTCAACAACACTGCGATGTCTGAAGCTAGTTTATGTCTGGTGAACTCACTCTGCCTATTGTAATCAAGCCTTCCGTGTGAGTAAACTACGTTAGTCCTGACGCATGAGAATTTCTGCTTGATGGGGCTGCCCCCTTTTTTCGCCCCTGGTGCTATGTCGTTAAAGCAACAAAGCAGTCCTTGTAGAAGCCAATTGCTTAGGGGATGACCCCACTGACTTGAGATGTTGATCGAGGTGACAACTTCTTTAATAACACAGAGCCGAATCAATACCACAGATGTTATATCTGACTCACTTGTCGTCAGTGGAACGTCAAAAGAAACTGAAATCTTCCATCAGTTGTGTCAACTCACGCATTTTCAACCTTCACCCCGCCACATGTATTTACACCGCAAATAGAACCAAGCTTAACACGGCAAGTTAAGACAACTATCAAATTACTTTTTAGGTGTTTCCTGATTTATCCCCTCCTCTTCTTCTCTTATTCCTAATTCACAATCCAGACTATTGAAATATTCTTTAACGTCTTTACTCTACTGTCTTTCCTTTTATCTGTGTGTTATTTCTTTCTTTGACTACTTAATATATTGTTTATACTTACAGTTTCGTTTGTTAGCGTACAGACATTGTGCAAAATCTGAGAATCGAATAAATAGTAGTAGTAGTAGTAGTAGTAGTAGTAGTAGTAGTAGTAGTAGTAGTAGTAGTAGTAGTAGTAGTAGTAGTAGTAGTAGTAGTAGTAGTAGTAGTAGTAGTAGTAGTAGAAGAAGAAGAAGAAGAAGAAGAAGAAGAAGAAGAAGAAGAAGAAGAAGAAGAAGAAGTAAGAAGAAGAAGAAGAAGAAGGAGGAAGAGGAGGAGGAGGGGAGGAGGGGGAGGAGCAAAGGCAAGGAAGAAAGGAAGGAAGAAGGAAGGAAGGAAGGAAGGAAGGGAGGGAGGGAGGAAGGAAGGAAGGAAGGAAGGAAGGAAGGAAGGAAGGAAGGAAGGAAGGAAGGAAGGAAGGAAGGAAGGAGAATATAGTTAGAAAAAAGGCACGAATAAAAAAAAGGTAAGGAAGAATGACAAGAAAAATAAGGAAGGAAGCAGCAGCAGCAACAGTAGTATCCCAACTTTAGCAGGATCTCGACGTAGTTCTTTATTCATCAGTATTTTATATCTATTCTTGAATTCCAACTATAGTCAAAATCCTGAAATGTTCTCATCTAATATAAGTTATGCAATTGTCAGTTTACAATGAATTATCCATCTGTCTGTCTACTATGAGTTATGCAATTGTCCGTAGGAGTACTTTACGAGTTTGCGTTAGTGATGATTAGGGAGCCAATGTGCTGGTTTCAGAAAACAGCTGTTTGACCACAGAGCTTCGTAAATGTAATCCACTCACTTCCAAGCCATTTGCCTATTAAATATATGTTGCTAGATCGAACGAACCAACGAACGTACTTTAATTTCAACAGGTCACAAATTGGGCACGCAGGCCAGTCTTATATTCAGCCATTCCAATCACTCATCTTACGTACATTAATTATGCAATTATGTTACATTCATATAAAAAAAAACATCGTCAAAGGAATGTTGTGAATATATATGATAGAGTAAGACATGTCAACATGGTAGATATGCTTGCAGATCTATAAATTGATGGGAAAGGCCCAAGACCAGTAGTTCTCAACCGGTGGGGAATTCCCCCCAAGGGGGAATTTTAGGGTTTCAATGGGGGGGGGGGGGGAAATTAAGATTATTTCAAGATCGCATTAATACAAGAACCAGTTACTTGACATTGTTTTTCCCTAAAAATTTTACGGTTCTGTATTTCTCGCAATAATGAAATTCATTTTATAACATAAGTAGACCCGCAAATCACGTTTTATGTAGATGTCTAGACTTGTTCTAGTATGTGTTTTGAAATTTAGCTTCAATTTTTATGTATACTGTGTAAGGGTTGGGGGGGGGGGGGCGGGAATTTATAGGGAGGATATTTGAAAGGGGTGGAGGGAATGACGTTCTGAACATATGGTAAAGGGGGGCATGGGCCAAAAAAGGTTGAGAACCACTGCATTAGACTTATAAAAAACATACATTTGAAACAACAAGCTGCCATAAGGATTGATAATGAAGTGGAACAATATCAGCCTATTAAGAGAGATGTTAGGCAGGGATGTGTAATGTCGCCAGATCTTTTTATTCCATATACAGTGAACATATTTTCAGAAATGTAGAAAATATAAATGGAATCATCGTTGGAGGACGAAACATCAATAACATTAGATATGCAGATGATACAGTATTGATTGCAGACAATGAGCAGGATCTGCAACAATTAGTAGAAGCGATTGTTGCACACAGTGAGCAAATGGGATTAGAATTAAATTGTAAAAAGACAGATTACGGTCGTCACTATGAATAACGAAATACCACAATGTAATATACAAGTAAATGGGAATATTCTTCAACAAGTGAATCGGTAAAATTATCTCTGAACAGTCATAACATCTGATGGGAGATGCCTTGTAGAGATTAGAACAAAAATCGCCATGGCAAAGGTAACCTTTAGCAAGATGAAAAACATACTGACCAATTAAAAGATGTTAGTTGAAACGAGAAAAAGAGTGTTGAGGTTCTACATAGAGCCTATTCATTTGTATGGATTTGAAACTTGGACAATGAGCAGTCAAGCTGAAAAACATTTGATGGCTGCAGAAATGTGG
This sequence comes from Cepaea hortensis, assembly GCA_963921405.1. Taxonomy (NCBI): domain Eukaryota; kingdom Metazoa; phylum Mollusca; class Gastropoda; order Stylommatophora; family Helicidae; genus Cepaea; species Cepaea hortensis. The sequence goes on along the minus strand of OY992877.1, from coordinate 149,803,575 downwards.
TTTCTGAGGAAAATTCAAAGAGTACCATGGACAGACAGAAAAACCAATGACCAATTACTACAGGAGACAAATGAAAATCGTAAAGTGAACAGAGAAATTAGACATAGACATTCAACATCTTTTGGACATGTTATGAGAAGAAATGAATTGGAGAACTTAGTGACAACTGGCAAGATCGAAGGGAACAGACCAAGAGGAAGACCGAGAAGTAAATACCTGAATGGCTTGGCTACATGGTATGGTCGAGACAGGAACACTGAGCTGATCCACGACTCTGGTGATCGAGTGAAATGACCAGTCATGACTGCCCACGCTTTCCGGCATGGCACATGATTGATTGATTGAATATAAACACTGCATTTTACCGTGTCATGAGACAGGCAGGCAGACACACACACACACACACACACACACACACACACACACACACACACACACACACACATACACCCACATGCACGCACATATGCTTAAACACATAAATACAAACATACCTAGATCTATATTCTGAGACCGATCGGTATTCGATGAGTGATGTGACAAGTATTGCGCCGGCAGTCTTTAAATCTTTTTAAATTTCCTGCCAGCCATTTTAGACTGGGTTAACCTTAGAGTGAAAGTCACTGAAACAAATCCTCGACTCTAATGAGTTTCGAACACAAGACCATCAAATATTCAGTAAAGGTGCTATAAAGTTGAATACTAAACACAAATCTCTATAGAACATTAACTGTCATTTACTGCCAATATAGTACCTAGCGGTGTATGGCAGGAGGGTCTTTAAGCCTGAGGAATTAAGGCTGTCTGGCTAGTGCAGTCACCGAGCACTGTGCAGGTTACAATTTACTTGTTGCTCCAGACAGAAAAAAAAATCCGACACCTTATAGAGGATTCGAGTCCGGATCTACCGAAGGAAATCCGGCGTTCTAGCCACTCGGCCAGCTGCTCCTAAGAACATTAACAAAGAACATTAACATAGACAATTATAAAAATAAGGTACTACAGGACTTCTTTGCATGTTTTGAGGCGTATTAAGTGTACAGTGCTAGTTTGATATTATTATAGACCAATCTACTATCGAATAGGTGATGTCAATATGTCGCCGGTCGCTTTTATTTTGTTTTAGCCTTAAAGTCTTTGTTAAAAAGTCTTCAAGTCGAGAGGATCGACTTTATTGCCCCGGGTTTTATCCCATATGGCTCGGTCTCTTTGTCTAAGTGGTCAAATCTGTTTTAGCCTGGGACTGTTCAGCTGCTCAGGTCAATTAGAATACTGCCTCGATTAGGATTCGAACACGTGACAACGGGCCGGCAAACAACGTGACAACGGACCGGCAAACAAGCGTGACAACGGGCCGGCAAATAACGTGACAACGGGCCGGCAAACAACGTGACAACGGGCCGGCAAACAACGTGACAACGGGCCGGCAAACAACGTGACAACGGACCGGCAAACAAGCGTGACAACGGACCGGCAAACAAGCGTGACAACGGGCCGGCAAATAACGTGACAACGGGCCGGCAAACAACGTGACAACGGGCCGGCAAACAAGCGTGACAACGGGCCGGCAAACAACGTGACAACGGGCCGGCAAACAACGTGACAACGGGCCGGCAAACAAGCATCTATCCACAACGCTACTGTGACTAGGAAATGGAGCTGGTGTCGCCCAAAATAGTTTTCTCTATGCTGGACGCACGTGCAACAAATATTTGGCTGTCATTTTACCAGTTCCACTCTTGCGTTCATCCCCGTCTTCATCATCATCATCATCATCATCATCATCATCATCATCATCATCATCATCATCATCATCATCATCATCATCGTCATCATGTGCCATGCCGATATGCGTGGACAGTCATGCTCTCACACGATCACCAGAGTCGTGGAACAGCTCAGTGTTCTTGTCTCGACCATATCACGTGTCAAGCCATCCAGGTATTTACTTCTCTACCTTCCCCTTATTCTTTTTTCCATCGATCTTGCCAGTTGTCAGCAAGTTCTTTAATTTAATTCTTCACATAACGTGTCCAAACAATTTTGACTGACAACTTTTTATTTCTCTAATCAGTTTACGGTTTTCATTTGTTTTTTTTTTTTTTTTTTTTTTTAGAATTTGGTCACTGGTTTTTCTGTCTGTCCATGGTATTCTTTGCATTTCCCCCAGATACCGCATTTCCACAGCCATCAGATGTTTTTCAGCTTGTCTGCTAATTGTCCACGCTTCACATCCATTCAAAATTACAGGTTCTATGAAGCACTTCAACACTATTTTTCTCGTTGCAAATGACATCATTTTCTTGGTCAGTACGTTTTCCATTTTGCAAAAGGCAACCTTCTCCATGGGGATTCTTGTTCTAAACTCTTCCAGGCTCTCCCATCAGATGTTATGACTGTTCCGAGATAGTCGTACCGATTGACTCATCACTATCAGTTAGGAAAAACAGTATTAGTATAGCACCACTTGTCCAATGTGCCGTATGAAAGGGCTGTTCTAATGTTTCCCGCTTCACTTGAAAACACACTCAATGGAGATGTTAACACGCTCAAGTTTGACTGCTGCCTTCTTTAGATATATTCATGTTGACGTCTGGAGGTGTACGAATAAGAAGCACATTTCAGCTTCTGTGATAGTCACATATGTCATCTATCGTCGTCATTGTTTGGTGTTGGTAGATGCAGCTTGGTTTCTGTTCCAGCCTGTTATTATGTATATGTATGTAAACTCCTGGACTTCCGCTTCAGTGAAAATCTTTACCTTTGTTTCTCTAATGTTAATTTCTAAACCGCATTGTTCGCTTTTAATGTTTACTATATTTAGTAGATTTTTCAGTTGTTGTGGCGCTCTGGTATTAACACCGCGTAATCTCATAAATCTTCACTATCTGAGAATACGTTTTATGTGTATAAGTTACAAAGGTCAGGGGGTATTGATCACCCCTGACTGACCAATCTTCACATAGGTATCATCGACAACTGAATGCTACCTCAGCTGATACTCGCCGTGCCGTCCCAATATAAGTTAGTTTTTTTTTTTTTTTTTTTTTTTTTTTTAAGCATATCCTTTACAGGACTTAGCTGTCAACACCAGCATCTTTCAGCTGTATGTTGATCTCTTGGCAAGATTACGCTCAGTAGTTTGCCATTGCTTTCTGAGCGGCCGGCTCAGTATCCCGCAAGTCACGAGCAGGGGTCGAACCGCCTCAGCTCTCGCTCCGCCACGAGACTCTGCGTGATAAACGGGATTACAGAGAGAAAGTGTTGTAACCCCACAGCCAGAGAGACCGGCATAAGTTAGTTATAACCTAAATATCCTTGCAATCAAGTTGTAACTATTCAAGCAATTGTATTACTTGCTCATGACAAAATATGTTCACTCTTGATGACAACTCTGATGTCATCAGTTCCTACCGCTGTCCTGTTATCTATTATTCTTATAGCTCTTTCTCTCTCTGATTGTTTTTACTGAAGGGCGTTATTTGCTAATATAAACCTACACATATCTTTATTAGAATCCAGTGAAAAGTACTGAAGAAGGTAAAACAAGTGAAAAAAACAAAAAACCAACACCTATGTGGAAATGAAACGATGCAAACGCTCGCACGTCATTCACCAACATTCCTAGAATCTGTGTCACGAAAATGTTGAACTGTGGTTGTTTACCACCTTAGACTAGAGTCGCGTGTGTATAATGGTTAGTTGGCTTGTCTACTAAAACAGTGGATCGGGCTCATGCCCAAACACAAACAGGATTATTTTTATATGACTAGTTCGTCTCTGAGGTACACCCAACTTCATCAAAATGGATATCATACAATTTTCAGAATTGTTTGGGTTATGTATAGAAAGGAAAGGCAACTGATCACCCACCTAATATATCCAGGCTTAGAATATGTGAGAGCCTAACATTTTACACCCCAAAGGCACTATCTGCTATGCGACTACCTTTACTTCCAGCAGCTTAGACGAAACCTTACTTCAGACTACACACATCAGATGAGTTCGTGAAATTCACATACAACCTACGAGCCGATTCAATTATATTAATACCATTTCCATCGTATTTGTTAGCAAATTAAGAAAAAAAAAGAAAGAAATATCATTATTAAACAGCTTTAATGTTTTCATTTATTTATCCTTTAGCATCTTCAGATTTCCTGCCCTGTTATAGATGTAAACAAGAGCAGCAGACAGACAAGCACAAATTATCACAATTTCATGTCAGAGATTTCAAGAAGCTTTCGTTCATCCATTACTTTAACAACAGTAATACCCATTATCCTTCAATAAGTCAAGCGCGAAGATTCAGTTAGACTTGCAAAACGCTATTATCATAACGTCGTACAGATCACAGATCAAGGCAAATCAATTGCATTTTCATATTGTTAAGAAAGGTTGGTTTTCTTCACAATCTGGACACAATGTTGGAGCCTGGACAGCATTGCAAACAATACTGTTTCGTGTTCTGTTCTGTGTCGCTGGACCTCGTGTGCATTCAGATAGCTGATTATTGGAGGTACGGGGTATATTTCTTATGACTGTGCAGTGTTTGAAAATATTGCCAGTTCAAGTTTTATATTTACCTATTATGTTGCATGAACTTTACAGAGGGTGTATACAACACTTGGACGGCAATATTTTCAAACACTGCACAGTCATTATGCGAGGATAAATTAATAAGTAAGTCACAAATGGCTGAAGACAAATAACTAAATATGGCAACAACTTGAAACCAGTTTATTTTTATACATACATTGCCCCTTTATTTCTCAACATAATTTCCACCAACATTGATGCATTGATCCCATTGTTTTATCGGTCCTCACAAACCGGCTGCATAGAATAGAGTGCTTTTTTTTCATTTACCGGCCATTCCACAGAACTGTGTGACTTACTTATTGACTCGACCTCGTCACCTTTTCTACCCAGCTATGTACAGCTTTACGGGACAAACATTTGTCAGCAGAAACACTGACAACCCACCTTGGTGGGAGGCATTCCGCGAATGACGCCGAAGTTGAATGTGAAGTAAAAACGTGGTTTAGAAAACAGAGCACGCAGTTCTATGCCGCCGGTTTGGGAGGACTGATAAAACGATGGGATAAGTATGCATCAATGTTGGAGGAAATTATGTTGAGAAATAAAGGGACAATGTATGTATAAAAATAAACTGGTTTCAAGTTATCATATTTAGTTATTTTTCTCCAGCCAGTTGTGAGACTTACTTATTAACTTACCCTCGTAAATACACCCTATACATGTGTATGAACATGGCTTAACTAATGGCAAAGTACGCCAGAAAAAGGAGCCGTATGGCGTAGTAGTTAATGAGCTTGCTTGCCAGTAAAGGGTCCGGGTTCAGTCTCCAGCAAAGGCAGGAATATATTCTGAAAATACGGTAATTGGGGGGGGGGGGGGGGGGGGTGACCCAGTCTAAAAACATGGGTACACAAGAAATGGCCGTCTTCATGGCGAAGGGTTACGGACGCAGTTCGTAACCCCGCATACGGGCTTCGAAGCATCGCTGCGGGCGATTTGTCAGCAGACCGCCTTGCGTGTTTTTTAATGAAAAGGGTATGAGTGCCGGTCATTCAGAAAGCAATGGCAAACTACTGAACGTAAACTTGCCAAGAGATCACAAACAGTCAAAAAGATGCTGGAGTTGATGCTACGCCCTGTAATCATCATCATCAAGTGCCGTGCCGGCTGGCGTAGGCGTTCATGGCTCTCCATAGATCTCGGTCTTTGGTTTTCTGGATCAACTCTGCTGCTGATATTCCTCCATGCCACCTTCTCAATCCATCCAGCATCACTTCTCTTGGTCTACCTCTGCCTCTCTTCCCCTCGATCTTTCCAGTTGTTACGATGCACTCCAATGCCTCTCTTCTCATCACATGACCGAGGAAAGCTGTTTGTCTCTGTCTTATTGTTGTATATAATGTTCTAGTTTCGTTAGCCTGTTTCAGGCAGTCGTCGTTAGTTACTCTGGCAGATTGTCAGCAGTAAAGTTTACGCCCTGTAAAGGATACGCAAATAACTTTATACACAAGAAATGAGGAGTCATTGAAGTATATTGGTTAGTGGACTTGCTGGCCAAGACAATAATCCGTGCCCAGTCCCATTTTCTTCCGACGATTTCGGCTTTAGGTGTGGTTTAGGGGGGTTGGTTGGAAAGATCCCAGTGACATTAAATGTGTCACATAATATTCAGAATTATCTGGGAAGGAAAAGTGACATTAAGGAAACTGGTCACATCATCTCATTGTGCCTGACCTAGAATATAAGAAAGATCTAGAATATATGAAAGACCTAGAATATATGAAGGTCCTAGAATACATGAAGGGCCTAGAATATACGAAGGTCCTAGAATATATGAAGGATCTTGAATATCATCATCTTCCAGTGCCTAGCCGGCTGGCATGGGCGATCATGCTTCTCCACAGATTGCGATCTCCGACGGCATGGATCAGTTCATGTGTTGACTCCCTTCCCTGTCATAAATTCTGTCTAGAATCTGCTCACGTTGTCTTCCTCTATCTCTCTTTCCGCAAATCTTTCCGGTTGTCATAACATGTTCTAGTTTTTGTCTTCTCATAATATGGCCACAAAACGAGGACTGCTTTTATAACGCGTTGAGTATGATTTCACCTTCCATTATCGACACGGACCGTATTCATCATCTCCACCCCTGCACTGTTATACTTTTTTTCTGATGTTTGTGATCAGTTGTCTTTGAGACTTAACTTCCCTCAAAGTGTTCAGATTGATCATTTTGGCATTCTTCTATAAAACCACACCCCCAAGGCTTCCAGGGATTTTCTTCGCCTGTTGACTAATTGTCCTGGATACACAGCTGTATGTTAAAATTGGTTGTATGTAACATTGACAAATTCTTTTTTTAACTTCAAATGACAATGACTTATTGCATAAAATGTTCTTCATGCGATAGAATGCAGTGTTTGCTTGTCCTGTTGTATTTTATCTCTGTGATGCATCTTTAATCTGATGTTATCCATTTACCTAGATATCTGAATGTCTACACTTGTTCCAAAATAATGTCATTGACTTTAATTGTACATTTAATCTGTTTCATCTGTTTCTGTGATATCACCATACTTTGGTCTTTCTATTATTCAAGCTAAGACCCAGAATATTAAAGGACCAACACTTTACAGAACAATGGCAGTATCTCTTCTATACGACTGCTGGTTTCTTTTCACAAAAGAATATAGGCTGGAATAGATAAGGAAATTAATAGAATCTGGTTAATCTATTCTAATTAACATCTTCTATGTTAGTATAACATCATTCCATTATATATTTACGATTAGTCAGAACATAATAAAGACTAACTGATATAATATTGTGGACCTGGAATGAGAAAAATGCTGGAATTCTACTTCTGAGGGTCGAAGAAAGCTTGCCCATTAACAATATATCCAAGAAACTGATATAGTTTGGACATATTAAACGTTATAATGGCTTGCAAAGAACAGTGGCGAGAGGCACTTCCAGGAAGAAGAAGGCAGAGGTCAACGAGCATTAAAATGGACACAAGACCTTAGGGACACCTTGAGCATGAGGGTTAGAATGTTGCATACTACCAGTATTATAATATGTTTATGAATAGTGGACCATGACTACCAAATGCGATTCTTTCGTAGAATGCTTCGAAATGTCCGAAAACTGCAGAAGATCCATTTGCAAATACGTAGCACAATATAACTGTCATTTATATGGTTACAAGAGATCACAACAGCAAAAACAAAAATAAATGCTGGTATTGACTGCAACAACCTGTAAAGGATATGCAACTAACTTTAAAAAAAAAAAACGATATAATGAGAGGGGATCTGGGGATATTTGTTCCACTGGAAAGATTAATGGAAGCAAACCTAGAGGTCAACAGAGGTAGAACAATGCTGAATGGGCTGGCAAAGTGGTAAAGCAGGCGTTCTGCTGCCAAGCTTATAAAGAACACAGAAAACAAATGCCGATGCAGAAATGTAATCGCTTGTGCTCTACGGTATGACACGCGTCGATGATGATAAATCACATATTTTTCTTAGAAAAATTGATTAGTGTACAAGTGAGTTAGAGTGCGTACTTTACTCTGTCGCTTACTCCCATTGTTTCCATGAAATAAATCTGTGTATGCGAATAGCCATGGCTTAACAGGAAAATAGGCTGAGCAAATTCATGGGTGAGAATTGAAAGACAATTGTGTAGCTTGAAATGTGTCAGACTGTTTTCTGTGTGAATAAATATTTCAAGCAAAACGTCACACAACTGTCATGTGACGAAGGCTGAAGGCGAGAAACGGAACGTGTTCATGGGAAACTTGGGAAGAATTGTGATCTGTTGAAAAATGTACGAAGAGAACTATATTCAAACATTAGTTTTGCGAAATAAAAATAGACAATACAGAGAGGCGTAGATAAAGGTTTATTGAACAGTTGGTTGTACTGACGGCATCATGCCGTGTGTTGTTTGAATGTGAAGACCAGGGGATTCAAAGGATGGTGATAATGATTAGTAAATGTGTTATAGTTCACTATTTTGCATTCGCTCGCTTTAAAGTCAAGCTTAGTCTATATATGTGCTGCTACTTCTAGTAGTATATTTTTAAAAAGTTGCGTATCCTTTACAGGACGTTGAGGTCAACACCAGCATTGTTCTGCCGTTGTTGACTTCTTGACATGCTTTTACGGTCAGTAATCTGCCATAGCTTTATGAACGACTGGCTCCCATACCACCACGTTAAAACAAGCGAGACATGGTCTGCTGCAAAACGGTCACCACTGTGTTTCGAACGCAGGTAAGCGGCATTACGAATCGCGTCCCCAACGCCATCGAAACGGAGATAGACTAGTAGAATTTGCTTTCCTTTTTACCTGTGTCTCTAACTATTAGGCGAACCCACTTCGACTTCAGGCGTACTTGTAATTTACTCCCACATGTCAAGAACGAGAAGTCAACATTTGAGTCCAACTGACCGGTTCAGGGATTGATCCCGCTACCTCGGCATCAGCACACCGGATGTTTAAGAGCAAGCTCTCAGATCCATTCGGCCATGCTGACATCTTGGTGTATTATATAGTGAAATCTCTTAACATCACTCTATTAGGATATGCCCACACATTTGCTGTTGGGCATATGTAAATGAGATCATCACTGGTGATACAAACAGACAGACATAATTATTATCCGGGTTATTTGTCTTTGCTTACCTCTAAGTAAAGTATGTATGAAGGCACTGGACTTTTATATGCGTATTTCTGGGTTGTTTTTATGTCTCTGTTTCCAAGGAAACTATGCTCGAAGGCATTTGATATTTAGTTTTGCAAATCATCATAGTCCTTGCACTCGGATAACTCCACAAGTGGTCCTATCGTCTCCCAGAGACCACCCGCATACCAGGATGATCCTAGTCTAATAATACAGTGAGCGAAAAACCATGATCCGGAATCCTACCGAAGATCATAATGCGCCATCTACAATCAAACAGCGGTTAATATCGTTTTGCTTGTACATTTACTGTCTGTCATAACTGTCATATACTGCCTATACTACCTTGCGGTGTAGGACAAGAAGGGGGTGGGAGTCTTCAGGTTGAGGAATTAAGGCCGCCTGACTAGTGCTGTCGCCGCGAACTGTGCAGGTTAGGGTTTTCCTGTTTCCCCAACAGAAATCAATTAGAGACCTATTGTACACATCACACCCTTTTATATAAGCATACATTTACTTTGAAGAAATTCACAGAAAAGTCAGAACCTTATATAAGGAGGGAAAAGAAACATGGCTTGAGACAAATTGCAGAGAAATTGAAGAACAACACAACAGTAACAATGCAAAACTAATGCACAAAAGAATTCAGGAGCTTATTAATCAAAGAACAAGTACATCAGCAGGCTGCCTAAAGACAAAAGATGGAAGAGTCATAATAGAAAAAGATCAGATCTTACATGTATGGTCAGATTACGTGAAAAACCTTTATGACGATAACAGAGACGAACAGTATGATGTTCAAAATAATAATGAAGGGCCAGCAATTTTGAAGATGGAGGTTCAGACTGCTCTTAACCATATGAAATCTGGCAAGACCCCCGGTTCAGACAGCGTCACAACAGAAATGATTAATGCTTTAGAAGAATATGGAATAGATAAAATTACCAGTCTGCTTAATACAATATATGATACTGGAAATATACCTCATGAGTTATGTAATTCTGTATTTATTGCAATCCCAAAGACATCCGGAGCCTTGGAATGTGATCAACATCGAACAATTAGTATACTGATTCACATCACGAAGATTTTGCTAAGAATTATCATGCAAAGAGTTAGGAGGAAAATACAACCTGAAATAAGAGAAGAACAATGTGGGTTTGTAGAAGGCAATGGTACAGTAAATGCTGTGTATATACTGAGAACTACACAAAGGCTTTCGATAAAGTGAGACATGTCAACATGATAAGGATGCTTGAGGATCTACAGATTGATGGAAAAGACCTTAGACTTGTAAAAAACATATATTGGAAACAACAAGCTGCCATAAGAGTTGATAATGAAGTAAGCGAATATCAGCCTATTAAGAGAGGTGTGAGACAGGGATGTGTAATGTCTCCAGATCTGTTTTTCCTGTACAGTGAAAGTATTTTCAGAAATATTGAAGATATGGAAGGAATCAACAATGGGGGACGATGCGTCAATAACATTAGATATGCAGATGATACAGTCTTGATTGCAGACAATGAACAGGACCTGCAAAATTTAGTAGATGCGGTTGTTACACACAGTGAACAACTAGGGTTAGAATTAAATTGTAAAAAGACACAGATTATGGTTGTCACTAGGAGGAACGAAATACCACAATGTAATATACAAGTAAATGGTAATATTCTTCAACAAGTGAATAGGTACAATTATCTCGGAACAGTCATAACATCTGATGGGAGATGCCTTGAAGAGATTAGAACAAGAATCGCCATGGCAAAAGTAACCTTTAGCAAGATGAAAAACATACTGACCAATAAAAATATGTCAATTGAAACGAGAAAAAGAGTGTTGAGATGCTACATAGAACCTGTACTCTTATATGGATGTGAGGCTTGGACAATGAGCAGTCAAGCTGAACAACATCTGATGGAGGTGGAAATGTGGTTTCTGAGGAAAATGCAAAGAATACCATGTACAGCCAGAAAGACCAATGAACAAGTCCTTCAAGAAACAAATGAAGATCGTAAACTGATTAGAGACATTAGACGTAGACAGTCACAATTTTTTGGGCATGTTATGAGAAGAAATGATCTGGAAAACTTGGTGACAACTGGTAAGATCGAGGGGAACAAACCAAGGGGAAGACCTAGAAGCAAGTACCTGGATGGCTTAGCCTTGTGGCATGGTCGAGACAGAAACACGGAACTGATCCACGACACTGGTGATCGAGTGAGATGGCAGAACATGACCGCCAACGCTTACCGGCATGGCACATGATGGATGGATGGATATTCTGCGTGGCACATACGTCAGGCCTTCTGCCTCGCACTCTGAAGTCCGTGCTTTATGCGATGTTCTCCGCAGGCGTCTTGTCGTTCTGCCGAAGGAGACCGAACCTTGCTGAGTAAATCCTAGTGCAGTTACACCGATCTTCGTACTTGTAACCTTAATCACAATCTCATGAAACAATCGATGGTTCCAATATTGGTAAGTGTCTGAAGACCTTCCTACTATGTGTCCAATTCCATTCACTAATTTTAATTTCGGACATTTATAGACATTCAAATATTTGTGTAAGTAAAAAAAAAAAAGGCAATAAACAAAAGATTGCACAATTTGTTGCCTAGCATATTTCGCTGCATTTGGAATGGTGCATACTTCATATTTTATTAAGTGAACAGATGAACTATATTTTGCTTGAAATAATTAACACACGTAGTCACTGACATTGTTTGAATGTCGAGCATTTGTTATCCCCACGGCAATCGCAGAACCACTTAATTTTTTTTCTGTGTGCACTAATTGGAGAAGATTCTGCATATTTGAATATTCTTTTATTGACATGGAAAGATGCACACGGATTGCTCTTTCTTCTGGACAACGAGAGCTGTGGAGAAGCATGATCGCCTACACCAGGTGTCTGGGCGGAAGATGAGGAGGTCGTAACTATTTTAATTTCAGTGTAATAAACGTCGCTATATAAACATGTAATAGTAATGATGTGACAGAAACTCCCGATGATGTGTGAATCTTTAAGCCTTCACATGCCAGGCCAAGACTCAATGAGATGGGGCAGTCAACTTCCTTGCTAGCCGATTTCTAAGTCAAAAAAAATTCCCAGACATTTATACTTATTGTATACAACAGGGTATTGTAAAGTCACACTACATATTGTATGTAGTACACATTTGAAAAAAAATGTCTTCCGTTCATAACACTATTCTGTTTGGAGTGCAAGCAATTTCTCCAGCAGATGACAGCTATTCGTAGCATATTGCTTCACGATGGAATGTGGAGCACATTTTTTGATGGCCTCAAGTACGTCATTTATCAAATTTGTTCTACATATAAAGTGTAGTGAGACTTTACAAACACCCGGTATAGTTTTAATGGGTGGCGTACTGGTTATTGCATTTGCCTGTCAAGCCTCTAGGGTCCACCCGGCCTCATAAAGATAGTTACTAGACACAATTCACTATTTCCTGAGAACTTTCCTGGGAAGGAAATACGAAGGGCAAGGCAACTATCAGCCACCGCATATTTCATGACCTATTATGTTATACATGACAGCCTAATAATTCACACACTGGCAGCAGTATATGCTACGAGACTACCCTTGTACTCATTGCGTGAGACTGGGTCAACCCCCAGAACCATACAGGCCGAAACAGAACCCTACCACTGGTGACAAATGAACTAAGTTGACTATGTTGTTAAGCAAATCTTCTAATCACAATGTCCGGTAGCTCTTAGTGTTATACGAACACACACACACACACACACACACACACACACACACACACACTCTCACACACACACACACACACACACACACACACGCGCGCGCACACACACACACATACACACATACATACACACACATACACACACACATACACACATTCACACACACACACACAAACACTATATATATATATATATATGAAGACACAAGTTATGGTCGTCACTAGGAAGAACCAAGTACCACAATGTAATATACAAGTAAATGGGAATATTCTACATCAAGTGAATAGATACAATTATCTCGGAACAGTAATAACATCTGATGGGAGATGCCTTGAAGAGATTAGACCAAGAATCGCCATGGCAAAAGTAGCCCTTAGAAATATGAAAAACATACTGACCAATAAAAATATGTCAATTGAAACGAGAAAAAGAGTGTTGAGGTGCTACATAGAACCTGTACTTTTATATGGATGTGAAGCTTGGACAATGAGCAGTCAAGATGAAAAACATCTGATGGCTGTAGAAATGTGGTTTCTGTGGAAAATGCAAAGAATACCATGGACAGACAGAAAGACCAATGAACAAGTCCTTCAAGAAACAAATGAAGATCGTAAACTTATTAGAGACATTAGTCGTAGACAGTCAACATTTTTTGGGCATGTTATGAGAAGAAATGAATTGGAGAACTTAGTGATAACTGGTAAGATCGAAGGGAAGAGACCAAGTGGAAGACCGTGAAGTAAATACATAGATGGCTTAACCACGAGGCATAGTCGAGACAGGAACACGGAGCTGATCCACGACTCTGGTGATCGAGGGAGATGGCAAAACATGACCGCCCACGCTTATCGGCATAGCACATGATGAATGGACAAGTACACACACATGCATGATGTAATAAGTACACTTTGATTGCACCATCACATTCACGAACGTTAGGGTATGGTTGTCTCACACTTCGCACGTGTGTTTCCGGGGCCCTTAAGGGAAACAAAGAATAGTAACGCTGTTGCCTTCCATGCATGTCGTAAGAGGTGACTAAAAAGGCTTGGGCAGGGACTTAGTCTACAGTCTATTGGGACTTCCGGTCCTCAACAGCGCGGATAGGCATTTAAACCGTTAAGGCCTCTGGAATGTTTGCGCTTGTAGCTACGGTTTGCATTCGCATTTTTCTTATGTTGGACTGGCAGTGCATGGTTCCGTCACCTTGCTACTGAGTGAGTGCGTGAAGAGACACTGTAAGCTGTGAATTTTGCGTGGAATGCTTTTACATCTGTCCGCAATTGTTTGTAGCGTGAACTGCCTGTTTGGAACGATGGCGACCGGCTGTTGCTGAATTGACTGGTTTGCTTTTTCGGTTCACGTGTGCATTTTTCAAGAGACTCGTCGGAGTCGTCGTTGGAGGTACGGAGTTCATGCTTTGTGCGGCGCTTTCGGCAGGTCGCCCTGCGGAAAGAGGCCGAGACATATGGGATAAAACCCGGGTTAATGAAGTCTTTCTGGTGACTGCTAATTCCATCGACGATGAACTGTATTTTTCATGGAGGACTTTTGTGTTGGCATTCTTGCGGCGGCATTATGCACAGTGTACCTATGCGGACTGTTGGCTTGCTGATACTCCTATCTATTCCATTGTTCACATAGGGCCGTAAGGAGCATTTTATGTGGTATTCACTGACACAGGAACGGAGCATAATGGGGACGACCCGGTGCGTGAAGTTGGAACCGCGACTAACTAACTAACTGTCTCACACTATTCGCCTGCCCTAAAAACGGGCATAAAAACGAGTGTAGTAGCTAGCTGGATTTCATGAGCACCTAGCGGTCATTTGTTAGAATCCCAAGAATGGTCATTTTGCTTAAAATTTAAACTGATCTTGCCTCCCAGGTCGACCCGGCCTACTATAGGTACCAGAAAATGTCACGGAAAGTAAAAGTGACCGGTATGATAGTGACCACATCGAGTGCCCATCGGTCTTAAAAATATGCGGCTAGTACCTTATATTCAATAATGGACAGATATCTTTACTTTACTTATTATTAAACTTTAAAATAGTTTTAAAATCTCATGAAAAAAGAAGGTTCGAATACGAGCCTCAGGTAGGAGAGACTACTATCTCCTCTTCCTTTCATTAGATTAATAGATTAACATATAATGTACGTCTATCTCAGTATGAAGTAATAACAGGATATTCCACCTCGTATCATCATCTGGCTCCAATTATGACTTACAATATTTCTGGTATGGACCAGATTTCCATTTTCTGGCCAATTCTGGAATTCTTGTAGGAAGTGGTCTGCAGTTTGCTTTGGTGTTTCATAGATGCTAAAGATAAGTCACTAAGACCCATACATTAAAGTGTTCTCTGAGTCTACAGTGTAATGAAGATCTTGGTCTGCTAATTGCTTCCTAGCTTATTGATGCTGTCTTTTTCTAGTCTGTAATCTTCGGGTGTTTTGTTTTGTTTTCTCCAATGTTTTCATAGCCTGGTTTAGAATTATCATTGCCTCTTACCGTTACTAAATGGATGAAACTGCTTGAGATTCCTTTAGACCTTTTGTATTTATATTTTATATTTCGTGTCATAGCGGATTGGTCTGTTTGTGGCTACTTCTGTCTTCTGGTTAGCATAGTAAGATTACACTAGTCAACAAAGTTTCAAAAGTTATAGTTTCAGTTTATTTGTTTTAAATACATAATGTGTTATTGCTTTTGACATGCTGATTTCAAATATCATAATGCAATTCATCAATTGGATCTGTTGTTGTTGTTTTTTATTGATGAATTTACGCTACAGTAATAAAAATAATGTATGCTTGTTTAATTCTTTGGGGGGGGGGGGGGGGGGCAGTTAGTCTTTCTACTTTACATTATAAAAATTGTGGTTGCATTAATTAACTGATATTTAAAAAAAAATATGAAAACATTGTTTAAAGTTCACATATTTTTTTCTTAATAAGGAACATTAGAACCCATTCCGCCACTTATTCAGTCGCTGTTCGAGCTCTCTTAACTTGCTTCTTTTAGTCGATCGACGAGGTGTCTATTGTCACAGTCCAACAGTAATCAGCAAGCATTGAAGGGTTCCAATTGCCTAGATACCTTATCTCCATAGCTGCAATATCCTGGTGAAATCGTTCACATCACTCTTCACTAACAGCTCCACAGTTTAACGTAAAGGAATTCACATGAGAATCTAGAAAATCAATTTTCAAAGACATGTTGCAGCCAAAACTCTACAATAATTGTAATTGTCAGATCTGTTGTTACCAAGAACATTGTCCACCGCTGACGTACGTACTAGCCATGCTGCATTTTCCTTCCCGTAAAGAAACTCGTCTTCATGAAGAAGTTTTCCAAATTGCGGACCAACAATTACTCTCTCTGTGTTGGAAATTTTCTGATTATGTATTCCTCCATCGGCTTAACAAAGTTGTTCATGAAACCCAGCTTAATATGCAAGGGTGGCAACAAAATCTTGCTGGTGTCGACAAGTGCTGGGTTCTCAGCGTTCTTCCTGCCAGGCTGCAATGACTGCCTGATTGGCCAATGTCTTCTCATGTAATGGTCGATTCGAGCACTCACAGGAAAAGCAACAGTATTTGGTGTATCCACCCTGAAGCCCAAGCAAAAGAGATACCACTTTTAAGACATCGCCTGGAACATAAAAAATGGTTTGAGGGACATAATTCTAGTTCGTGAAGACAGCTGTGTTTAAGTTGTACAGCGTGACCACTATGTCTGTACAGTTGTACCGGCTAACTCGGCAGCTGGAGGAATATCATGAACAGGACTGATTCAGAACATCAAAGACCTAAATCTTTGGAAATTCACGATGGCCCTTGTAAAACAGGCATTTACACCATCTCTGAAGTTGGTGTAAGATTTAGCTGCAGCAAGAGTATATGTTTTTTTTCCACAGGGATGTGAAATGTAAATTTTGCCATTTCCCTTTTTGTAGCCTCTACAGCAGAGCAATCTGTAAATAAATAGAAGTGTTCTTATGCTAGCGTGATACGGTTTCTTGAGCATGTTAAATGACACGTTTCTTCGCACCACCTCGGTTTGTTCCCGTTTGATCTTATTCATGATAGAGGATGGCGACTGGCAGGGAATATTCTTTCACATGAAGATTCGCTGATGCCTTTAAACAGGTTATATCGTAATGGCAAGACCCTCTTGTTGACAGTCTACTGTCACTTAGAGAAACATTGATAACTGTAATCGAAGGCTATGGAAGCAAACAGACAAATGCTACTTGAAGTCAGATTCTCGAACCGTAACACGTATGAATCGTGGCACAACTCTAACAATTAATCACTCCTAAACGAACTGTTTTACCTAGGAAGAGTTTGTCTCAAATGTACCCGAGATGTTGGACAAATCAATTAATTCTCAGAAATAAAAATATATACCATAATCAGTCTTCTACCCTTGAAGAACGGGGCAAGCCAAAATCAATCCACAAATATGACACCGGCCAACTTCCTTCCACTAAAACATGCATGAGAATGCCATGAACCTGGAATGAATTATTGCTTTGATTGGATTCAATAAGATGGAGGTTTGATTGCCAACAAGGCCGAAGAGCAAAAGATTGGTTTGTGATTTCTGTATTTTGTAATTGAAACAGCAGGGTTCCCCTGGCTGAGAACATGTTCTTAATTACAGTCAGAGCTCCTCCCTTGGGTCGATCTACTCAGTCCTGCTGGAAGATTTCTTATCCTCGGAGTGAAAATGTGTGTGCGATGGCTGTTGTGTGCAGCTCATATCAATATCTTGCTCTGATAGAAGCATATGAAATTCGTTTTGTTTTTCTGAGTCTCACATTCAACATTGCTGTGCATGTTTTATTTATCTTAAGACTGCATCCAGTTGTAATTCTACGGTCTTCACTGTTCATCCCAGAAGAGTTTGTGCTTTCAGTTATTTTCCGCTGACTCTCTTCGAGCAGATATAGGCGCCACTTGTAACTGGTCGCGTCCCATAAACACGACACCATATTAGTCTAGTATTTGTTGCATAACTTTGTTCCACCGCATTCGTTATTTGCTTAATGTTTCTGTACCTGCATACATTTAGCTGTATCTCTCTGGTCTTTCCTGGTCACCCCCAGAAGAGTAAGATTTTATAGTTTCATTTTCTAGATTGGTCCTTCCAAGCGTAGATCCTGGCGTCGCTTCCATTTGGCCACGTTCCATGTGAAGGACACCATATCAATCTACTACTTATTGCATGCCGTCTCCGTGGCGAAGGTGTTGCGGACGCAGTTCGTAATCCCACATACCCGCATTCGAAACACAGCAGAACGCGATTTGGCAACAGACTGCGTTGCGTTGGTTTTTGACGTTATGGCATGGTACCGGTCGTTCAGAAAGCAACGGCAAACTACTGAACGTAAACTTGTCAAGAGATCACAACAGTAAATAATGCTGGTGTTGACTGCAACGTCTTATAAAGGATATGCAACTAAATTTTTGTTAGCTTATTGAGATGCTATGATAATCGTTTTATAGCGCCGTGGCACTTAGGCGACATCTTCCGATTTCGATAGTTGCAGTTTCGTTTCAAGATGACTCCATGGGTAAGCACAGGCTCTGTCTGTCCACATTTTCAATCGAACTTTGTTGTCTTAATTTTACTTCTTGCAGGAAGGCTGTGGTGATGTTATTCTTGGGGTGATTTTTATATACATAATTTATCTACCAAGATTTATGATCGTCATCAAGCAGTGTTATTTCCCTACTCTCCACTTGACTTTCCATCCAGGCCAGACAGTTGCCCAGAGTGTAGCACATGGGGCTATAAGTGAGACAGATAGAGAAATAGGAGACGTGGAATTAAACCGTCTCAAGGGATGCAACGTGTCCGCTTTCCTGAGGCAGTGGTGAATTTTCTTTACTCGATTTCTCTAGACATAATGGTCTTTAGGCTTTTTTCTTTCCGCATATTCTATTTACAGGACATCGCTGTCAACACCAGCATTTTACCGCTGTTGTTGATGTCTTGGCAAGATTACGCTCAGTAGTTTTATTTAGGCTTAGTGTTTGTAAAATAAGCATCACTACTACCACCAGGAATCGTGCAAATACTATACACAAATAAACGACCTATGGTCAAAACGTATTTCTCTTTCTGATGAATCTCGTAAAGTGTCATGTCATGTAAATCCACTGTGTTTTAGAAATTATTCAGAATGTAACTAACAAGAGCAATCTTACATAGATGGGCGTAAAGTTTTAGAAATTTAGAAAATTCTAAATTAAGTTTGAGGTCCGCTAAAGATGAAACCATTTCACGCCGTGCGGTGTTTTTGGTCTATGGTTCTATTCCCGTATGTTTATAGACCTAAACAAATCGATTAGTTATGTGGTGATCTCATTTCCTTACCTTTATTTCCCTGGAAATTTCTTGGTACAGTTTTAAGATGGATCAAGTTAACACAAATCTCAAACTCGATATGGACTCGAACACATGAGGATGGCCACCGGTCGATAAGCAAGCGTTCTAGCCACTGCGCTAAATGGCATTCATATGTATTGAGCACATTGGGCATTTAGTGTTAGTCTATATCAGTGTTTCCCAACGTGGGGCCCACGCCCCACAGGGGGGCAATTCGATTGTTAAGGGGGGCAATTCGAAAATGGAAGAAATCGGCTGAATATAACAAAACGGGGAGACTTGAGACTGAAGTTAACTAAATTGGAACCTGATATAAGATCTCCTTGCAGCAAGCATCAAGCGCAAGGATCTCACTAAATTTAAATAATAAATAATTACTAATAATTAAAATAATATAGAAAAATCTTTCATTAAAATTATTTTGTACTTGAATTTCAGTTCTCCATTATATGTTTTGAAAATGTACTTACTGTGTTTGCTCAACAATTACCTAGTGATTTCTTCCTAAAACCTATCATTCAAGTTTCTTTAGTGAACATTTCAATTTTTGAATATTAAAAATAATGTATATGTTGAAGGGGGGGGGGGTGTGGCGGGGGATGGGGGCAATATGAATTTTAGAAAGGCTTAAGTGGGGCATGGCACAAAAAAGATTGGGAACCACTGGTCTATATTGTATAATCCAATCGGCACTGGGTCGAAGATATGATCAGTGGCACGCCGGTCCGCATGACTCCCCAAGACATTTTCTGGTACCCATTTAGACTGGATTGCCGTGGGTCCAGGTCAATTTACAATTATTCGGCTCGATGCGGATTCGAACCAATAATCACCGGGAAGCAGACGAGAGCGTAACTACCAAGCTATAGAGGCTCCATAATATGTGTGTACTGGGTAGAAAAGAGCAATTAGTGAGAGCTGATGCGGGACCAGAATAATAGTTTGCTCTTTTATTGGATTGTTGTATTTACCTGCAGGCAGGCTGGGATCATGACTGAACTCAAGCCGTTTCAATCGTTTTACGAGCTCAGTTAAAGTCGTTTTCGTTTTATTGGTGTAGTCTGACCTGTGTCTCTTGCCTGTCAGGTTGGTAGTCATGAGGTCGAATCACCAGCGAGAATAGGATGTTGTTGTTGTTATTTTTCTTTCCTTAAATTGATCTTGTATCCCAGATCGACCTAAAGTGAACTGGCCACTAGGACATTTCTGGGAAGCAAATGCAGCCGGTGTGATATTGACCTCAGCACCCATGGAGTCTTTACCATGGAGTACCGCTTTGTATGTAGAAAAATCGGATCAGAACAATATACCGAATGCGGCCCATCGAACTTTTCACGTCTGTAGTCGCACTTAGACCTCTATTACTGGTGTCAACTAATACTCTGTTACTCTGCTCTGAACACTTCTGCCATCAAAAGACTAATATGTTTGTCCATGATGTCCTACTTTCCGATAAGCGCCACTGCACCAGGCTAATATCTGTCGGACCAGTGGTCCCATTTTTGTGTTTGAAACAGCATAATCATTTACTGGACTCTTAGCTATTCATACTTACAGTGGAGGTCAGCATGGCCGAATGGATAAGAACACTGCCTTTTAAACTTTAGATGTGCTGATAGCGAGGTAGCGGGTTAAATTCCTACCTTGGTCAGTTGGAATAAAATGTTGACTTCTCGTCCTTGACTTAGTGACGTAAATTACAAGTACCTCTGACGTCGGAGCCTGATAGCAAGGGACACTGGTAATAGGAAAAGCTAGCGAGCATGCACAGATCAGTCCAAATCAAGTTAAAAGTGAGTGAAAAAATACGCACAGTTCTGGACGACATTCCGCGATACTTTTCCCAGGCCCAAGTAAGGTACAATGGCTGAACTCCTGGGATACTCCTGGCTATGACTCCAAGAGCTGTGACACTAAATAAGGCACATGTGCCTCCAATGAAACAGCAAAGTACATATTAGTATTATTGTTCTCCTTAAGGAAGTATCTCAAATCAGTACTTCTTTTCTTTAAAAAAAAAAAAATCTTCAGTTGCTTGCTTGCTTGTGTTCACTGGCTGTGAACTCCAGCGTAAAGTCCTGTGTGTCGGATGAATGCATCCTGTTGTCCAACAGCAATGTGCTGTCATACCGGATCTGAGTTTTGCGTGAGTATCAGTTGTCCCATGTCTGGCTTATTGGTGTGCAGACTGGTGGTTCCTCGCCATGCAGGCAGATACTCTCCGGCTTTGGATGAATCATCGATCCTACTGATGTTAGCCAGGTCCACGAAGGGACCTATTGCCCAGGACGCACGGCGTGGACGTGTCAGTAGGTCTTGGCCAGTATAGATCCCGGCGCTGGTGCTTGGAAACACCTCTGCGTCCCACATCTTTAATGAAAGTCGTTTATTTTCTTCGCGCATTTTGGATTGGGATTCCATATATTTTGGACTGGAATACCAGATTTATTATATGACCTATGACGTACCAAGTGCTTGTCTGTTTATTATTTTACTTATGGTTGTTGACTAAAATACGTTGGCCATATTAAACGCTTCAAGAGAACAGGGATGGGTTACAATGTTGCTGGAATGAGAATCATACGTTGACCAGCATGAAGGATGACACAGGACATTGCAGACACCATGGACATGAGGGTGTATGAGTAGGGAACAACTGGTAAGAGATAGAGAGTTTATTTGTCCTTGCTTCGTGGTGAGAGCAACGTTCTGCCAAGGACCTGCTACCTGAGATGACATGTTTGTTGAAAATGAACAACTGAATCCTATAGATCTTTACCATAAGCTGGAAACTATTTTCTGAAGAGATCTATGGGCGGAGACATAATTACCTGCGTTGCTCTGCATGGCCCATGGCATAATAGTTTCTTAACATTTTCAGTGACACAGACGAAAACGTCGCTCACGTGTCTATCTATGAACGTGTCTGTATGATGGAGACTGTGGTAAAGTAGATTTAGAAAAGGGAGATAGATATTCCAATTAGTTGACACCGTCTACTACAGAAAACCAGAAATGGCTCGTCGAGGTAAGGTTTCCTATTAGAGGGCCAGGAGAGCACAGGAAAGACACCGCATTCAGCTGAGGGGAAATCTCACTTTGGATAACCTGACGCGTGTTGTCTCCCTGCCACACTCCACTCTCCAGATATTTTGTTAAATGATGAATTATTATTACATTTAACTCACAAAGTTAGACAAAAGTTCTCAAGAAAATGAAACAACATCTTGTTATAAATTAGAATATTATAATGGGATAAACATGATTGGGAAGGGTGATACTCAATAAACAAGGAAAATTCCCAAAAAGAAATAAGTAGTTATACTAGTCATCACCGTTAATTAATTAAAATGTTACGATCAATACCATGAGATTAATGAGAATGTCTCTGATTTCATCACAAGCGATAGCTAAAATTCTCTGTTTCACCACAAGTGATAAACTAAAATGTCTCTATTTTACCACGAGTGCTAAACTAAAATCTCTCTTATTTCACCACAAGTGATAAACTAAAATGTTTTTGTTTTTAATCTAGCGGGATCCATGGAGAGTGATTGCTTGATTGATTGATCTATGGAAAACAGGTTACTACTGTTGTTGGCCGTTGCTATTATTGAGGGTATTATTATGGTACTTGACTGGGGTCCACAAGGCTGGGGTTGCTCTGAATCGGAGGAATCAATGCTGTTCAATGGTATTTCGCTCTTCCTACATTAAAAAGGCAAATTCCTCTCATCATCACTGTTGAATTCGACCCACATGATGATGGTATTCCTCATTTAGGAACATGTCCCATATAAGCCATAATATCACCATCCCTGTCGAAAACATGGACCAAAACATACATCCATACACACAGAAAATGGGGGGGGGGAGAAGGGTAAGGGATATTATTAGATGCAGGCTAGCCAGACCTTGCCCTGTAGGGTGCCATCACTCAAAAACCTGGATATGACTATGACTCCGACCTAATAATCTGGTGTAGGAATCCAACTCTCATACTGGCGAGAATTGTCACATTCATTCCTTCGTTGCGTAGGTTACTCATTCCCGAGTCCTCAGGACCCAGTCGCCTAGTTTACTCGGTGACTATCATCATGAATAACAACATTACACAGTCCTGGCAATATTTCCTTTCTTCAGGACAAATGGCCGCATAGCATCACATCATATTTATGTCACATATTTATACATGTATAGGAAAATCTCATTCAAAATTACTTTATATATATCTTGGATGTTTCCATGTGACTTTATGCAGCTCTTTTGTTTTAAAAAAGGAGTTTGTAATACATTGGTCATTTCTAGTGCAATGCTCCAACAGCCTTTGCCCATTATCATTCATGCGACCGATGTTGTATTTTCCAAGGCACACTGGCCATGAACTCGAGACCTTGCCCACACGAGCATTGAAATCACCGAGCATATAAATGTAGTCGGATTTTGGAACTGCCTTGAGCACAGAGTCTAGCTGCTCATAGAACGCATCCTTCACATCATCAGAGGAAGCGAGTGTCGGTGTATATGCAGTGAGAATGGTGGCAAATCCACAAGAGGTTGCCAAACGCAGTGATAATAATCTGTCATTACCTCCAGCTGGGATATCAATCATTCCCAGTAGCGAATTCTTCACAAAGCCCACACCATGTTGCCTTTTTTCTGCCTGCCCTCTTCCCTTCCAAAGAAAAGGTGTAATTGTTTTCCCTGAGTGACCCTTCCTCAGCGAGGCGAGTCTCCTGCAGGCCAGCAATATCAATGTTAAGACGATTGAGTTCAGCATCAATCACAGCCGTTTTTCTCACATCGTCAATATTTGTCAAGTCAGTGGAAAATCCTGGACACATGGTTCTCACGTTCCAGGTTGCAAGCAGTAGCTTGAGGTTTCTATTATTCTTTTTATTAGTACCTGGTGCGTTGGTTTTACAGCCTGCGATTCAGATTTTGTCCTAGCCCCAAGCACCCATTGAAGCAGGCAGGCTGTGGCGGATTAGCACCCAATTGGCCGGGGGCTGCCCAGCTTGAGGCAGGCGGTAGCTGATCAGTGACACCTGTAGGTGTCTCCCACCGTCAGAGGCAACGCGTGGCGCCCCATGTCTACGCCAACTGACAAGGACTTATAACCCGCAACAGTTGCCTCTCGCTTTGATTCCGAGACCGGTAAAGACCAGGGATGGATTTATTGCCTCTCCATAGCACAAAGCCTGGGCTAAAATAAAGAAACCATGTGTTGCCCATGCAGCATGATCCCTCTCTCGACCTGCCTAGTTCACTACAGAGGACAGTTAACACCTATACACCTGGAACAAGACAAGCTGCAGAAGCTGCCAGATCAGCAAAGCAATGCTCTAACTGTCCGCCTTCGCGGAGCTTCGATCCTAGAACAGCTGCCAACCAAGGCTTAGGGCCTGTTCTGCCGTGCCATGACTTATTTTGTCTTTGGGTTGCATGTCCTCGCACCAGGATAAGGCTTGTACCCTCCCAATTGCGCTCTTCCGCCCGAAGCCGTTGGCACAATGTGGGGTGTCGGGTTTGGTAAGCGCCGCCCAACATTCGGCGCTGACTGAAAGCAGGTAGTACCGTCTACTGTCATACGGCAGCTCAGTCATATCTGACTAAGACCTTATATATATATATATATATATATATATATATATATATATATATATATATATATATATATATATATATATATATATATATACACACACACATAAACGTATTTAATACACACACACACACACACACACACACTAGCTGACGACCCGGCCTAGCGTCGCCTAGCTCCTAGCGGGGAGCTTCTCATTTAATTCATATCAGTAGTCATTATACATTCAAATACATTTCTCTAAGTGCACAGAGTACGCATTCGGCCCCTGCTCCCGTTTCCATTCTCGTTGCTCGTCTGTTTCTGATGCTCTCGTTCCCGTTCCTGTTGTTCGTCGTTTTCTGAAGCTCGTAATACCTTTTTCTTTCATGTAAAAATTAAAAATTGATTTTAAAATAACTAACTATTTCAGTTGGATCCGCGGGAGTGAGAACAACTTATGTACAAAATTTCACTTCAGTCGGATGGACCGTTAGGGAACGCATAAACGACGCACACACAAAGAAACATACATAAGTAGATATAGTAGAAAAAATAAAGTAGATTGTTCCCTTTCCCTCTACAAATTTACACTGTCCATAACTAATTTCTGGTATAATCAGATAGTGAGTTCCCTTGGAGCAAGATGGTGGGACATTTCTTCGTCTGTTTCTGAAGCTCGTAATGGCTTTTCTTTCGAGCTTGAGGAAAAAAATTTGATTTTAAACTAACTATTTCAGTTGGATCCGAGGGAGTGAGAACAGCATCTGTACAAAATGTCACCTCAGTCGATGGACTGATAGGGAACGCATAAAGGACACACAGAAACATTCTCATATATATATATATATATATATATATATATATATATATATATATATATATATATATATATATATATATAAAGAGATTAAAAGTGATAGTTTAAAAAAGATCTTGGAAGCTCTTATCATAACCATAAGCTAAGAATGAAGACCCTGAATGAATGAGAAGTTCTCTTTCATAATGTGTATGAAATGAGCAAAGAATTATATTCATTCGATGTTTTCTTAATCAAAGAACGAATCACATATATCTTCTGAGTATTTCTCTAAATCTAATTCTCTATTATCACAAAAAAAGAACTCTACTAAATGTTCAGATCCGTTCTATCATATCTGTCAGAGTTTCACCCAGAGTTATAACGCGTTGTCTGTACCAACGCCCGACAATGCAACGCTGAACTATGATAAACACTACAGCTATAACGCGGCGTCGTCGACAACGCCAGGCAATCAACACTGAGCGATGCTAAGCAGTTGGCGGTCAGCTGGAACACAGCGTGAACATTGAGGGGTCACGCATGCTGACTCGAGCACAACTCAGGTGTGTGCTAAAAGGCCAGCCAGACTAGGCTTGGGTGCCGTAACGGACTGACGTGTGAATGCGGCTTGAGAGTTTATGCATGTCTTGATAGGTAACCTGTATGACCGTTGGAGATGGAACGCCTGTGTGTTTGACTTGTAAGTGGAGTGCATTGATGTATTATTATATTGATGTATTGATTGCTTGTATTTATGATCTATTGGATAATGTGAATTTGTGATTGCGCGAAGCCTGTATTGTTTCTGATGGGTGCAGTGCGCGAATAAATAGCGCGAATTATATTCAAGTACTCCTGAGACAATGTGTCGGACAATGGCTGCTCAGTACTGCCCGAAACCACACTGGTTTTTAATTCAGGTCGACCAAAAAATTCGGAGTTTACACCAACATTAGTCTATTTATTATGAGCATCCACTCATCAAAGTCTCCAGAAAGTTAGAATTTTCTTACACCAATTTCCCGGAATAACACCACATCTTTCCTCTTCAAGGGATTCCGGCCAATTGCCACGAATATTTGAAATCCGTCTCCTCATTACATTAGTCGATCCTGATTTACATAAGCTTATGCTAATGTCTAATTTAGATAAGCTTATGCTAATTGCGCATTTAAATTATCGTATGTTAATTGCGCACCCTCTACACCTATCATAACTACTCCTATGTTGGGTGTTTTTCTTGGCACCAAAGATTTCACCATCTTGCAGGTGGCTGGTACCGTAAGGTTTCTACACGTTGAAGGGGACGCATTCCTGCGTATTCAGAATGGTGTATTGGCGTAAGCATCATAAATGTCACAGAGATATGTGCGCAAGTGTGTATAATATATATGCAGAATGCACGATGGAGTAGTGACTAAAGCGCTTGCCTATGGCCAGTGGTCATATGTTCAAATTTCCTCGGGGTTGCGGACTTTTGTATGATGTTGATCGGGACTCCATGTTCAACTCAGCCTAATATGTAATAGAACCATTGTACACGTCACAGACGCATTGGGCATATGGTGGTAGACCCATCTTTGTATAAACCAATCGGCACTCGGTGTGTTGTGGTCAATATCATGCCGGCCACATTTAATTCCCAAGACATTCAATGTACCATTTTAGACTGGGTCGTCCTGGCAGAACTGATCAGTTTTGAAAAGTAACTTCAATTCGAATTCGAACCGATGGCTACAAGGCCAGCGTTTAGCCACTACGCCACCGGGGCTCTCCAACCGAATATAGGTACCGGGAAATTTCATGGGAAGTAGTAGAGTTAGCTCGCTGGCTATTGATAACATCACTCATCGATGTCGATGTGTCTGAAATATGGGACCAGCAAAAAATACCCAACACGGCTCATGGTGAGAGAAAGGGTCCGTTATTGTCACGGAATTACTGGAGATGCCGACCGGAATGATGGATTGTCAGAGACAATCGTCTCTAGGACGCCGCGACGCTTTGTTGTCGGGAAAGGTTTACCTTGATCAAACGCCAACAGAAATTCTTTGAATACAGGAGAAGGATTTCTGGATCAAAGGGGGCAAGTCGGCATTCTGTTTACCCCGATCCGAAAAATGAAAGAAGGAGAGTTCTCTGCACCTGGCTTCTGGCCAAATGAGTGACGTCATTCGGACACAGCTCTCGGCAGACGGAAAAAAAAAATTGCAATCAGTGTGCCAAATGGATTAAAACGAACTGGAGTGTTAAGCTATTCCTGTTCCAATTTGGAAAAGAAACAACGGTGTCCCGTGTCGATTAAAGTCGATGGACATTTGTCTATAATGTCAATTTTTGGTTTCAATTCTGGACAGGACTAGATTACATAAGGTTCCACTGTATATGAGAGCTGAAGGACAACTCAGAAGTGTGGACAATGGTAGTCACACCGAGTGCAGGTCTGCTGAATGGCCTTTGAAATGGGACACCGTTCCACATGAAATCATAGTCTCGTCCGAGGCAGGATTGTTTATTATGAAAGGACTAGTTTGTCCGGGGCTGAGTGCCCAAAACAGCTGATTTTAGGAACTGTAAACCCCTCCAGTGACTATAACAGTTGTAGGTAGAGAGGTGGAATAGTAATGAGAATCATCAGTAACATTGTCAAACTAGACAGAAGGTTTGTTTGAGATCGTGTGAACTATGTGAAAGTTTTCCTAGGTCACAGGATTTATATAGACATATCAGGTACATCGTGTGTTCCGAACTTATGGACTTTATTATGCCATATTCAACATTAGTAACCAGGCACCCAGACTATCCACGATCAACTGGAAGATTTCGACCCCTGCCCGGAGAGACGCTTCATTTGGTGAGGTCCTTCTGAACTTGCTGTGTTGTGTTGTGGTATAGCCGGACACTATGATGAAAGATCCTGAACTAACTGGTCTCATCTCGCATATACAATAGACTATACTAAAGACGGTCTATACACATACATTGCACACACGTGACACTTTTCTTTATTACATTATTTTATCATTTGATAGAAGCCAGAATTGTGTGGGTATGTTTTGGAGGAATATGAAGAGGGGTATTGTCCCGTGGAGAGAAGAGAGAGAGAGAGAGAGATAGTGATCCAGAGACTGAAGGGGTTGTGGAGACAAAGATCAATTACATTCCAAGGCTGATGATATAGAATTATTAGAGTGTGCTTGTTGATTCCTCTCACCCCAGGGACAACTGGTGACAGTTATCCTTATCTTTACTGCTACATGTGTGTATGTGTTGAAAGCTCAAATATTTGCTTCAGACAGCCGGACTGAATGACACAACGTGTCAACAGTGTGTTTTATACACTGGGTCACCACAAGCCAGTGGTATTTCCAGATGATGCTACAATTACGACCCACTCTGAGGAAGAATTACAACGTCTACTAGTACTATCTGCATTCTCCAATGGTTGTTCTGAATTTGGTTTAACAATTGGCAAAAAGAAGACACAGATTATGTCACAAGGTGCCCATGGGGTACCATCAATCTTTATTGATGACGCCGATCTAGAGATAGTAGATCCTTTACATATCTAGGATCAGAGGTAAATAGCAAATTATCCCTAGATCAGGAAATCAACATCAGGATATGTAAGGCAGCAACAACAATGAACAGGTTAACTAAAAGAGTCTGGGAGAACAGGCAGCTTACTGCCAAAACAAAAGTCCTTGTCTATCAAGCCTGTGTTCTCGGTACTCTTCTTTATGGCAGTGAAGCCTGGACAACTTACTCACACCAAGAGAAACCATTAAACAGCTTTCAATGCGGCGTCTGCGAAGAATGCTTGGTATTAAGTGGCATGACAAAATTACAAATACTGAAGTATTGGAAAGATCAGGTTGTGTGACGATATATTCCATGCTCAGTCTTCGTAGACTTAGATGGATATGACACGTTAGGATGATAGATGATGGTAGAATACCAAAGGACATATTTTTTGGTGAAATACAGATGGGTAAGAGATCTCAGGGTCGGCCTCTACTACGATACAAAGATGTGTGTAAGCGGGACATGATTGATACAGGCATAGATAATGCACATTGGGAGCACGTCGCCGCTGAACGTGTTGCATGGAGGGCAAATCCCATATGGGATAAAACCCGGTACAATGAAGTCGACCCTGTCGACTTTTAAGCGACTTTTTTTTAATATTAAATCAACGATTTACTGTGAACCCATTTTGTCTCGTCATCCACAAGTGGGAAGCTGTCAAAGATTTTTTTTCATAATTCACATATTAGTTATAAAGTTATTAATTCAGTTAAATACTTTCCTCTATTATCATGCGTAATATGATTGACCTGCGCACGATCTGTTTCGCCAAAAGCCTGCTTGTTAATCCGTGTCGGTTTGTAATGCCATCTCTTAATCTCTGCATAATGATATTGCTTAATATTTCTACAGAAACAAACAATAGCATTATTCCTGTACAGTTTTGACACTCCTGAATGTCCCTAGCCCTAGGCAACCTCATCATGTATCCTACTCTCCTGTCTGGTGGTATTTATTGGCTCTCCCAGACGCTGCTAAATAATTTCAGCAGCCGTTCAGTTGAGATGTCTATGTTGGTTTTAACTGCCTCGGCCGGGATACTATCTGGACCAAAAGCATTCCCATCTTTCAGAAGTTTGGTAGCTTTTCTGATTTCTTCTTTATAATTTCTTCTTGCAGTTGGTATTTAGTTCCCTTTCTGCCTGCTGAATAACAGCGAAGTCATTTTGGTCTGGACTTTTCAAAAGTACCTAGAAGTATTCCGTCCATCTGTTCATTTGATCCTTAATGTTGGTGAGAACTTTCCTATTACTGATTTATATAATTCCACTTGGTGCCTACATTCAAGACCGTGCTGTAAAAGTCTTTGAGGTTTCCTTGTGGGGCTGCATCTTTTGCTTATTTTGCTACGGCATCTGAATATCTTCTTTTATCCGTCATTCCTCGCCTCCGTAGTTCTTTGTTAGCTTCTGTTATTTTCTGATCTTTGACTTAGCAGCTCTGGTATTCCTGTTAAGTCTAGCGACTTTTTTAGTTGTCGTTTCTTCTGTTTATTTTAATGGTTTCTGGTGTTGTTAATGCTTTATGGTTTTGTTTTCTTTTCACAAGAACTTCCATACACAAGTAGCTACAAAGGTTTATAGCATGCCACAGCAGTTTTCAGTGCTCATCTTTTACTAACTATTGCAAGACCTGTTACTTATTAGAGTGTGTGACCATAATTTTTTTCTTATTTTCTTGTTATCTTAAACATCCTGCATTATATTGAACACCATGTTTATATGATGCTGTTTTGTTAAAGCTGAAACTTAATTTTACTTATCAGTAGCTAGTGATACGAATTTACATCTGCAACTCTAAAATCTTTGTCATGTAGAGATGATTAAACTTTCTTGTTCATACAAATATGTTCAATCTGGTTTTCCGGTTTTGCTGATGCCCACGCTGCATTATGTATTCTTCTGTGTGGGGGAAAAAAACACTTTCGCCAATCACATATTTATTCACTGCGCAAACCTTGGTGAATAATTCTCCATGTTTCTTTATTACATCCGTGAAATATTAAATTAAGAGTTAACATCTTCGCACTTGGGACATTCCCACAAGTGCGTCACCCATTTTTTCCCCACTAGCCAGCGATGGCTGATGGTACCAATGGCAGTCAGGTGGAACCTTCGTTAACGTTTTCCTACATGCGCGGAGTGTGTTCTTGACCATTTCTCACCCCCCGCCCACTCACCCCACTCTCCCCCAACTCGCCTTACATTCTTCTCATTCTACTTTTTTTTAGATGTGTGTCCTTTGTTTCATTACACCCAAGTGAGGTCAGTATGGCCGAATGGATAAGATCATACGATCTTAAACTACCGGTGTGCTGATGCCGAGGTAGCGGATTCAACCCCTGGATCGGCCAGCTGGACGCAAATGTTGACTTCTTATCCTTGACTTAGGGACGTTAATTTTAAGTATCTCAGAAGTTGGATTGGGTTCGCTTGATGGCGAGGGACACTGGTAACAGGAAAAGCTATTCTACACGCAAACATCAATCCAATGCATAGAAGTATTAGCAGTGTATAGACTACGCTTGAGTTCACAACTAGCGTGGGCCAAAATGAATTATCCCTAGACCGTAAGTCGACATGATTTCTTCATAAATATTGCTATCTAATCTTTTTGAGCTGTTATCCATTGCGAAGGATCTTCGGGCACGATTCGTAATCCCGTATACCCGGGGTCGAAACACAGCTGCGCGCGATTTGGCAGCAGACCGCGTTGCGTTCGTTTGCGTTGGTATCGGTGCCGATCGTTCAGATAGCAATGGCAAACTACTGAACGTAAACTTGCCAAGAGACCACAGCGGCAGAAACGCTGGTATTGACTGCGATGTCCTATAAAGGATATTCACCTTAAAAAAAAAAAAAAATACATTTTGTGGAAATTAGGTCACCCATCACAATCTTAATATTGCTATTTCTGAGACTACCTTATGCTTTGAAGTTGTAAGTACAATTCCCCCTTAAATGTTTCTTCTATATCATTTGTTGGTGCGTAGCATTATATCAAGTTCATCTTTATTTTCTCTTTTATCTTCTTAAATATTACCATTGTAATTCTAGAGCTCGTTGCTTCGCACTCTATTAATGCCTTCATTGCCTCTTTAGATAACAGTAGGGCAACCCTTTCACTGTTTGTATATATTCCACTATATTCCACTATATTCCACTATATTCCATGAGAACAGCACTGTTTTATATGTGCTAAGCCTTTTGAATGCCCCATTTCACCTTGTTTCACTTAATACGAAATTGATAACCTTAAATTATTTTATTTCTTCGTCCAATTGTGTTGTCTTTCCTAATTCATAGACAGAGACCAAGGGGAAGACCAAGAAGTACATACCTAGATGGCCTGCCATGAGGCATGGTCGAGACAGAAAAACGGAGCTAATCCACGACTCTGGTGATCGAGTGAGATGGTAAAACATGACCGCCCACCCTTATCGGCATGGCACATGATGGATGGATGGTCATTTACTGCAACTATAGTACATTGCGGTGTATGGCAGGGGGTTTTCGAGCCTCAGGAGGTAAGGCCGCCTGGCTATTGCAGTTGCCGCGAACTGTGCAGGTTAGGTTTGTTTTAAAAATTTTAATTATGAAAACATGAGTCCAAATCTGACGACAGTCCCGACTCGTCGCTCTGAGTTCACAACATAAATAAACACACATAGTATTGTTTGGCGCTCACAGAAGGAGAGAAGGAAGTAGAGACTAGAGGACGCACTAGACAACATAAAATCTGAAAGCTATAGTTACCGACCGGGATTCGAACCTGTCACCTCAAAATGACGACAGCGCCTCGCTACAAAAGCAAGTGTACTTCGAGTGTGTCTAGACTAGTGTCTAGTTGGTCATGTGTCGAAGTACACTTGTTCCTGCAGGGAGGCCATGTCGTCATTAGGAGGTGACAGGTTCGATTCCTGGTTGGTAACTATAGCTTTCAGATTTTATGTTGTCTAGTGCGTCCTCTAGTCTCTATTTCCTTCTTCTCCTTCTGTGAGCGCCAAAAAATACTCTGTGCGTTTATTTATGAAACTGTCTCAGTGGCCTCAACGGGTTCCCCAATTGATTTTCTGTGTAATATGAGTTCACAACACACTGTTTATTAACCGCAATATTGTTCGCAAAAACGCTAAATACAAGTAATTGTTTTCT
Source organism: Cepaea hortensis (assembly GCA_963921405.1). Taxonomy (NCBI): domain Eukaryota; kingdom Metazoa; phylum Mollusca; class Gastropoda; order Stylommatophora; family Helicidae; genus Cepaea; species Cepaea hortensis. The sequence continues at coordinate 149,770,075 of OY992877.1, read as the reverse complement.
ACGGACAATTTGATGTAAAATTAGAATTTATGTCTCGCATTTTGCCATTGTTTATCACACAAAGAAAATATATAAATTTGTTACAGCCTTTACCGAGGTACTGTCCCGAGGGAAATATGGCTTTTATTCAGTTAAAGACATAGAATTCGTGTGCGTAATTTGTCCGCAATGCGTGAATTGATAAATCAGTGAAACATGCAGCCCACTCTATCCACTGATTTATTGCGTAATTTTAGCAGTAATCAAAGTTCGTCAAAGAACAGCACAACCCTGTGAACGTCGGTAGGCTAGAAAATAAGCTTACCCCATTACAGTTCAAACCATGTTGATTTAACCACTTAACAGAATTTAATCTGGGCAATCGACAGCTTGCTTTATTCCAGTGATGTAGTCTCTGTTGGGTGTGGCCAGGCTCATTAGTTGCACTGCATGTGATTAATGGCTAGTAAACATTGAGCTCTCTTGATTTATTATCTTCTATAATGTATAAGCGTATGTTCATTACACGCGTTTCATTTCCCATGGTCGTTTGAAACGAAACTATAACCTCTGTTATTGTTATTGTTGTAGTTGTTCGATATCGGATGCAGTTTACACATGTGAGTTTGAAGTTTAGAATGCGCAACGAAAATATAATGTTTAATAAGTGGTTATACAGCCTGCCTCTCACTTCAAAGGTTGTGAGTTCGATTCCGGATTATTTAGTTCACGAGTGCAGTTTTATCGGAGACTTCTGGGGATATTCGCTGTGGCTATGGAGTTCGTGCTTTGTGCAACGCTTTCGATGGGCTGCTCTGTTGAAAGAGATTGAGTCTTATGGGATAAAACCCTTTGCAATAAAGTCGATCGGCTTACCTTTTAATATTAGAGGGTGATTGATAATACACATAAACATCGTTCTCTGTTGGACTCTTCAGATAAAATTACATGATAAATACATTGCTACGTAATAATGTGCGTTTATTGAAAACAATACCGCGATGTGGAAATCAGTGTACGCACGAGACAACTGACAAATGAAAAGCACTAGGCACACGAATATTACAGCCTATCTGGTTGAAATGCGGATAGAGAGGGAGGTTGGACTAGTTGGTAGTGCGTGGAAGGCTACTTATTCTTTCAGTGAGCTGATGTTGTCACTTGGAGATGTAGTAGCAGAAATAGTTGTAGTTGTAACAGTAACAGCATCAGTGGCAGCACAAGTAGTAGTAGTAGTAGTAGTAGTAGTAGTAGTAGTAGTAGTAGTAGTAGTAGTAGTAGTAGTAGTAGTAGTAGTAGTAGTAGTAGCAGCAGTAGTAATAGCGGTAGTGGTAGTGGTAGTAGTAGTAGTGGTAGTAGTAGTAGTAGTAGTAGCAGTAGTAGTAGTAGTAGTAGTAGTAGTAGTAGTAGTAGTAGTAGTAGTAGTAGTAGTAGTAGTAGTTGTTGTTGTTGTTGTTGTTGTTGTTGTTGTTGTTGAAAAGGTCAGAAGGTAAAGCTAAAGGAGAGTAAACAATCATTCATTCATTTAGAAGCATGTCCTTTGCAGAACCTCGCTCCCATAACAGCCTTCCAGAAAACCTTTCTATCATAAGCAAGATGTCCCGATTCCGATACACCCGTCTGAAAATCATCCGCCACATCCTGCACCCATCTACTCTTTGGCCGTCCTCTTCCTCCCTTCCCAGGCATATACCTCTCCATTATTGTTCACTCAAACTTTCGTAACGTTTCAAGTGACCAAAATATTTAAATTTTCTTTGTTTTATCATCTTTAATAGCCAACCTTCTTCAAAATTCAGCTCTTGAAGTATGAATTCATTTGCTCTTTTCTTTACCCAGGATATTCTTAGAACTCGTCTACAACATTTATATTCAAAGGCATTTATGCGTTGTTCAGGTTGTTTAGTAAGTGTCCAGGTCTCACAGGCGTATGTTGCACTGGGAAAGATGCATGTGCTTAAAAATCTAAGTTTTGTAGTTCTATCTGTCCAACTCCATAATGTATTAAGTTTTTTTAGTCTTTGAAGAGCAACTGATAGTCGTCGTTTAATTTCTTTCATTATGTCACCGTTGTTGGTAATCAATGATCCAAGATATTCAACATTTTCCACCACCTCTAATTTTTCCTCATTGACATATATTTCCTTCTCTATAGTAGTTTTATCTGTATGCATCTCGTAATAAGTGACGTCCCTGGGGTGAGGGGAATCAACACCCACATTCTTTTAACTCCATATCATTATCTTGAGGATCTCCTGGATCTCTGTCCACAAAACCCCTTCAGTCTTTGGATCACTCTCTCTCTCTCTCTCTCTCTCTCTCTCTCTCTCTCTCTCTTCTTCTTCTTCTTCTTCTTCTTACCACTGGGCCATGCCCCCTCTCATTCTTTTCCAAAACATACTACACAACTACACAACTCTAGCTTCTAACAAAATAACAAATTAATTTAATATAGAAGAGTGTCAGGTATGTGCAAAGTGTGTGTGTAGAATGTCTGTCGTATAATCTAGGGTGTATGCAGAATCAGACCGAACAGCTCAGGATCAAAAGTCTGCTTTCATCACAGTACCGGCCACACAACAGCACCATAGATCAAGTACAGAAGGACCTCACCAAACGATGCGTCTCTCCGGCCAGGTGTCGACTTCCTCCAGTGGCTCTTGGATAGTTCGGATGCCTGGTCACCAATGGTGGATGTAGTCCAATACTGACCATGAATCCGACACACACAGTGTAACTAATATGTCACTAAAAGTACTGTGATCTTATAATCCTTGTACAGTAAAATAAATGTTTACTGTCACTTTGAAACAAAATGTTAATTGTTAATTTCTCACAGGAATTCACCATTTGGAAAACACAATGTTAATTGTTAATCTCTTACAGGAATTCACCATTTGGAAAACGCAATGTTAATTGTTAATTTCTCTATATAAATACTATTGTCCCTGTTACTGGTGGTATTGTAAGTATCTTCACTCTAATATGATGAGAACTACCACGGAGGAATCACTCTTAGATGATCGTCGGTTCCTGCTCAGCAGAGGCCAGGTTCTTGCAGACCCACTGCGTTATGGGCCCAGTGCAAAGGCCGCTGAGTAAAAACTTCCTTCAATGATCGAGCCATAATCTTCTTCTATGACGTGTCTGCTAGCTTTTTTTGGAAAAAATAGTGGAACCTGTTAAAGAGAGAACACCCCGTGAGAGCAACCCGATTGCGACCTTCATTAGGTGAGTGTAGGCCAACGGCCGCACTCAGATATTTAACAGAGAACTAAACTCTGGCATAAGGCAGAGGAGCTCATCACATCGGTCTGAGTCATGGTAAGACAAGGAAAGACTAAAGGAAAAGCGCAGATACCCAGTAGATACCCTACTGGAAGATCATACCACTTGACATTTCCCCTATCCCCCCCCCCCGAATATCATCCCTCTACCTTGTTCTTAACTCACTGAGTTAATTGATATCTCACACTAGCTAGTTTAAGCAACGCGATAACCTACTGCTGCCGACGCTGCTATAATAAGTTCTCACAACGCACATCACTACGCTCGACTCCTAAGAATCATCTAAATTGGGTTTATTTAATTAAATACCATATATTTATTCCCGTCTGAAATCGAGGCCACTAAATCACACAATGGACAAATGTCCACCGATGTAAATCAACATAAGACACCGTGGTCTCTTTCCATAATCAGAACAGGAACATCAAACACGTCCTTTTTGCCTCACAACATTTGGTCGACTCCCGCCAAAGGTGTTTGCCCAGACTGTTTTAAAACTGGGTCTGAATGACGTCACAAATCTAACTAGACACTAGGCATCGAGAAACTATTTTTTTCCCTCCTTTTCCGACTCGATGTAAGCAACCGGCCGGCTGTCCCGCTTTGATCTGGGGAATTGTTCCCGGTACTCCAAAAAGTCTTGCCGGCTTGTGATCTGGAGAAATCTTTCCCCCAAAACAAAAGATCTTGCCGACTCTCATCAGGAAAGTCTGTCCCCAACATCAAAGAATGGCGGCTGCCTGTAGACGAATGGCGCGACAGTCTTTCATCGATCGACAACTCCAAGAATTCCGCGACAATACATTACCTTTGTTTTTGCTATGTTAAGATATAAGTTGTGATTTTTGTCACGGGATACTGCGAGTTTAGTGATTCCTCGATAACTTACATATAAAATTACTTGCAATATATGAGGATGGAAAATTATGAACCGTGAGTCAGAATAAAACTCGAGCCTTCAGTCTTGAGCGAGGACAAAGTGTAGGTTATTGACCGAATGGTATAGGAGAAAAAATACAGTTGAGATCAGGGGTCATTGACTGCCGATCTTATCGGACAAGCAACGGAGACGCGGAGACATCGGGTTGGGGAACACGAAGACGTGGATCAAAGCGGTAAAACTGATTGATGTACGAGAGTTTGGGAACGCGGAGAAAAACGGGACGGAGCGGCAACGAACGAATACGTGATTTCACAGACTTTTGATGTGAAGGAAACGGCAAATTAGATTGTTGATGTAGTGACATCAAAAGAGAACGGAGATTTGGACCCAGGTATATATAGTTGGAAACTTGTTTTTGTAGTTAGTGTGCTACCAAACTGGACGGAGAATATCTATGCATCCTTAATTAGGAAAGAAATATACATCCCTTATTGTTTAAAGGCGATGGGATATTAGTGCTGGTGTGCTTGTGTATTTCAATTCATGGACTAACATAGATTATATAAGGTAATCTAGCCTTAGCTTAATAGTCTAGCATAGGGAACTAGGTGTCTGTGTTGGCTGTTACCATTTCCTTCTGTTAGCGAATAGTTTAGACTTTAGTGAACTCATCTGTCTTATGTCAGAGTATCTTTCGGAAGCGTCTGAGTACGGCTGGAGAAAGGCTCTCACATAAGAATTAGTCTGAAGCAGATTCATATCACCTGGTAATATATCTCCCACAGGTTCTACTAAAACTCCTGACATACTCAGAGAAGATAAGAATGTTACTTCACTTGTGCAGAGATACCGCACCTCATCTTAAGAATTAAGATCATAGAACGGTACTTCACTGGTGCAAAGATAACCACTCCCATATAGGAGAACTCTGTAATTCAAAAGTATCCAGGTTAAGAAAGGACGTTAAGTCTATAACGGCAAAGTGACATACGCTAAATATAGGTGACTGGTTTACTCATATAAAAGAACCAGGGAGAACTTCAGAACAGTTTCCAGGCCTACCACATTGCCAATTAACTAACTGTAGACAGTGGTGATGTGTTTTCACTGATGGATTTTATTAACGTCCAAAAAGAAAACTCTGTTTACTTCAAAGACTTACCGTGATCGCATTATTTTACGGTGATCCAACTGTGAACATTTTTCAATTGGATTACATCCAGACTCAAGTGGAACGGAGCATCCAATGTGAGAGCTGTCCATATATGTGTGATGTCTTGTATGCAGATGAAAGATGTGATACGGAGCCTAGACATTCAGAGTCCTATCTTGCACTCACAATAGAAGACACTAAAAATTACATATACACATTCAATACATACAACTGACATAGTTTTCAGCAATAAATATTTTATTAATTGTTGGAGGAAACTGTTGTCAGGGTATGTTATGAAGGAATAAGAGAGAGAGAGAGAGAGAGAGAGAGAGAGAGAGAGAGAGAGAGAGAGAGAGAGAGAGACTGAGAGAGAGAGAGAGAGATAGTGAGTAGAAGACAGAACGGAGGAGTGTAGACAGAAGTCTGTCAATAATTCCCAAGTAAAAGGATCTTAAAGGTGTGCTTGTTGATTCCACTTTCCTCCCGGGACGACAAGCGACAATTTTCAATACTCAATTGTGTTGAGGCTATTAGGTTTCCTATACCATTCTGTGCTGTGAATAGATGTACTGTATCATCAGCATACCGAATCTCTGTTATGTCATGACCACCAATATTTAGGGCATCATATAGGTCCTTGTTTATATGATTTCTTAAGTTTCTCATTATATTTTCGGCGCACAGGTTAAACAAATGAGACAGAACATCCTTGACAGACTCCTTGCTTGATGTCAAACCAATCTGATGTCTCGCCATCTTTTATAACCGCTGCTTGTTGGTCTAGATAGAGCATTCTTATGAGTTGTATTACATGTGATGGAAAGCCCATGACATTTTCCTCATGATTTCCCAAAGTTTCTGATGTTGTACACAGTCAAATGCCCTTGAATAATCCACAAAACACGACAATAGGTTTACATTAAATTCTCTGCACTTCTCTATTATTAAACGCATGTTGAGAATGTGATCTCTTGTTCCCCTTCTTTGTCTAAATCCAGCTTGTACGACGTTAATTTCTTCTTCCATTTTCCTACGAAGTCTTCCCATTATGATCTTTAGTAGTTTTACTTGCATGACTGATCAGGGCAAAAGTCCTATAGCTGGTGCATAATATCAGGTTGCCATTTTTTGGTACTGGAATGAAGATAGTTCTCTTTCAGTCTATTGGCCATATACCATATTTCCATATCTGTTTACATTATGCGTGATAGATTTGGATGCTTTCTTCTTCTCCCGCTTTAATTAGTTCAGCTGGTATCTCATCACATCCAGGTGATTTACTATTCTTCAGGTTCTTTATTGCCCATGTAATTTCATCTAATGAGGGTTCAGGTTCTGTCTCTGCTGTCATTGGCTCATGTATCTCATTCATATCCTCACTGTCACTCATATCATTCATTCCACTGCAGTACTCTGCCATCTTTATAGAATTTGTATAGATTCTGTTAAGGTATTTTTCATCTTGTCACAGATAACATTCAATTGAGGTTGAATATTTCTTGTCAATCACTTCATTTTTTTTTAAACATTATGTAGTCTCTTCCAGTCTTATGATATTGCTCTATTCTGGTACAGCAATCTTGCATACGTTGATTTTTGTCCTTCTTTTGTTCTTTCCTATTTCTCGAATCAAAGACTAATACTTCATCTTGCTGTTATCAGATCCGCCTCCTTTCTGTTTCTGTTCCCTTCGTTGTTTTATTAATTCTAACGTGTCTGATGTAATCCATGACTTATGTTGTTTTTTCTTGGTCGGAATTAAATCTTTGGATGCAGTTACCAAGATATTTCTAGCTTGTAAGGCAAGTTCATCGGGTGTCATTTCCTCTTGCACAGACATCAAGACCCCATAACGATTCCTCACTTCTACGTTGTATGCATCTGGTATTTTTGTGAGATCAAAACGAAGTGGCCTTGGTCCTCGGGTAAGTTTTTTAAAGTTTTAATTTCAGATCTGCTTCTAATAACTGATGATCTGTATCACAGTCTGCACTTCGTAGGGGTTTTGCAGATGTTATGCTTGATCTCTATCTTCTTTGTATTAAAATATAATCTATCTGATTTTTGGTAATACTGTCCGGGGACTTCCATGTGAAGAGTCTTCTTGGGTGTTGTTTAAAAAGTGTGTTGGCTATCGTTAACTCATTTTCTGTGCAAAATTCGATTAATTTGTCACCTGCATCATTTCTATTTCTGAGTAAACATTAGAAGTAGCAAAAAAGTAACAGACAAGAAAGCCAAAACAGGAACATATTATTTCATAAAATTTTCCTTCACGTGAAGAAAAAAAAAAGCGACAACCGACGCACATGGTCGTTGGAGTGTGAGTAATTGTGCATCTAGAAATACACGAGGCTCGTGGAGATTGGCAGATTGTGAATAGAAAATGGATTATGTAAACAATATGCTGAGGTAAGAGGTGAAAGCGTATATCATTATATACTATCTATTGTTTATTTGGATTGTGGCAGCTGTGACTTATTTCTTGGATAGTCATGTTACGATATATATATATATATATATATATATATATATATATATATATATATATATATATATATATATATATATATATATATATATAGCCGGCTTCCTGGCCTAGAGGTTAGCGACTCTTCTCCGTAATCTCGTATACTCTCGTAAGTAACGTGACGACGATGAGAATCAGCAGTGGTTCGAATCGCGTCGGTAACTTGCGGAGTATGTGAGCCGGCCACCCAGAAAGCAATGACAAACTACTGAGCGTGATCTTGCCAAGAAATATATATATTTGATATATGGTCCGCTCCGTGGCGAAAGCGTTACTTACGCAGTTCGTGATCTCCACACATCCGCGTTCGAAACTCAGCTGCAAGCCATTTGGCAGCAGACCGCGTTGCGTTATTTTAACGAAACAGTATGGGTGCCAGTCGTTAAGAAAGCAATAGCTAACTACTGAACGTAAATATGCCAAGAAATTACAATAAATGCTGGTGTTGACTGCAACGTCCTGTAAACTAATGATGTATGTGTATACATATACTTATGTTCATCACATATAGTTATTTCTGCTGTTTCACTCTGCTGATGAAGGTTCGTTGCCATAATAACCATTTTATGTGTGTAAAACTGGCCTCTCACAATTTCTGTTTTTTTGTTTTTAAATTTATTCATGGCATTTTTACATCCTTCATGTCTCTCAGGAGCCACTACATGTCAGCGATCGTCTCCTTCTCGAGGGAGGGGTGGTTTGTGAACAGGCAGAAAGCTCATTTTTGGGACACGTGGGAAACGATTCGAACCTCACGAAACAGGGTTCGAACGCATGGCAGGAGAAAGATACCTGGAGTCATAACCCCGTGGACCATCCCCCATAGAATGTATCGAAGGGAAAAGGCCGACATTGTTTGGGAATGGGAAACTCCTCTGTCGATCAGAAGCCTCCTGACGTGCTTGCTTCGCGGCCGAGTTTAATATCACATCACAATTAGAGCATGCTTGCCTGCCAGGCCGGATGGTCATGTCTTTCTAATCCCCTTCACGTCTTTGAGCAGTGTTTCAATAATATGCTCTTTTAGGTCGACACACCCTAATAAGGATATGAATAAATTCTGCTTTGAAGGAAATGTAGTCGGTGTGATAATGACATTACCCAGGGAGTTCCGATTAGACTAAAACTAGCATCATATAACCCACGTTCCTCATGGCGTGTGAAGGACATTTTACGTTTCTTTCAAAATTTAAAGTTAGTTGCTTATCCTTTACAGGACGTCGCAGTTAACACCAACATTTAACTTTTTGCTGTTGTGATCTCTTAGCAAGTTTACGTTCAGTAGTTTGCCAGTTTGCCACTGTTTTCTGAACGACCGGCACCCATACCATTTCGTAAAGGAACCAACGCAAAGCAGTCTGCTGCCAAATCGTCCGTAGGTGTATTTCGAACGTGAGTATACGGGATTAAGAAGTGTGTCCGTAACGATTTCGTCACGCAACCGGCCGTAGGGAGTCCAAATTCATGTGTAAAAAATGATTAAAGTTTGTTGAATATCGCCATGACCTTGACTGGTTTTTCTTGACAATAATTTACATCATTATTCAGATTAATAAAGTATGGTAATTAATTCAAGAAACTGAATATATAGCTGGGGAATTTTTGATTAGCTCAACGTACGTTTGTAATTTGTCTATACGAATACACAACATGATATCGCATAATTGCATGGCCTCGTATTTTTATTGTACATTTCAGTTATTTGAACTGAATGACATTATTCACATGAATGAAGATGAATGGCTGTTCAGATCACACGCTTTTTGGCTTCAAGCCCAGCGTATTGACTTCACATGATCAATTTTTCTCATAGGAATAAATATGCGTGCATTGATCGACACTTATAACATGTACAGAGAAGAAGTAAAAGTCAGAAGGGTTATGTACGATTGATATGTATGTATATTAAGTAATAATAATGGAGCCGGCCAATTAATAGTATTTCTTCTTTAAGTGGTATTGTATAATGCAGTGAAAGGTTAATAACAACATAGTTAGAGACGGGGGACGATGTAAAAGGACAGATGAAAATATATCGTCAGGATGCAATCTGAAGGACTGTACACCCAAGCCTAAAGACAGAGACTGCTGGAGATACATGGCAGCAACCTTAACTATAGAGACGAAATTGGTGATAGTGATATTTAAAATAAAATAAAAAAACAAGTTAGCTGCATATCCTTTACAGAACCTAGCAGTCAACACCAGCAAATTTTGGCTGTTCGTGATTCCTGGGCAAGTTTACGTCCAGTAGTTTCCATTGCTTTCTGAACGACCGGCACCCGTACCATTTCATTAAAAAAACAAAAAACAACGCAAGGCGGTCTGCTGCCGAATCGCCCGCAGCTGTGTTTCTAACATGGCATGCGGGATTACGAATGGCGACAGTAACGGCTTCGCCACGGAGCAAGCGTTGATAATATAACACAACCAAACAACAAAAAGAACAAAGCACAGTAGCAGGAACCTGCAGCGAGGATGTGAAGTGTGAGGACCATCAGAATTGTGTCAGCTTGACTGAACGGAGGAATAGATGGTCAATCTTTCCCTCCCATAGCGAACGACGCCAGCCGCCGTCGGATTCTTATCCGAACGCTCTCATTTTATTGTCAACGTAATGTCATAACCGCCGGTCTCTCTGGCCGAGGGGTTACATGACTTTCTCCGTAATCCCGTTTATCCACGCAGGGTCTCGCAGAGCGCGAGAATTGGAAGCGGTTCTATCCGCGCTGGTGACTTGCGGGATAATGAGCCGGCCGCTCAGAAATCAATGGCAAACTACTGAGCGTAATCTTGCCAAGCGATCAACAATCAGCTGAAAGATGCTGATGTAGACAGCGATGTCCTGTAAAGGATATGCGAATTTTAAAAAAAATGTCATAACCATTACACCAACGCGCTGTGATTGATCAGATTCAGAATAACTGTTCAGTGTGTCTGTTACATAATCAATTAGTAGATAAAAAAAACCTTCCTGAGGCTAGTAATGTCACGAAAATGGCTGCAAACGTATGATTTCTGTTTGTTTTAGTTGCGGTTTGAGGCGGATGATAGACATGCTTAAGCTTAACACCTGTCGTAGGATGTCTAACTGGTTTATATACACTTGTTATTTTAGCTAGCTGTGTTAATAGTATATTCATCCATCATGTGTCATTCCAGTAAGTGTGGGCGTGACTCGCCATTTCACTCGATCATCAGAGTCGTGGATCAGCTCAGTGTTCCTTCTCGACCATGCCACGTGATTAAGCCATCTACGTATTTACTTCTCGATCTTCCCATTGGTCTCTTCCCTTGGATCTTGTCAGTTGTCACCAAGTTCTCCAAGTCATTTCTTCTCATAACATGTCCAAAATATGTTGATTGTCTGTGTCTGTCGTAGGATGTCTAACTGGTTTATATACACTTGTTATTTTAGCTAGCTGTGTTAATAGTATATTCATCCATAATGTGCCATTCCAGTCAGTGTGGGCGTGATTCGCCATTTCACTCGATCACCAGAGTCGTGGATCAGCTCAGTGTTCCTTCTCGACCATGCCACGTGGTTAAGCCATCTACGTATTTACTTCTCGATCTTCCCATTGGTCTCTTCCCTTGGATCTTGCCAGTTGTCACCAAGTTCTCCAAGTGATTTCTTCTCATAACATGTCCAAAATATGTTGATTGTCTGTATCTAATTTCTCTAATCACTTTTACGATCTTCATGTGTTTCTTGTAGTACATGTTTATTGGTTGTTTTGTCTGTCCGTTGTATTTTTTTGCATTCTCCCCAGAAACCACATTTCCACAGCCAACAGATGTCTTTCAGCTTGACTGCTCATTGTCCAAGCTTCACATCCATACAAAAGTACAGGCTCTATAAAGCACCTCAACACTCTTTTTCTCTTTTCAATTGACATATTTTTATTGGTCAGTATGTTTTTAATCTTGCTAAATGCTACTTTTGCCATGGCGATTCTTGTTCTAATCTCTTCAAGGCATCTCCCATCAGATGTTATTACTGTTCCGGAATAGTTGTACCTATTCACTTGGTGAAGAATATTCCCATTTACGTGTATATTACATTGTGGTATTTCGTTCTTCCTAATGACAACGCCATAATCTGTGTCTTTTTACGATTTAATTCTAACCCCAGTTGTTCACTGTGTGCAACAACCGCATCTACTAAATGTTGCAGATCCTGCTCATTGTCTGCAATCAATAATATAATAGTATATAGGTTGGTGTAACTGACAATGGCATGTGTACGTTCGGAGATAGGTTCGATGTCAGCTCTCGCCATTGGCAACGGGAGGGAAGAAAGCTACCATGCATTCAGGCTTACACAAGTGTGATGGTCCTAACATCTCACATACCATGTTCCTGATACGGAACGTCAAATCGAATTGTATAGTACAGCTACGGGAAGCCGCAACAGTGCATTGGCAAGCATGCTGCCTGCTAACCTGGTTGTCACGTATTGAAATCCCTGTCGAGATGGAGATTGCCTTGTCATTGAGCTGGGCTGGTAGATAGATTCAACCTAGAATAGTTATCATGAAGATATCTGATGTGGGTGGATGTTTGACTTTAACGTTAAGTGAGTATTCTCGTATAAATAAGAAAAATAGAGGGCGAATAAGAAAATTACTAAATGGATACAGTTAGTAATGCTGCCAGGACGGAATAAGACTGGTATATCAGAACCACCACAGCGAACTTCAGGGAAAGAACTAGACATATTCCAACCTATGACAAGGTGGGGAGAAAAGACACAGGTGCTAGTTAGAACACAATGTGATCGACCCAATAATATAACTTGAATGTTCTTTCAGTGGAACTCACAGTGCATACACACTAGAGGGAGATCTAACGCTCGTTAGGAAGATACTTAAATAAAGTGATGAATAATTTGCGAAGGATATTAAGGGAGCTGTAGGAGAATTCAACAGATTCAATGACTTTTCATGAGTTAATTGAGATCCTATGCTCCAATGTAGGATAAGTGGAAACAGAAGAAGAACAGAAGTTGGGCACTGAGTGGTCTCGAGGTATGGTGTTCGCCTCGAGTGCTGGAGGTCCCGGATTCAAGCCCCGGTGAGGGCCGGGATTTTTTCACTTGGACCCTTGGTCTCTGGGTAGTAAGATCGGACGCCCGTGTGTATTGCTGGGCACGTAAAAAACACTTGGCATTTGGAAATCGAAAAAGAGTCGCCTAACGGCGCTGCCCGGGCAAAATTTCGAGTTAAACATCTACCAAAAGAAATTAAGGATCCTCGCCGGTACTACGGAGTTCATGCGCTGAGCTGAGATTCTCCGCACTGAGGCTTGAGTTAGGAGTAGAACGGAGCACTTATAGGTTACACCCATGTGCCGTGATGTTGATCCGTCGACTAAACTAAACAAACTAAACTAGAAGAAGAAACTAAACTAGAAGAAGAAACTAAACAAACTAAACTAGAGGAGAACAGCTGCCGACATGAAATTGACTACCTATCAGACGCAAACTGGTCTAAAATATGGGTGTTGTACTATGTACCCAAGACACTCAATGGCGTGAACAAGTGTCCCGTTCTATGTCATTTCTACAGATGGGCACCTTCCTAAACCATGCTTGAAGTTAGCGTAGGCGTGTGAGAAGTTTACGCTTGCGCTCTAAGGCTAGATGTGTTGCCTCATTTGAGCTGTAAACGTGTCAGTGTACCCGTGTTGTTGACTGCCCATTAATTCGTTGATCTTTATCTGGCTTTGTATTCATTTAAATTGTGTTTCTTGTTGCTGTTTTATAGACTTATCGGTAATTGATCAGGTATCTTTCTTGTAAGATGCCCACACCACGTATTTCTTGTATCTCGATGGATTCTATGCATGATGTTACGCCTTTCATATTTCGGACTTCGTTATTTGCCATTTTTTGTGTATGTTGGAAATGACCCAAACATTTCTCTAAAACGCTTACTGTGCTGGAATATCTTTCTTCTGCTTCTTCTTCCTTTTCTTTGTTCATCTTCAGACGTCAATGTGAATGAATGCAAAGAAAGCATTCGTCAGTTTAAGCGTGTTGACATTTCCATAGATCTTGTCAGTAAATGGAGATACTGTAGGCCAAAATAGTTGTATCAGTTCTGCATACGTTGGACACTTCTGCTACACAAGTTTAACTGTCTTTTTATTTACCAGTTCCACAGTTATTCATTAGTATTCCTTATGTTTAGTTTATAAAACATGTGGTATTTCAGCCTGTTATTCCCTGTGCGGAGTCTGATGATTGTTACTTATTGTTTTCGTTTGAGTTGGCAATAGACATCATCTTTCTTGGTGGCATATTAACATGCACCATGTTTGGTATTAATTGCAAAGTGTTGGAGCATAAATACCCAATACAATTGGCCCTTGACTTCGATGGTAACCTTCGGATGTCTGAATAGAGGTGATACGTGACAGTATTTCTCTTTTGGCATCTTGCTCCTAACTCTTTGTCGACTTTGCAATCTTTTGTAAATATTCTGTATAGATATTTGCATTCTGATTCATGGTTTACTTTGTGTTATATCTAGCAGACCTGGTACCTTTCTGGCTATCTTCATTTCAGTATCATTTAAGAGTAAAAAATCTTTATCTAAGGCTCGGGGCGTATTGGGTATACTGTATATTTAAATTGGCATTCGATGTATGATGTTGATCATTGTCATTCCAACCGACTTTACTTGGAATGACATTTCTTAAACTCATGTTAGACTATGTCAACCTGGGAGCATTTCTCCATCAATTACAAATTTATGCGTCTTGATGGGAATTCTATCACAAGCCTACCAGGTCATCGGACAATCGTGCTTGTCACCCCTACCATGGCTTCCGTTTTCAGTGTTGTGAGTGCTGATTGTCACGTTGTATTTTTACACACCCTGTTTAAAGTGAATTTATATGGTTTTCTAAATGTACCTCATCATCACAGGTCATCTGCAAAAATTTGAACATTAAACGAGTTCTTTAATTCTACGCTGCGATCTGGTGATTTTCGTGGGTTCGTCCATTGCATGTTGTGTTTATTATTCTTACTCTGTCCGCCATTCGTTGAAAGGTAGCTGGGACCACACGGACCTGAAGTACGCCTGTTGTTGTTGTCAGAGTAAATGCGTTCATCAGTGTTTCTTAACAGCCTGTAACATTTCACATATAACGCGCGAACGCTTCCGTCTCTTACCCCTTTATTACGTAGCATTCTATCAAGCGATGTGAAAGTCGAGAGGATCGACTTCGTTGCACTGGGTTCATTGCACTGGGTTCATTGCGCTTCGGCGACACGCCGAAAACGTGCTACAGAACACTAACGCCGTAGTTCCAGCTACAACCCCCGGAAGTCTCCGAGAAAATTGCACTTGTTAAAAAATGACGCAACCCGGAATCAAACTCACAACCTTCGTAGCGCGAAGCAGCGGCGTAAACACTTCGCTACGAAGTAGTATTCTAAAGCTTCTCAACAAATTGGTCTGTCTAATCTGCCTAACGCCTTTTCTTTGTCGACACACAGTATATTTAACACGTCATTACATTCATTTTCTCTTTCATTCTGCTGGTTAATTCTGAATAAGACGTGTGCAACCAATTTCTCTTCTGAACCCAGAGAACAAATTATTTAGTTGGAGATCGGCTGCGTGTCTTATTTTTTATTCTAGTATTTTTGCCTGTATTTTACCTGTGTGGCTTAATAACGAAATAGCATTGTATGTTTAACACACTATATTCCCACTCATCTTTTTAAAAAAATCATATTGTATTAGTTTTGTCTTCTGACAGTCTCAGGAAATTGTCTTTCTGTCGATGCTGCTGCGAATATTCTCCTCAGCCACCTAATTAATACTTCTCGACATGCTTTACTTGCTTCACTAGTTTACCGTCAGTGCTTTGTTTTTAGAACTATTGTTTATGGCTGTTTCTATTTCTTGACGCAGTATTTCAGGGTGAAGAATTTGTTGTTCGCTTGCTTTGTATGCATGCTTTGCTGTGGTGTTTGGGTTGTTTTAATTCTCGAAAATATTCTTTCAGTCTCATATTTCTGTCTTGTCAGTTGAGTCCAGGAGTTAGTTTTATTTATTTATTTAATTATTTATTTATTTATTTTTTATTTATTAAGTATTATAGTAGGTTTTGTCATAGTGTGGTCAAGACAGGTTAAGCACGTGATCGTATAGGACACCAAGTCTCCGCGTTGTTATAAACATACTTTATTGGCCGAATAGTTATACTACAGCACACATGATGGTAGACTCACTCCCTGCCCGGTGTTGACATGTCCTTTCAATCCCCCCAAGTGACGTGTGTGTTCTCCTAGATACACTTCTTCATTCGTGCACACACGTTCACTATGATTTTCCCCCTAGTCAAGGAATGCGCATCATTCCTTAACTCTTTACTCCTAACCTAGTTCCCTCACTGTTACATTGCCTCCCCTTCTTAAAAGAGAATTTTTCCTTGAAAAAATCTCAACCCCCACTTTTAATTATTTAACTTTACATCTCTATCCTACAATAACAACAATTCCATTTATTTCCTAACTCAATTCTCCTATCTCCTCATAGCCAATTGCTAACCAGAGACAATAATATCGAAACTCTCTACAAAACTCGTTATAAAGTTCTCTAGAAAACTCTCTACAAAACTCTCCATAAAATTCCCCACAATACAAAAGTCTCCATAAGCGAACCGCTTTTACTTTAAAATGTCCATCCAAATTATGATTGACAAAACTGAAGATATTCCCTTATCCTTTATTTCCCCCTTATTCACATTCTCACACTCTCAGTATTCTAGGATAGACAGAAAAAACATAGTTAGATTATTAGATTTGGGTTGGTGCGCACCAAAAAAAAATAAGAAAGGAAAAGTGAGGAAAAAGTAAGAAGTAATCACCTTTCTCTTCCCATACATTCTCAAAACTTTATCAAAAAATAAAGTTTCCAAATTTATCTTCAGTTTCCGTCAATAATAATTGTTATTATCAAAAAAAATATGTTAATCCAAAACTGCCAGCCTTTGTATTATTCAGGTCATCAATTTCCCGTTTACCATTCCTTCAACCAAAAAAAACCTCCTAACTATTATTATACTGTTAAGTACAGTCTTCTTCTTCCAATATCCAGTTATTTAAATGCCAAAACTCAACCTGGCATTCCCCCCATATTCTCCCATTAAACTGAACTTCAAGTAATAATCATTTTAAACACACTCAATAAAACCAAAACATTGTAAAAATAACCATCTAAGTTAACTTATTTTTCACATTTCATAAAACACAATTGCAGTCCCAACAATTGAGCAAACCATATCAATCCCCTCATCATATTTATCCCCACACATTAATCGATTTACACATAGATTATGAATTTCAAGACCATATTATGAGTACCCAATAATAATTTTCCGTTTTAGAAAAAACTCCACCAAGTACCTTCTTTGTAAACACAAAAATATCGTGTCTAACTTCTTCTTCTATCTGCCATCTGCAGAATATTCTACCAAGCTATTTATCTATCTCTTCTCCATTTTCTTAATAACTTCAAATTTTTTTCTATAATTGCAATATCTACATCAATGTCGCTATCCTCCCGAGGAGAGCTATCTTCTTTCATATCAGCTTCTTCATCAGTTTCTGACTTTTCATCCATTTCTTCTTCCCCGTCTGTATATCCATTACTAGCAACCGCTAATTTCTTCCTTTCTAAATCCAATCTAATTTTCCTGTTTTGCCGTCTCAACAAATTTTCAAATACTGGCATATCTTCACCACTTGAAGAACTCACTCTAAGTTTCCTTTGCCTCTTAATTTCTTTTTCTTTCTGTCTATCCAACTTTCTTTTTACTGCCTGTCTTGTATTCATAAATGGAGGTTCGATATTTTCCCTGACCGACTTTTCACTAATATAATCGTCATACATGTTATTTTCCTCTGTCATGACTGTTTTTGGTACCGTTTCTTCTTGTTCAGCTGTTGTTACTTGTTTTCCATTCTCTATAGGTATTGGATATACCGTTTGTCTGACAAACTGTCCACCTGACAATATTTCTTCGGAACAATAATTATTATTATTATTCTCTGCATTCCTTTCTTCATTATCCCGCCTTAAGTGCTCTACATGTGAACGTGCAACATGCCCTGAAATTTGATTCTTAATAGTATATGACACTGGACCTTTTTTTTCTAGAATATAGTATCCCGGGACCCAATGAGCATCAAACTTAGAGTTTTTTCTATGTTTTTTATAATATACTCTATCACCTACGTTAAACTCTTGTAAGTGTGCATTTTTATTTGCGTATTTCTTCTGTCTTTCTCTAGCCTTAATTATATTATTTCTTAAACGTACATGTGCTTTATGCATCTCTTGCAACCTTGTTTCTTGAAAATCTTCCCCCAGATATTTTCTCCTAGGCTTTAATAAATTATCAATTGGCAATATTGGTTCTCTTCCATGTACTAAGTAAAATGGTGAGAAACCTGTTCCTTCATTTTCGTGTGTACGTATCGCCGCTAATGCTATCCCCAAATAAAGATCCCAATCCATATCGTGTTCTTCTACATTTTTCGCTAGAATATTGTATAGTGTTCTGTGTTGTCTCTCATTTTTAGCATTAGAAGTTGGTCTGTAATATGAAGTCCTAATGTGTTTTATATTCCAATCTTTTACCAATTTCTCAAACTTTTTATTTACAAATTCTTTCCCATTATCTGTAAGTATTATTTGTGGACACCCAAACCTTGGTATAAATTCTTGTAAAAGCATATTTATAACTGAATCAGCACTCTTGTCTGGAATTGGATAAACTTCTGGCCAGAGACTATATGAATCAACTATATGTAGTAGGTATACATTTCCCGATAATGTTTTTGGATGAGGACCTGAAATATCCAAACTTACTTTCTGCATTGGAAATTGAGGAATATCGGTATCTTGTAAAGGACATTTGATTATCTTCATGTTTCTTAACCTACACTTTTCACACGCTTCAACATATTCATATACACTTTTGAATAAATTCGGTCAGTAATATTTACTGCTAATAGCCTTCACTAACTTATCTCGTCCAAAATGACCATTATTATCGTGATATGCCTTTAAGACTTCTTGTTCTAAATGTTTCGGAATATATTTTCTTACTCCTTCACCTTTTTCACTGATATAATATAATTGATTGTCTTCTTGTAACACTACAAACTTTCTTTTAAAACTATTTCCCCCTGTTTCTTTCAGTTTTCTTTTTATCTGTACTATTTTTGGATCTAATTCTTGTTCTGTTTTCATATCAAACTGTTCTAAATGTGGGTCTTCTGTTCTAGGTTCAGACTCTTGATCCGATGGTAAACTCTCAAATTCTTCCCTATTTATTATGGCAGAATCTAATATATTTACTTGCCAGTTTCGATCGTCTATGTCTGGTTCAATT
Organism: Cepaea hortensis; assembly: GCA_963921405.1. Taxonomy (NCBI): domain Eukaryota; kingdom Metazoa; phylum Mollusca; class Gastropoda; order Stylommatophora; family Helicidae; genus Cepaea; species Cepaea hortensis. Next base: position 149,750,818 of record OY992877.1, on the reverse strand, counting down.
TCATCTTCCGTGTTTCCTGATGACTGTGGGTACGGGATTCTAGACAAAAGATCGGCGCACGTATTATGTTTCCCTGACACATATTCAACCTTAGCATTGTACCCTTGTAAATTCAATGCCCAGGTTTGTATTTTCCTATTTTGTATTGGTGCTTCTAATATCGACTTTAATGGCATGTGGTCAGTTCTAATAATGAAATTGGCGTTATGTAAATAGTAATTTAATTTTTGAAGAGCGTAGTGTATAGCATATGCTTCTTTCTCAATAATTGGCCATTTCTTTTGAGTCTTGCTGAGTTTATGAGACAAGAAATAGATTGGTCTTTCATTTTTAACCCCTGGTATTCCAGATTCTTCTCCTTCATATGGTTGAACCAAACATGCTCCTATTGCGTTGTCTGAAGCATCTGTGTATAATATTAGCTGTTTATTCAAGTCTGGATGTGTCAATAATGGTACCACTGTTAAGCTATCTTTTAAAAGTTCGAACGCTTTTTGACACTCATCATCCCACTTAAACCTAGCGTATTTTCCCGTTAAATTCGTAATAGGTATTGCTATCCTTGAAAAGGCTGGTACAAACCGCCTATAATACGCACACGTTCCTATAAAAGCACGCACTTCCTTAACGTTAGTGGGAGGAGGTAACTCTTTAATAACCTTTATCTTTTCCTGGTCTGGTTTAATACCTTCCCTATTTATTATATAACCTAAATATTTTGTTTCTGTCTTTAAAAACTGGCACTTACTAAGCTTTAATTTAACGTCATGCTTTCTTAATCTGTCAAATACTAGTCTAACATGTTTCAAATGATTCTCTACATCTCCTTTCGTAAAAATCAATACGTCATCAATATATGCTAGGGCAAAACTTTGCATACCGTCTAGTACTTCATTTATTAAGAACATATAGTGAGATGGTGCATTTTTGAGACCGAATGGCATACGTAAGAATTCGTAAGAACCCATATGAGTACAAAAGGCACTTTTCTTTTGCGCGTCCTTCGACATCGGAATACACCAAAATCCTGCCCTTGCATCCAGCGTTGTGAAATATGTAGAGCCATTAAGTAACCCCAAAATATCATCAATCACCGGCAATGGGTACGCTACATTCTTAGTAATTTTATTTAACGCCCTATAGTCGCAGCAGAACCTGTTCGAACCATCAGATTTGGCTACTATGACGACCGGAGATGACCATTCTGATTTTGACCTTGTTATTATGCCTGCTTTCAACATATCTTCTATTGCCTTTTCTACGACTTCTCTATTTCTTAATGGAGTTCTGTATGGTTTTAAACTAATTGGTGGATGATCTCCCGTGTCTATTTCCATCGTAACTGTTTGTGTCTTACCCAATTCTAAATCATTTATCGCAAACACATCTTGATTTTGCTTTATAAGTTTTTCTAACACTTCCTTATTTTCTGGCGAAGTTTTTAATTGTGCTAACAATTCTTTTTCTCTTGTTACTTTGTCTAGTGAATGTATTTGTGCTGTATTTCTTCTATATGGATGGATCAATTCATCCATTCTTACGTTCCCTTTTCTTCTGCATCCGCGTCTATTATTAATTCTTTCGCTAGAGGTTTCTGAATAACTTATACCTGCCATATTTACTCTATCTGTTGCCAATATGTCACTAACGTTATGTTCTAGCTTGGCTATTACACATCCTCTGTATAATTTAATTTCTCTACCTGTGTTATTAATAACCATTACTGGAAATGTTAAACTTTTATCTAATTCTATTATTCCATCCGGAACTTCTAAACCTGGCTCATCAATTATTTCATTTTGCAATTCCGTGATTCTGACTATGTTTCCTGCCACATAATACGGGTTTCTCTTCAGTCTTGCTTGTATCAAATTAACTGACTGTGGTTTTAAATTCATGGTCGTTTTGACTCTAACTAGTGTCGACACATGCATATCTTCTTCTAGATCTACGTAAACATCTTGGAATTTTAATTTATGCAAATCAAATAAAAGTCTCACCCCATTTTTCAATAAAAAATCTCGTCCCAATATCATATTTCTATTTAAATCTTTAACCACATGAAACATATGCCTGACATTTATCCCTCCTAATTTCAAATTTATCATCGTTTGTCCTAGCACTTCTAACTTTTGTCCCGTTACCGAATGAAGATTCTCCTGAATTCTAAATATTTTACAATTTTTTAACATTCGATATAAAAATGCTTCTTTAATCACGCTAACTTGTGCTCCCGAATCCACTAATGTTCTAACTTTATATTTTCCTATCTGTACTATACATGAGCTAGGATCTACCATATTTAATGACAATTGTTTTACCTCGTCTTGTTTTTTATATCTAAATGTTCTATTATACTCATCCTTTGGGTTTTTAATATATTGATGCCCTTTTTGGATCTTACTATCTTCCCTCCTACTGCCGACCCTATTCAGTAAGCGGGATGCCAATTTTCCTGATTTCCTGACCTTCTAAAATTTCTCTGTATTTCTCCAGAATTCCAATTTGCTGGTCTGCCATTTGCAATTCTATTCTGTATACTCGACTGAACACCTCTACTATTTTGCGTATTCGATGGGCCACTTCTGTTACCACAAAAGCGAAAAATGTGCCCCCGTTTGTGACACCCCCAACAAACCACATTCGAGTTATTTGTGTTTCCTTCCATGTTTCTTACAGTATTTCTCACTTGTCCTCTTCTATCTTGATTATATACGTTCTCGTTTCTTTGTACCATCTGTATTTCTCCTCGTCTTCCTCTCCATCCATGTCTATACTGTCCTATTTCCATAGGTTCTTCAATTCTATCTTCTGAACTACTACCTAACTCTCGTCCTACTCTTAACCTAAACCTCCTCCTCAAGCTTTCCTCTTGTATAGCGATATCTACCGCTTGTGACAATCTTGCAGGATTCTCTCTTAATAATTTAAATTTCAATCCATCTGACCTAATCCCATCAACAAAAATCCCTACTAACATCCGTTCCACTTCTTCAGCTCGTACATTCTGTCCTAAAAATGACTCTTCAGCTAAATTGATTAACCTGTCACTGTATAACTGGACACTTTCTGTGCTGCTTTGTCTAGTCTGTCGCAATACTGAGAATGCGTGTTGTGGATCAGTAATTTCAGCATATTTTCTTGCGAGATCATCTTTAAATTCTTCCCAGGTTTCACCTCCTGCTGCCTCCAATTTTCTTCTTATATGGTCAGAAACTGGACTTGTACTTGTTCTGTATGCCAAATTCTTTTTCTCCCCATCTGTAGCGTTTATTAAATATGCATGTTTCTCAATAGAAATGATCCATTTCTTAAACTGATTTGCTTGACCACTAAATCTTTCAACATCACTGTTTACATTTTGTTGTCTTAACACTGCATCCAACCTTGATATTGCCCCGCCAACTCCAGTCAGTACCTGTGGAAAATCTTGGGATTCCATCCTAAAATCTATAATTATCAAGCAATATACAAATATTTCAAACAATGTTAATTTCAAATTCAGCAACAATACATAATCTGTTAATTACTCTAATATTATCTAATTAACTTAACTAAAGCCTCCAATCGAAGATCCTGACGAAGAATATTCCTGTTTCAATCCTGAATTTTGATAAAAGAGAATTTAAATGAGCTACTGATTCAGAATTACCTACACCACATTAACAAAGGACTCTAATCAACCTCGTTGAAATGAGCAGAACAAAGAAGAGCCTCTGGATTTCTTTCCGTAATAATTTAATCGAAGTCGAAGTCAGTTCTTTCCAATTAATTCCTGACGAAGATTATGCTCGATACCAGGCTCGCAACAAGACTGCTTGTTTACTTGCTCGATTAACTGTAGTAAGGTCACCTTCACGCAAACGACAACTGCTCACGACTTCAGCAAAAAAAAACTCAGTTTCCAACAGCCATCTGGGTTTTTCATATATATATTTCAGCGCAAACGTAATCCAGTCAACAACAATTTGATTTAAAGCTGACGCTATCCAATCTCTTATTTTCATGTGGGACTCTCGCCATGGTCAGTTTAAAGTGCTTTATCTTATAAGTTGAGACAAATTTCATCAATGCCTTCTAAATGTGAAGTGACTGTAGAAAGTATTGCAGATCTTGATTTCATAATTATGAAATTTGCACCATAACCTTGACTTCACCTTCAACAGTCCCACGGGTTAAAATTCATAATTTGTACTGATTTTTGATGCAGAACGGCATTATTTGATCAATTATACAATTAGCGTTGGTCAATTCTCCAGTTAATTTATAGGATTAAATATGTAATAACATCAGTCTTTCAAAAAAATAAGTTTATCAATCAAACCTTTTTGAGCGCTGTCCTTGAAAATGGAACTCCTTGTTAAACAGGTATACAATAACTATCAACAGGCGGCTTTCATCTGTTGCGTTTCTCAATATTTACAAACTTCCTTCTCCAGACGCCCAGACACAACAATTTTCCATGGCGATACTCTCTCCGCGACCTCCCATGTTTCAGACTTTCACGGCACCAAATCAACCTGCTGTCATAGTGTGGTCAAGACAGGTTAAGCACGTGATCGTATAGGACACCAAGTCTCCGCGTTGTTATAAACATACTTTATTGGCCGAATAGTTATACTACAGCACACATGATGGTAGACTCACTCCCTGCCCGGTGTTGACATGTCCTTTCAATCCCCCCAAGTGACGTGTGTGTTCTCCTAGATACACTTCTTCATTCGTGCACACACGTTCACTATGATTTTCCCCCTAGTCAAGGAATGCGCATCATTCCTTAACTCTTTACTCCTAACCTAGTTCCCTCACTGTTACAGTTTAAAGCTCTTATGTATTTGACACCTTTGAAATACCTCTTGTCATGTTCGTGCAGAAATCTGTTAGTTATTCTCCATATTTGCACTTAAGAGTTATCCGTTACTTTCTTGACCATTTGTTACCATTTTTTTTTCTTATTAATTTTTCTTGTAATTTTAAGATGCAAACCAAGTTCTTTCAAATGGCTTAAGTAATTCTTCCCTCTTGATCTCTTCTTTGGTAGTATTGTTTCGGTAACTATCTTCAAGATGACAGGTTAGAATATCGATATTCACATAGCTTTCGATATTTCTTCTCTCTAAGGTCTGTTCTAATTTCTCCCTCCTTCCTGTGTCTTGTGTGAGCACTGATCAATACTCGTGAATACATTCTTCATATTATTTCAATGGCTTACATCGTTCGTCAGCTATGGATTTTTCCACAGTATCAAATATCTTTATTCTCAAGCGAAACGTTGTATGTTAGACAGAATAGGAAAACACCAAGTGTAGATGTCAGCTGTACGAGAACACAGTGACATGGAATTTAATGTGTTACAGTAACAACCTTTCGTCAGCAAACAACGAAAGGGGACAATGCGAGAAGAGGAAAGCAATAAAATAATATTGAATGAAAGAAAGACAATGAAGCCTAGAGGATGGTATGATCAATATCATGCCAGCCGCTTTTTCTTGTCAGATGGGCCTGCGTGCCCAATTCTCAACCCTTTGAAAATAAAGTTTGTTCGTACGTTTGTTCTTCCCAGAACATTTCGTAGTACCTGTTCTTGTCTAGGTCGACTGGAGCACCAATCAATTGAAAACATAATTCCCTTTGAGGGAGCTTGAACACACTATCACCGGATCTGCAGGCATATGCGTTAGCCTCGGCACTACACACACACACACACACACACACACACACACCACACCAACCCACCCACACCCACACACACACACACATACACACATATACACATATACACACACAGATATATATATATATATATATATATATATATATATATATATATATATATATATATATATATATATATATATATTAGGGCTGCGACCGATTAATTTAAATTTAATAGTTAACTTTTGAAAAATTAACGATTAATTAATCGTTAATTTCGATTAAAGCAAAACAATTATAGTCATATAACTCACATTATAGTCGTATTTGTCAAAAATCGAAATAACACTGGATTGTCTTGTTCATATGTCATCTAATAACCAATTATGCAAACAGACGAGTATGTTGACAGTATTTGCTTCAAGTGACGAGCGCTTCTTATTAACAATATAACCAGCTGAGCTGAACAATCGTTCACATGGAACTGAGGTAGCCGGTATGCACAGAATGGTATTGGCAAGGAATGCCAATTTTGGATATCGATGTTCATTAAGTTTCTACCCTTGTAAAGGGTCAACCGATTTAGCAACTTTCTTATCCATTTCAGACTCAATTAGTTTAATGCTCTCTTCATTTGGTTCACATAAAGTTTCATTGTCAATATCAGTATCATTCGTTGCAGCAACCTCCATCCGCTCATCATTAACTTTAACTGCTATTTGTTGTTCAATACGTGACCAAATTCGTTCTTTTGCACCTTTTGACAAACACTTCAGGTATTTGTAGCGTGGATCAAGTTCTTTTGCAATCTGTAGTATTTAAATACTTGTCATATTAGCTACATGTTCACTGAAGTCCACTGAAGAATACATGCTGCTTAAATTTAGCTATGTAGCCCGGATCATCATCGTGTACAGTCATATGCTTTGTCAACGATGATAGCAGTGGCAATACACATCTACATGAAACAAAATCTTGACTTCCAAGCAGGACCGTGGTCTGACAGAATAAGTCAAAAACTTTGACATATTTCGAAATCTTCTCCCAATCTGAACCTGACAGTTTTGGACCTTTGTATTGCTTCTTTTCATCTGACATGTAGACAGTTAATGCTTCTCTGACCTGTAGAAGACTCTGTAGCATAATAAACATACTAGTAGTAAGGAAGGGTCTCCAGGCCTAGCATTGAGCAATGAGCAATGAGATATACAAAGAATAAAGAAGGAGGACCAGGAGGTGCCATGAGGACCCGCATTTTTTAGTAAGCTCAAAGAAGGGGAGTGGGGAAACATAATTTATGCATAATCGATTTCTTTGCACCGGCTGTTTCGGGTTGATGTATTCGTAGCTTTGATAAGATCGGCGAACATCTGTCAGCAAAAAGTCGATATTGTCCGTACCAGAAATAATGTGGTTTGTAAATTACACCTGTCGGCGTTAGGTGGCGTTTTTAATCAGCTCATCGGTATATGTAAACAATGATAAATGAATTGAGACACGGGGCTAGTTGGTACCACAGTCGCATTGCAGATGGTGCGATAACCAATTCGGTAGAGTGTGTCGGGGTATCGCCAATGTGTAACTGGGGTGTCTAATGGGTTAATTTGGTACCATAGACCCCCTCGTTTTGCGGCGTCGAGTTCGAATCTCAATGCTTTTTCGTTGGTAAGGTTACCACTTAGCCACTGTATGGGTGTACCTAGTTGCCATAGGGGGTGTGTCGTGTGTCATAGTGGCGACAGTTGGTGCTATTAATTATATCACTATTATATGTTAACAAAGGAGAGCTCGCTTGAATCGACCGAGGCGGGAGAGGTTACCTGCAATTTACTCTGTAAGGCCCATAGTGCCAGTTTTCCTATAGCGGTTATTAGTGATATGTTGAGACCTGTCGTGGTTTATGTTTTCCCCCGTTTCAAACTTCATGTCTCTACTCTTATGTATTACTGTCTTAGAAATAAAAAAGCATCTCACACTATAGACATATACTACCATAATGTATACAGAAAGAAGCAACAGGCATATGCACAATATAGAAATATACTAAATACACAGTATGTTAATAAAGACAAGTACATTATTACAAGTTAAGTTACATAACAAAGCGAACATAGGCGCCAGAGAAGCGTATCACGATATGTCGCTTTGCCTTCTTCTCAGAAACGTCAGTTCCACAGCCAGCAGATTCAGCGGGACTGCTCATTGTCTTCACATTAATACAAAAGTACAGGTTCAACACTCTTTTTCTCGTAGCAATTGCCATCTTTTTACTGGTCAATACGTTTTTCAGCTTGCAAAAGGTTATCTTCGCCACGGCGATTCTTGTGCTAATCTCTTCAAGGCATCTCCCATCAGTTGTTATGACTGTTCCGAGATACTTGTATCTACTCACGTGTTTCAGAATATTCCCATTTACATGTATATTACATAGTGGTATTTCGTTCTTCATAGTGACAATCATAACCCGTGTCGTTTTATAATTTAATTCTAACCCTAGTTGTTCACCGGGTGCAACAACCACCTCTACTAAATATTGCAGATCCTGCGCAGTGTCTGTTGATTACATAAATTATATGAAGGCAGTTCACAAGTTAAATTAGATGAAGACATTTTATTACAGAAATTAAATGAAGACATTTGACTAGAAATATTTAATAAAACTACGAAAAAACGGAGATCTACCGGCGTGAGAAAAAGCTTATAAGTATGGTAATGTCAGTTCCTGTGAACATATTTAGCAGAAGCATTCTGCATAGTATATGCATATTTAGCTTTAAGGTGAAATCAATACTGCTGTACCGATCGGAAACAAGAAAAACGAATAAAACAACTACTAATAAACAACAAACATTCATTAACGGGGGCCCACGTAGTTCATCCTTGGCGTTCATGTCTCATTCAACAATTAGTATAATGCCTGAAGTCAAATTTGCGGCTTCAAAATATGTGTTCATAGCATATTTATATAGGAAGATATATATATTCAAGGTGATTTTAAAGGACAAATTTCCTCATGTCACACGCTGCAAAAGACATATTTCACTCAAACTTAAACATTAAGAGTGGAAAAGAGTATGTTGTAGAGACTGTTTTTTGTTTTCCCTTTGTTTCTAGTGGGACCTGGTAATTTGTTGTTCTATCTGGGCATGGTATGTATATTTTCACCACATCTTCACTGATGTTTTTCATTTTGTCTGCTCATTGCCCACGCTTCACAGTCATACAAAAGTACATATTCTATGAAAGACAGAGACAATTTGCAGATATTATTAAACAAAATGACAAATCGGAGGTCGATTAATATGTAAGTATTTGTAAATAAATAAATATACACAGGGCTGGCTGGTATATAATGATAACAAAGGTAGCTAGTTTTAGAAAACGAAATAGACGTGTTAAAATAATAATATCCACACAGAATTGGTGTTACAGATTTCGCCTACTCCTCACCAAAATCAGACACCGAAGAAGGGTAATGACATTTTTACAGTTGCGAAGTGCCGTATTAGAAGCCCAAATATTAACCTCAAGGTGCGGGTTAATCCAAAGCTAGTGAGTGGCTTCATTCTGATCTAGAGTTGTTTACCGTGCCTCCCACGCAAACAGAGGTGGAATAGTGACTATGTTTAGATTAGCTGTGATGGCACCAGCTGGAGATATTAATCAGCTACCTGGTACCCAGTGAAGATGACACGATAAACGAGGCGGTATAGGCCGCGTTGCCCTCAACAAAACATACAATGAAACAAAAATGGTAATGAAACGTTGCGTCGCCGCGAAGCATTATTTTAGAAACCAAAGATTACAATCGATCTGAGAGGGTAATAATAGACAGTCTAAGCCTACCAGAAAGAGGTGTCTTATACAGTGGGTACCAACGACAGACAGCTGGCCAAAAAGAACAATACGGGTCTAGAGGGTACCATAGATCATATGGAGGTAACAGCTTCGATTCCGACGGGGTTGTGTGACGGAAATATTGGTTGTTTTAATTAGCTGTGATGGAGTTTACAGCTCCGATCAACAGGTTTTGAGAGGTCTAAATAGGTAGTATTTTAAAGAATTCAAGTATATTATTACAAGTTAAATTACATAATAAAATAAATACAGTGATGTGTATAAAATTATAAAAAACAAAAAAGTAAAAAACACCAGTGTTACATTAGCAAATAAGTGAAAAACACAACGGTATGAATACATTGGTGTATTAGTAACATACAAATGGTACATACAACATGCCCTCATGCAAGCGTAACGGCCTAGCTGTTAAATCACATGACCGCTATCTGTTCTATATTGCGACCAAATTACACCGATCGCCCCTCACGGCAGCGTAACAGACTAACACTTAAACCAAGCGCCCGCTATCTGTTCTATATTGTTGCCAACAATTATGTGCATGCCGCCATCATTTGATGTGAGTTTGATGATGAAGCCTATCAGGAAACAACCATAGAGACATAGTAAAAGTGTAGTGAGAATACAAATCCAAGCGTATTGACTCTCGGTGTATCGTTATTCAGTTAACGTTTCCTGTTTCCTGCTCCAGTCTATTGTTGTAAAATCTTACCAAAGTGGACACTGTGGACCAAATCTACATGAATGAAGTAGGATAGATGCGGTTGTCATATGTGTCTTATAGGGCTTGGTCATTGGTTTTTAAAAACTTATCAATGGAAGAGAAGGACCCTTACACTACAAACAGAATAAACATTTACATTAATAATACCCATAACAAACACATGACCATCTACACTGGCTGTGACAAAAGTGACAGTCTGCTTAGAGAAAACAGCGAATTTTCAACGAAAACATAGTCTGTGTGTTATCTCCTTGGAAACGTAAATCTGGTTATATTTAAATCACCCTATGCATTCATGTCCCCCATGAAAACTAATGTAATGTCTGAAGAAGTCAAATTTTGAGGCTTCAAAATATGTTTTCGTAGTATATGTATATATGAATATATATACAGGTGTTTTCTAACAACAAATGTCCGCATGTCGCGCTTTACATCCATACACAAGTATAGGTTCTATGAACGACACAACACCTACAAGTTACTAAGATTGGCACTGGGTTACCAACAACATTTGCGTCTAGAGTCAATACAACAGGACAAGACAATGCTTTTTTCGGTCTCTGATTGAGAACAACAGATATAAACGTAATTATGCAATTACCTCTTTACCACAGTACCGAGAAAGTTAAAAATATCATTTTAAATACGCTGACGACCATAGTAACACAACCAGTTAATTCTGCTTGCTCACTTTGTGTATTACCCACACCTACTATAGATTGTAGAAAATTCTCATTTCTACAACCAAGCTGAAAAATATCGGTAAAAATTATAAATGCCTCGTCCGATTTCATAAAAAGAAGGAAATAATGTTAGCCAAAGATGAAAATATCGGTCAAACTTATAAATGGCTCATCAAAACTTATAAAAAATAGGAAAATTTGTTAACCTAAGGAGAAAAAATATTGACCCTGTAAAGAAACATTTACAACAAACTTATAAAAATTAGGAACATTTGTTAACCTAATGAGAAAAAAAATATCGACATAGAGAGCAATATTTCATCTTATCTTGTAAAAAGTAGGAAAGTTTGTCAACCGAAATGGGAAAAGGTCGGTCAAATACATAAATATCTCAACAAATTATAAAATGTAGGAAATAATAGGGGCCAAGTAAAAAATAGCTTACCCAGATTTATAAAAGGTAGGAAAATGTGTTAGCCAAAAGGGGAAAATATTGATCAAACTAAGAAACATGTCGACCGAACTAGGAAAATAAGTGAACCAAAGTAATAAAAAGGTTGGGTAAATACAGAAATATGTTGACCAAACTTATAAATATCGCTGCTAAACTTATGAACACTAGGAAACTTTGTTAAACAAATGTGAAAAAATATCGACCAAACTTATAAAAAGCTCCGCCAAACTTACGAAAAGTGGGAAACTGTGTTAACCAAAGTTGAAACTATATCGATCAAACTTATAAATGACTCGGTCGAATTCATAAAAAGTAGGAAATAATGTTAACCAAAAGGGGCAAAATATTGACCAAGTAAAGAAATGTCTCGTCCAAAATTGTAAAAAGTAGGACAAATTTGTTAATCAAAGGTGAAAAAAGATCGGCCAAACAGATAAATATTTCAACTAAACTTAAAAACAGTAGGAAAAATATTGCTTCTATAGTTATGTCAAACGTGTCTTGATCTTTTATTTGAAAAGACATTTCACAATACATAATCAGCAACGTCAGCACTTTCCCTCTTTTACATTACTGAAAGCTTCAACTTATCATTCCAGCGTTTCTGTTTAAGAACCACTTATACAGACTAATCACGCATCACTCCATACTCTTGATTTTTTTTTTTTTTTTTTTTTTTTTTTTTTTTTTGTTTCTTTATAACACAAAGTGTCTCTGTCTTTCATAGATAGCTTCACAACTTTTCCATGTCACACCACCAAGAGCTCCAAACCTTCGTTGTACATGATCTTCAACGACATAGTAATAACAACATTTATGGCAATGCAGTCTATGGCTCCACTTGGGATAGTTTCGATATCATCTAAGTATTCGTCAGCAAAGATCCATTTCCCATAACTGATATCTTCAACTTTCCATACCACAATGTCTGCTATACTAAGCTTCGATTGTTCCAGCTATCAACACTGCAGGTGTTTTCTAGAAGTCTAGTGAAAATTTCATTTCTCACTTTTTCCACCTCTATTTCACTGTGTCATTTCACAACCAACCAACAGTGTCTGTTGCGAGGTCGGTCTTTCTTAATACAACATCTGCCATATTGACCCCTTGAATACCAGCGAATACATCTTCTAACCAATTTTCAACGTTTCATATCACTTAACACTAACATTCTCTTTGCTTACAACACAACCGGTTTTCTGCTGACTGGGTAAATTCCCCAACTTACTGGAGATAAATCGACTGTACCCTATCTGACAAGACCCTTTATTAGACAATGACTATGAGCATCAACCAGGATGGTCACTGCTAAGAAGAATACCAATTACAAACGATCTTCTTTACAGACGGTTATAAAATTATGATGCTATTAAGTGTTACAATGAGAAGAATAAGGAAGACAATAAATGGTGAAAAGAGGTGACGTGTAGTAAGGATGTATGGAAGGAAAAGAGACACAATAGGCAAGATATATATTAAGAACACTAATAGATAGATCAAAATAGAAGAGAAAAGGCTTAATCAAGTGGATAATTTTATATACTTGAGGTTATTTATAACCTCAGATGGTAGGTACACAATAGAGCTTAAGAGCAGAATACGGCCAACAAAAGAGGTATTTCAGAAAATGAAACGTGTCTTAGGTGATAAGTCACTATCATTGAAGGAACAAATAAATAAACTTTCAACAATAAAATTACAAAAATTAATTTTCGACAATAAAAATTATACAGTAAATTTCTCTTTATTGTTTCTAATTTGAATGTTTCTGGTAGCAATTTAATTGTTAATTTTTATTGTCGAAAATTAATTTTGAAAATTGGTTAGAAGATGTATTCGCTGGTATTCAAGGGGTCAATATGGCAGATGTTGTATTAAGAAAGACCGACCTCGCAACAGACACTGTTGGTTGGTTGTGAAATGACACAGTGAAATAGAGGTGGAAAAAGTGAGAAATGAAATTTTCACTAGACTTCTAGAAAACACCTGCAGTGTTGATAGCTGGAACAATCGAAGCTTAGTATAGCAGACATTGTGGTATGGAAAGTTGAAGATATCAGTTATGGGAAATGGATCTTTGCTGACGAATACTTAGATGATATCGAAACTATCCCAAGTGGAGCCATAGACTGCATTGCCATAAATGTTGTTATTACTATGTCGTTGAAGATCATGTACAACGAAGGTTTGGAGCTCTTGGTGGTGTGACATGGAAAAGTTGTGAAGCTATCTATGAAAGACAGAGACACTTTGTGTTATAAAGAAAAAAAAAAAAAAATCAAGAGTATGGAGTGATGCGTGATTAGTCTGTATAAGTGGTTCTTAAACAGAAACGCTGGAATGATAGTTGAAGCTTTCAGTAATGTAAAAGAGGGAAAGTGCTGACGTTGCTGATTATGTATTGTGAAATGTCTTTTCAAATAAAAGATCAAGACACGTTTGACATAACTATAGAAGCAATATTTTTCCTACTGTTTTTAAGTTTAGTTGAAATATTTATCTGTTTGGCCGATCTTTTTTCACCTTTGATTAACAAATTTGTCCTACTTTTTACAATTTTGGACGAGACATTTCTTTACTTGGTCAATATTTTGCCCCTTTTGGTTAACATTATTTCCTACTTTTTATGAATTCGACCGAGTCATTTATAAGTTTGATCGATATAGTTTCAACTTTGGTTAACACAGTTTCCCACTTTTCGTAAGTTTGGCGGAGCTTTTTATAAGTTTGGTCGATATTTTTTCACATTTGTTTAACAAAGTTTCCTAGTGTTCATAAGTTTAGCAGCGATATTTATAAGTTTGGTCAACATATTTCTGTATTTACCCAACCTTTTTATTACTTTGGTTCACTTATTTTCCTAGTTCGGTCGACATGTTTCTTAGTTTGATCAATATTTTCCCCTTTTGGCTAACACATTTTCCTACCTTTTATAAATCTGGGTAAGCTATTTTTTACTTGGCCCCTATTATTTCCTACATTTTATAATTTGTTGAGATATTTATGTATTTGACCGACCTTTTCCCATTTCGGTTGACAAACTTTCCTACTTTTTACAAGATAAGATGAAATATTGCTCTCTATGTCGATATTTTTTTTCTCATTAGGTTAACAAATGTTCCTAATTTTTATAAGTTTGTTGTAAATGTTTCTTTACAGGGTCAATATTTTTTCTCCTTAGGTTAACAAATTTTCCTATTTTTTATAAGTTTTGATGAGCCATTTATAAGTTTGACCGATATTTTCACCTTTGGCTAACATTATTTCCTTCTTTTTATGAAATCGGACGAGGCATTTATAATTTTTACCGATATTTTTCAGCTTGGTTGTAGAAATGAGAATTTTCTACAATCTATAGTAGGTGTGGGTAATACACAAAGTGAGCAAGCAGAATTAACTGGTTGTGTTACTATGGTCGTCAGCGTATTTAAAATGATATTTTTAACTTTCTCGGTACTGTGGTAAAGAGGTAATTGCATAATTACGTTTATATCTGTTGTTCTCAATCAGAGACCGAAAAAAGCATTGTCTTGTCCTGTTGTATTGACTCTAGACGCAAATGTTGTTGGTAACCCAGTGCCAATCTTAGTAACTTGTAGGTGTTGTGTCGTTCATAGAACCTATACTTGTGTATGGATGTAAAGCGCGACATGCGGACATTTGTTGTTAGAAAACACCTGTATATATATTCATATATACATATACTACGAAAACATATTTTGAAGCCTCAAAATTTGACTTCTTCAGACATTACATTAGTTTTCATGGGGGACATGAATGCATAGGGTGATTTAAATATAACCAGATTTACGTTTCCAAGGAGATAACACACAGACTATGTTTTCGTTGAAAATTCGCTGTTTTCTCTAAGCAGACTGTCACTTTTGTCACAGCCAGTGTAGATGGTCATGTGTTTGTTATGGGTATTATTAATGTAAATGTTTATTCTGTTTGTAGTGTAAGGGTCCTTCTCTTCCATTGATAAGTTTTTAAAAACCAATGACCAAGCCCTATAAGACACATATGACAACCGCATCTATCCTACTTCATTCATGTAGATTTGGTCCACAGTGTCCACTTTGGTAAGATTTTACAACAATAGACTGGAGCAGGAAACAGGAAACGTTAACTGAATAACGATACACCGAGAGTCAATACGCTTGGATTTGTATTCTCACTACACTTTTACTATGTCTCTATGGTTGTTTCCTGACAGGCTTCATCATCAAACTCACATCAAATGATGGCGGCATGCACATAATTGTTGGCAACAATATAGAACAGATAGCGGGCGCTTGGTTTAAGTGTTAGTCTGTTACGCTGCCGTGAGGGGCGATCGGTGTAATTTGGTCGCAATATAGAACAGATAGCGGTCATGTGATTTAACAGCTAGGCCGTTACGCTTGCATGAGGGCATGTTGTATGTACCATTTGTATGTTACTAATACACCAATGTATTCATACCGTTGTGTTTTTCACTTATTTGCTAATGTAACACTGGTGTTTTTTACTTTTTTGTTTTTTATAATTTTATACACATCACTGTATTTATTTTATTATGTAATTTAACTTGTAATAATATACTTGAATTCTTTAAAATACTACCTATTTAGACCTCTCAAAACCTGTTGATCGGAGCTGTAAACTCCATCACAGCTAATTAAAACAACCAATATTTCCGTCACACAACCCCGTCGGAATCGAAGCTGTTACCTCCATATGATCTATGGTACCCTCTAGACCCGTATTGTTCTTTTTGGCCAGCTGTCTGTCGTTGGTACCCACTGTATAAGACACCTCTTTCTGGTAGGCTTAGACTGTCTATTATTACCCTCTCAGATCGATTGTAATCTTTGGTTTCTAAAATAATGCTTCGCGGCGACGCAACGTTTCATTACCATTTTTGTTTCATTGTATGTTTTGTTGAGGGCAACGCGGCCTATACCGCCTCGTTTATCGTGTCATCTTCACTGGGTACCAGGTAGCTGATTAATATCTCCAGCTGGTGCCATCACAGCTAATCTAAACATAGTCACTATTCCACCTCTGTTTGCGTGGGAGGCACGGTAAACAACTCTAGATCAGAATGAAGCCACTCACTAGCTTTGGATTAACCCGCACCTTGAGGTTAATATTTGGGCTTCTAATACGGCACTTCGCAACTGTAAAAATGTCATTACCCTTCTTCGGTGTCTGATTTTGGTGAGGAGTAGGCGAAATCTGTAACACCAATTCTGTGTGGATATTATTATTTTAACACGTCTATTTCGTTTTCTAAAACTAGCTACCTTTGTTATCATTATATACCAGCCAGCCCTGTGTATATTTATTTATTTACAAATACTTACATATTAATCGACCTCCGATTTGTCATTTTGTTTAATAATATCTGCAAATTGTCTCTGTCTTTCATAGAATATGTACTTTTGTATGACTGTGAAGCGTGGGCAATGAGCAGACAAAATGAAAAACATCAGTGAAGATGTGGTGAAAATATACATACCATGCCCAGATAGAACAACAAATTACCAGGTCCCACTAGAAACAAAGGGAAAACAAAAAACAGTCTCTACAACATACTCTTTTCCACTCTTAATGTTTAAGTTTGAGTGAAATATGTCTTTTGCAGCGTGTGACATGAGGAAATTTGTCCTTTAAAATCACCTTGAATATATATATCTTCCTATATAAATATGCTATGAACACATATTTTGAAGCCGCAAATTTGACTTCAGGCATTATACTAATTGTTGAATGAGACATGAACGCCAAGGATGAACTACGTGGGCCCCCGTTAATGAATGTTTGTTGTTTATTAGTAGTTGTTTTATTCGTTTTTCTTGTTTCCGATCGGTACAGCAGTATTGATTTCACCTTAAAGCTAAATATGCATATACTATGCAGAATGCTTCTGCTAAATATGTTCACAGGAACTGACATTACCATACTTATAAGCTTTTTCTCACGCCGGTAGATCTCCGTTTTTTCGTAGTTTTATTAAATATTTCTAGTCAAATGTCTTCATTTAATTTCTGTAATAAAATGTCTTCATCTAATTTAACTTGTGAACTGCCTTCATATAATTTATGTAATCAACAGACACTGCGCAGGATCTGCAATATTTAGTAGAGGTGGTTGTTGCACCCGGTGAACAACTAGGGTTAGAATTAAATTATAAAACGACACGGGTTATGATTGTCACTATGAAGAACGAAATACCACTATGTAATATACATGTAAATGGGAATATTCTGAAACACGTGAGTAGATACAAGTATCTCGGAACAGTCATAACAACTGATGGGAGATGCCTTGAAGAGATTAGCACAAGAATCGCCGTGGCGAAGATAACCTTTTGCAAGCTGAAAAACGTATTGACCAGTAAAAAGATGGCAATTGCTACGAGAAAAAGAGTGTTGAACCTGTACTTTTGTATTAATGTGAAGACAATGAGCAGTCCCGCTGAATCTGCTGGCTGTGGAACTGACGTTTCTGAGAAGAAGGCAAAGCGACATATCGTGATACGCTTCTCTGGCGCCTATGTTCGCTTTGTTATGTAACTTAACTTGTAATAATGTACTTGTCTTTATTAACATACTGTGTATTTAGTATATTTCTATATTGTGCATATGCCTGTTGCTTCTTTCTGTATACATTATGGTAGTATATGTCTATAGTGTGAGATGCTTTTTTATTTCTAAGACAGTAATACATAAGAGTAGAGACATGAAGTTTGAAACGGGGGAAAACATAAACCACGACAGGTCTCAACATATCACTAATAACCGCTATAGGAAAACTGGCACTATGGGCCTTACAGAGTAAATTGCAGGTAACCTCTCCCGCCTCGGTCGATTCAAGCGAGCTCTCCTTTGTTAACATATAATAGTGATATAATTAATAGCACCAACTGTCGCCACTATGACACACGACACACCCCCTATGGCAACTAGGTACACCCATACAGTGGCTAAGTGGTAACCTTACCAACGAAAAAGCATTGAGATTCGAACTCGACGCCGCAAAACGAGGGGGTCTATGGTACCAAATTAACCCATTAGACACCCCAGTTACACATTGGCGATACCCCGACACACTCTACCGAATTGGTTATCGCACCATCTGCAATGCGACTGTGGTACCAACTAGCCCCGTGTCTCAATTCATTTATCATTGTTTACATATACCGATGAGCTGATTAAAAACGCCACCTAACGCCGACAGGTGTAATTTACAAACCACATTATTTCTGGTACGGACAATATCGACTTTTTGCTGACAGATGTTCGCCGATCTTATCAAAGCTACGAATACATCAACCCGAAACAGCCGGTGCAAAGAAATCGATTATGCATAAATTATGTTTCCCCACTCCCCTTCTTTGAGCTTACTAAAAAATGCGGGTCCTCATGGCACCTCCTGGTCCTCCTTCTTTATTCTTTGTATATCTCATTGCTCATTGCTCAATGCTAGGCCTGGAGACCCTTCCTTACTACTCATACTGTTTCATCTTGTTGGTACATCTTGCTGCAGCTTACACAATGGTGACCCAG
>OY992877.1:149607214-149731691 GCA_963921405.1 Cepaea hortensis | reverse complement strand
TCTCCCTCCTCCATCCTCCTCCTCCCTCTTCCTCCTCCTTCTTCCATCCTCCTCCTCCCTCCTCTTCCCTCTTCCTCCTCCTCCCTCTCCTCCTCCTCCTGCGTTCTCATCCTCCCTCCTCCTCCTTCTTCCTCCTCCCTCCTCCTCCCTCTCCCTCCTCCTCTCTCCTCCTCTTCCCTCCCCCTCCTCCTTCCTCCTCCTCCCTCTTCCTCTTCCTCCCTCCTCCTCCCTCTTTCTCCTCCTTCTCCTCCTCCCTCCTTCTCCATTCTTCTCCTCCTCCTCCCTCTTCCTCTTTCCCCCCTCCTCCTCCTAATCCCTCCTCCTCCCTTTTCCTCCTCCTACCTCTTCCTCTTCCTCTTCCTCCCTCTTCCTCCTCCTCCTACTTCCTCCCTCTTCCTCCTCCTTCCTCCTCCTCCCTCTTCCTCCCTCTCCCTCCTCCTCCCTCTTCCTCCTCCTTCTCCTCCTCCCTCCTCCTCCTCCCTCCTCTTCCCTCTTCCTCCTTCTCCCTCCTCATCATTCCTCCTCCTCCTCCCTCTACCTCCTCACTCCTCCCTCCTCCTTCTCCCTCCTCCTTCTACCTCTTCCTCTCTCCACCTCCTCTCTCCTCCTCATCCTCCTCCCTCTCCCTCCTCTTGCGTTCTCATCCTCCCTCCTCCTCCTCCTTCTTTTTCTTCTTCTTCTGCTGCTGCTGCCGCCGCTCCATTTACCCAAGTTAATTGTTGGGGGAATATGTAAAGATCTTTCAAGTGCTCTTTCTAATGCTTTTTGTAAGTTGGTCTTCGTTTATCTAAGGTTGTTCTAATCGCAACCAATAAATGATTAGACAGACCAGACAGACAGACATACAGACAGACAGAGAGGGAGGGACAGGACAGACAGACAGACAGACAGACAGACAGACAGACAGACAGACAGACAGACAGACAGACAGACAGACAGACAGACAGACAGACAGACAGACAGACAGACAGACAGACAGACAGACAGACAGACAGACAGACAGACAGACAGGACAGACAAACAGACAGTCAGTCGGTAACGGGAACGGGAACTTATATGACTACTTATATGAATTAAATGAGATGCTCCCCACCAGGGTCTGGGCGAAGCCGGGCAGGGGTCAGCTAGTTAGATATAAAATACTAAACTGTCTGAAAACCCAAGAATGCTGGTTGTTTGGTTTTCATATAATTGACTGTGTTCCCTATTTTAATTATTGTGGGTTTTTTATATGCTACTTTACATGGCAACCTGTTGTTCACCAAACAACTCCACTGGTGGAAATTGCAACAGGTACAATATGAGATGTAAACGGAGCATATATCTATTTAGACTGCAATCTAGATACATATTTGAGAACAGCGATTTTAAAATAAGAATACAGAGGGCAAGAAGAGATTTCATATCATTAGTACATTTTAGCAAATCAAAAGATACTAAAGCTAGTGACAAATGAAATAATATTGTAAGGATTAGAAACACAGAGAACAACACAGAGAAAGCAATTACTAATAAACTGCAAACATTCATTATCTGAGCCTGCAAAGAATACAAGGACTAAAATGACAATAAAGAATCCCTAATACGGGCGGAGTTTATGGGAAGACATACACGGTTTTCAATGAATCAAAAGGTGAAGCAAAGACCCTGGCACTGGATAGGACACACAGACACACACACTGAGAAAACAAGGTAATAGTATGGCTAGAAAGTCATCTCTTTGTAACTTACAGGGCACAAGAAATGGATAGAGATCTCAAACACGTTAAGAAAATTACCAGAAGCGATAAACAATATGGAGAGGGTGGTGCACGGAGGGCGCTGTAGAAGATAGCAACATATAGTATGGCTTGAGGTGAGTTGGCTATCCAATGGAGTATAAGAGCAGAAGAAGAGAAGAGATTATGGTCCCCTGATACAAAATGTTACCAGACAACCCGTTGGCCACGAAACCATTAAAGTGGTGGGAACTACAAGCCAGTAAAGAAATGCAAATAGAGCTCACTTTTAACTAGGAATGACAACATCGCGAATGACACTATCCATCCATGTATTCCCAGTAGAATATTCACAGATGCCCTTGCAAGTAAAATTGTGTGTAAACCTTTTTAACCTCGTCTTGTGAGAATCTTGCTCACGCAGTTAACCCTCTCCATTCATGGCAATAGAGGTCGTCTCGTTGCATGCGGAACAATTGGGAAAAGTGTTAGACTGTTATAGCAATACCAACCAGCAACTTTTGAATTTGACAGATAATTTATTACATGCAAACTTAAACAACGTTTGACCTTACGTGTCGTTTATTTTAACCGTCTGTCATTACTGCTTGGTCTTCTGTGGTTTGTATTTCGCTGTTTGTGATTCTGTGGATTGTATTTGGCCATTTGTGGTTTCTGTTTGGCCTCATTATAATCACTGTCTTGTAGTTGATCCCATGCAGAACGTCGTTCTCATCACGACCCACCTAGAAAATGCTCGATCCTCCGCCAGTTCCTCTGCCTCAAGATGTCTGCATTGTCCTGTATCAATATTTGTTCTGGTCTACTCATGTCTCTTCTTGCAGGAACCATGCCTTCCACCACTATTCCTCCCAAATCACTGCTATTTAGGACTTGCGGTCGCCAGCATGGCGGTTAGGCGTTGAGCCCTTAAGGCCTGTGGCGTGTTTATGCTTGTGGCTATGGTTTGCAATCGCATTTTCCTCATGTTGGACAGGTAGTACATGGTTCCGTCGCTCTGCTACTGAGTGAGTGCGTGGGCGACACCGTGAGCTATGAAATTCGCGTGGAATGCTTTTACATCTGTCCTGTACAGTTAACTGCATGTTAGGAACAATGGCTACCGGCGGTTGCTGAATTGACTGTTTTGCCCTTTCGGTTCACGAGTGCTTTTTCCGGGAGACTCCTGAAAGTCGGCGCTGAAGCTGCGGAGTTCATGCTTTGTGCGACACTTTCGGCGGGTCGCCCTACGGTAAAAGACAGAGCCATGTGAGAAAACCCGGGCCAATGAGGGTTCTCTGGTGATTGCCGTGTCCATCGACGATAAACTGTGGTATTCGTTGATGAATTTTATGTTGACAT
Source organism: Cepaea hortensis (assembly GCA_963921405.1). Taxonomy (NCBI): domain Eukaryota; kingdom Metazoa; phylum Mollusca; class Gastropoda; order Stylommatophora; family Helicidae; genus Cepaea; species Cepaea hortensis. Next base: position 149,728,611 of record OY992877.1, on the reverse strand, counting down.
TCTGACGGGCGCATTATGCACTGCGTATCTGTGCGGGCTTGTTGGATTGCCGAGACTCCCGTCTATTCCACTTTTCACATTGGACAGTGGGGAGCATTTTGTGTGATATTCGCTGGCACGGGAATGGAGCATAATGGGGACGACCCTTTGCCGTGAAGTTGGAACATCGACTAACTAACTAACTAACCAACTGCGATTTAGTCTAATCTTGTACACTTCAGAATGCCGAAAGTAAGGAATCTCCAATTGTGATAAACTCGATCTTCTCCGAATAGATGTTTTAAATTGTCTACCCCCTTTACCACTGTCTTCATTTGGCACGCCTCCTTCTACCCATCGCTCCAAAACATCATTCAACAAGGAATATACTTTATATGCCGAAAATATTGTTATTGTATTTATAATGTTCAACAATGTTTTCCTAGATCTATAGTTTGTAAAACAAATTTGTTGTGGAAATTGCACAAAGCAATACTACATGACTCACTTCTAATATAAATGAATGATGTGGCAATTGTTATTAGCTATGCGGAACATATTGTTCTTCCAAAAGGGGACTGGATGTTATACTAGGGTATTATTCTCATTCTTATTATTATGAATGTGAAAAAGAAGGTGATATTACCATAGTATCTATCTTTAGAAAATCATGCACCAAAACATAATCTTCGGAACTTAGCGACACGAAATCTTCAGATTGACGACAGTAGTCTTTCTGTAAGAGTAGGATTTTCCGTTAACAAATTAGAAGAGTTCGCTCATTTTAAAATGACACAGACAAGCGAGTAACGTTATTATTATATACTAGTTTTTGTATCCATCCCTTGTATTATAATATAATTTCCGCAATCGAGTCACCGGAACAATATTCATGTAAATGTATGTTCAAACTACTATACTCATTGCTTCACTGGGTTTGTAAAACATTAACTTCTGTCATTACCCAAATAAAGTATAATACATCGGAGAACTTGTTGACAACTGGCAAGATCGATGGAAAGAGAACAAGGGGAAGACAGGGAAGTAAAAACCTAGATGGCTTGGCCACTTGTCATAGTAGAGACAAGAACACTGCTCTAATCCACGACTCTGGTGATCGAGTGAGATGGTGAAGCATGACTGCCCACGCTTATCGGCATCGATAAGATGATGACGATGAAATAAGATATAATATAGTGCTGTTTTTCAACTTTGCTGCCTTCTCCAATGGTGGTGCCAATCTACCCTTCAAATGGCTATATCAATTTTGGCGTCCCCTTGCTGCTCATAAACAAGGACATTGTTATCATGCATATTCTAGACAACATGTATTCTTGGTATCCTCTTTGTTCCCAATTGGAGCATAGGTCTTCAACCTACTCACGCCAAGTCGTCCTATTCTTCGCTATCTCCTGTGGCGCCTTCCACGCCCTCCCCATACATTATTCACCCCTGTCTCTAATTCTATCATATATTTACTAGAACCCAGGTGAAAATTTTGGAGATTTTCATTGGTGAAAAGTAATTAATCGGAATTCCATATTTATGGAGACCTTTTCCGCACGTCGTATACTTCTTTTTGAAAAGTTTCCTGCCATCTTGGTTGGATGCAGTATTCTATTTTCTTATCTAAAACTTGTTCATGATTATTTGGATTATTAAAGCTTAGGTTTTCTACGGGATGGGGTTGCCATTCCCGTCTCAGCCCTCCTAGCCTCCTCTTACGACATGCATGATTAGCAACACAATTAGTATATTGTGCCTCATCACACTGTGTCCCGGTAATTCACAGGTAAAAACAAGTGTTGGTCAAAATTAATACCAATGCTTCTGTCAAAGTCTCACTCGCGTCGCACCTTTCACCTTTTGTTAACGTTAGTTGCATATCCTTTACGGGACGTTGTAGTCAATACCAGCATTTCTTGCTGTTGTGATCTCTTGGCAAGTTTACGTTCAGTAGTTTGCCATTGCTTTCTGAACGACCAGCACCCATGCCATTTCGTTAAAAAAAACTCAACGTGGTCTGCTGCCAAATTCCGCGCAGATGTGTTTCGAACTCGGGTATGCGGGATCACGAACTGTGTCCGTAAACCCTTCGCCACGGAGCGGGCAACACAACAGTAAAAATACCAAATTAATGCGCAAAAGAATTCAGGAGCTTACTAATAAAAGAATACGTACATCCACAGGTCAACAGACTGCCTGAAAACAAAATATGGAAAATTCATAATAGAAAAGATCAGATTTTAGATGCATAGTCACATAATGTGAAAAACCGTTATGCTGATACAAGAAAAGAATAGTATGATATTCGGAATAATAATGAAACACTATCAGTTTTGAAGATGGAAGTTCAGAATGCTCTTAACCGTATGAAATCTGGCAAGACCCCGGGTCCAGACAACATCACAATAGAAATTATGAATGCCTTAGAAGAATATGTAATAGACCATGTCACCAGACTGCTGAACGCAATAGATGATACTGGAGATATACCTCCTAAATTATGTAATTCTATATTTATTGCAATTCCGAAGAAACCAGAAACCTTGGAATGTGATCAACATCAAACAATCAGCATTATGAGACATATTACGCAGATTTTCGTAAGAACCATCATGCAAAGAGTTAGGAAGAAACTACAGCCCGAAATAGGTGAAGAACAATGTGGGCTCGTATAATGTAAGGGAACAGCAATTGCTGTGTATATGCTGAGAACATTAACTGAACGATTTATAGAATACAAAAATATACACTTTTGCTTTATTGAATACACAAAGGCTTTCGTAGCTGGTAGGCTCAAGGTGATGCAGGCGAAGGCATACCTCAGAGTAGTTGCAGACACAGACCACCCACTGCATGAGGCGCTGGACGCAGTTAAGGGTCAGCGACTGATAAGAGAGAAATCATGGATGGCTCAGGCAGAGGATACGATCAGACAGGTGTGCCCCTTGGAGAACATTAGGCGTGGAGAGGAGTGGGTCAGAGTGCCAGCGGAGCAGTCAGACTTGTGCAGAGTTATCACATTAAGCCGGGAGTGCAGGGAGTGGCCAGCAGGGGCCACGGAAGTGGAAATCCAGCAACTAATTCAGGACAATGCTCACTCGAGTGATGTGATTATCTACACAGATGGTTCGGTGTCAAGAGGTGAGAGAAGTGGCTGGGGTTTCATAGCCAAAGCTAATGGTCGATGTTTGGGGCAGGAGAGCCTGGCATATGATACCACAACATCCAGCTTAAGAATGGAAGTGGAGGCAGTCACTGCGGCTCTCCGCTGGATGGAGAATACGACACACACACATATCGTGATTGTAACTGACTCAGAAAGCATGCTGACGAGGGTGAGGACGGGCAGACTTCTTGCGGAGTGGCTTGCTTCGCTTCGGAGGTCACGGGTGACAAGCATCGCCTGGATCTTTTCTCCGGGGCATGCCGGTGTGCTGGGAAATGAACAGGCGGACAGATTGGCTGGCTCTGCAGAACTTGGTGGAGTATTGATACATGACAAGGCAGACGTGGTTGCGGCCTTGTGGGAGCACGTGCACACCTCGGAGGAGCAAATGGATTACCATGGTCTGGCAAGAATGAGACAACGAGGAGTGACGAAGGGATCTGGCCGACGCTCAACGCTCAAAGGAAAGGCGAGACGGACTTATAATCAGATTGCTACTGGTACTATTAGTGTTGGAACTCTTCGCTGGCTGCTGAGAATGGGGACGGAGCATTTATGGGAATGCCCCGAATGCTGTGATGTCGATTCCTAAATCAATCAATCAATCAATCAATCAATCAATCAATCAATCTAAATATTGAGCACAACCCACTACTGGCAACGCTGATCGAATTCAGGTATGACCTAAGGCCTATCCACGTCAATATCAACAAAGGCTTTCGTAAAGTAAGACATGTCAACATGAAGAAGATGTTGGCAGATTTACAAATTAATAGGCAAGATCATAGACTTTTAAAAAACATATATTTTTAAACAAACAAGCTGCCATAAAGATTAAGAATGAAGTAGGTCAATATCAGCCTATTAAGAGAGGTGTGCTGCAGGGATGTGTGATTTCAATAGATCTTTTTTCCATGTACAGTGAAAATATTTTCAGAAATGTAGAAGATATGAAAGGAATCACCATTGACGGACGGAACATCAATAACATTAGATATTCGGATACAGTACTGATTGCAGATAATGAGCAGGATCTGCAAAATTTAGTAGATGTTGTTGTTGCACACATTGAACAACTATGGTTAGAGTGCAGTTGTAAGAAGACACAGATTATGGTTGTCACTAGAAAGAACGAAATACTACAATGTAATATACAAGACGCGTCTCCGTGGCGAAGGTGTTACGGACGCGACTCGTAATCCCGCATACCCAGGTTTGAAACACAGCGCTGCTGGTTTTTTCGAAAAAGGTATAGGTGCCGGTCGTTCAGAAAGCAATGGCAAACTAATGAACGTAAAACTTGCCCAGGAATAGCAAACAGTCAAAAGCTGGGGTTGACTGCTATATCCTCTGAAGAACATGCAATTAACTTTAAAATTTTAATATACAAGTAAATGGGAATATTCTTAAACAAGTGAATCGGAAAATTATCTCGGAACAGTTTGCCATTGCTTTCCTTCCTATGACTATACTGGTCAGTGACCGTAGCCATTGTCTCCTCAAAAAAGAGATCCTCTGCCTACCGTCGTGAAGGTGGAGACCATAACCTACAACTATCTGTCGGCTGCTCTCCATCTTCATCCACCACCTGCACAGATGATTTTACGTAACCCTGATCGTGGGGCTAAACGGGTACTCCACCTTGCCCAAGGGTGTCCCGTAGGCTAGCGGAGGGAAGGAGGCGCCTTACTTCTCCTTTGATAGGGGATACCCCTAATCCGCTATGGGAATCATATTGACCAATACAATGATGCCATTCGCAACGAGAAAAAGAGTGTTGATGTGCTACATACAATCTGCACATTTATATGAATGTGAAGCGTGGACGATAAGCAGACAAGCTGAAAAACATCTGTTGACTGTGGAAATGTGGTTTCTAAGGAAAATTCAACTAATACCATGGACACACAGAAAAACCAATGACCAAGTCCTGCAAGAGGCAAATGAAAATTGTAAACTGATTAGAGAAATTAGATTTAGACAGTAACAGTTTTTAAAGCACGCTATAAGTAGGCATACACTTGAGAACTTGGTGACTGGCAAGATTGAGGGGAAGAGAACAAATCAAAATCAAATCAACTTTATTTTAAAAGGGTCACAAATTGGGCACGCAGGCCCGTCTTACATTCGGCCCTTCCAATCACTCGTCTTTCGTTCAAGGTGAACAAGGTGAAGGTAGAGAAGTAAATACCTGGAGGGCTTGGCCAAGTGGTTTGGTCGAGATTATTGGGAAGATAGGTCTACGTCTGGCTGACAGATTTAGACGACACCTCACTGATATCAACAGTAGTGCCCAGAAACTGGTATTATATACTTCAACAGTTCTGACAACTATGGCGTGGCCGACATACAGGTCACGGCGATGAAATCGTGCGCGTCTTACGAACGCGATCTTAAGATATTGGAAAACCGTCTCATCTTCCACTTGGGTTCACCCTCCCCTCACGGCCTCAATGTCCAACACAGTTTCATTTAACTTCCAACGCCCCCCCCCCCCCCATTCCCCGCATTTCTTTCGTATTATACACAAAAAAGTTAGTTACATATCCTTTACAGAACGTCACAGTCCGCCCATCATTATTTGTGCTGTTTATGATTTATTGACAAGTTTGCGTTCAGTGGTTTTTCATTGCTTTCTGAGCGACCGGCATTTATACTATTTTATGTTTTTAAAAAAAAGCAGGGAGGTCTGCATCCAAATCGCTCGCAGCTGTGCTTCAAGCACTGGATGCGTATTTGCGAACTGCGTCCATGACAAATTCGCCACATAGCCGGCTGTAGTGGTCTACTAATCCCTAATTTTACCTTTCGCTCACCTGGGCGTCCCAACACCCCCCCCCCCCCCCGGATGTCTTCCACTGAGAGGTTAAGCCAATCAATGAGCTTCATTCCGGCGTTATTGGCCCTAAGTCCAGTGACCGCCTGAGCCACCACACATCCGGTTAATTCCGTCCACTGATAGTTGCTCAGGGATGTTTTTATTAGCCGTACAAGAATACAGATAAGTAACTTTAATATTTTCATGTTGTGTTTTCGTGTAGTGCGTCGGTTTATATATGTGTGTTCTGTGCTGACGAAGGGTATGGCAGTAACGTCCATTTTGGTACTTGTAATCGTGTTCTAGTAAAGCTCACAATCTATGTCTCGTTTTTCGGTGATTCATTTATGGTCGAGATAAGAACACTGAGCTGATCCACGACTCTTTTGATCGCGTAATATGGCGAAACATGACCGATGTCATAGTACACTCATATTTACACCTACTAGGTCATCGCTTGATGTTGTTTACCAAGGTGTAGTACTGCATTCTTTTTACATACTTCTCCGCCCACTTTTCTCTTTAAGAAAGAGCTATATTTCTTTATAAGTCTGAAGTAGTTTTAACTATGGCTCCTTGATCACATGAGTAATGTTTTCTTCAATCTGTGTTTTTAATACTTATATCTGTGTCTTACTTTCCTACCATGATTTTGACAAATATATAAACAATTATAGTCGCAATGTTCTTGCAAGTCATAAATTCACACAGGATAGATGCTCCCATTTCAGTGTCTTGGAGATCAAATCGCGATAAACAGTGTGATATTGATAAGTTGCTATCAAGATAATTAACATTCTAAAACAAGGAACTCTGTTTAATGTATGTAGAGGTACTGTACTGCTGGTAATCAGCTTAATACATAAACAATGACCTATTTTGCGTTCTACACAACAATTTAAATCACAGTTTGCTTTCTTCAAAACATCCACATCTCAGTTTGTATTCTGCAAAACATCTACATATCAGTTTGTATTATACAAAACATCTACATATCAGTTTGTATTATACAAAACATCCACATCTCAACTTCTATTCTACAAAACATTCACATCTCACTTGCCACTTGTTCTTTCTTATCTTGATACACAGTATCAGTGATTCACAAACATAACATACAGAAGAATGTATATTATATAACATCACAAGAGTCGTTTTACAAGATCGCTAGACGCTGATGGGACATTATTCATCCTATAAAATACAGTGTCAAAAGTGAAGGTGATAAAAGCACTAGAGAAGGGAAGTACATGATCACATACCTAGATTCAAGAATAAAGAGACGTTAATTTCATTCAATAAAACAGTGTGCATTTGTAGGAAGCAAGATAACATTAGAGACTGTACTACGTGGAGTGAATTCACACTTGAGTCACGCACGGGATGTGAGCTAGTCACGACATCGAGTCCAGGATGATACTCACCCGGGAATCTAATTAGAGCAGTTTTCAGGATGAAAGAGGGCCCACTTGGCCTTGTCTGTGTTTACCTCTAAACAGAGACATAAATAAGTAAGAATGCATTAGATGCATTGACAATCACATGACAGGAACAGACCTAGCAATTCTACAAATGCCTGTCCATACTCATTCGTTGATGAGTAGGTAAATATTAGCTGGCTGTTCGTGTATTTAGATGACTGAATCGACTGCATATTATATACATTGCAGGTACTATGAACATATAAAACAGAACATTTATAACACCCAGTTTTAAACAAAAAAGATATTGATTATTGGATTGAATCGATTTCATTATTGAATTATGTGTTACAGTTTGGAATTGAACCGCAATAACTATGAAGGTATATGAGTAAACTATGCGTTGCATCGTAAAATTAAGCACAAATACGAAACCACAGGCACGTGTACACATCTTTGAAACTCGGTCCAGGTTTCCAGAAATCAAATGGGGAAATGGATAGCAAAATTAATAATAATAATAATAATAATAATAATAATAATAATAATAATAATAATAATAATAATATAACGTAACAACCTGCCATATACATGTATCGTATAACCTGATCTATACAATTATTTGCGTTATTTGCAAGAGGTACTTCATGAAATATATTGGACAGACCGGAAGACGCCTGGCTGACCGTTTCAGGGAACACCTTAGGGACATCACACAAAATTCCAACAAACCCGTCTCCAATCGTATGAATTTTCCCGATCATAGAGAAATCGTTGATGTATGCGTCACTGCCATAAAGTCGTGTAATTAAAACAGTTCGGTCACACACAAATTGGAGAGCCTCTTACTCAACACTTTGAGATTGTTTCCACTCAGCTGGAATCAACCCTGTTATAGACGCCGTAGTTTAAATCTGTTTACTTCCTTCCATATCCTTCCATATCCCGCTTATCATATTTCATATTCATCTTTACCTTCCTCGGTTAAAGTGTGCACATGTATGGCTTTGCAGATTTCACATCTAAGCTCGTAAACCGCTGAACACCTTTTCAGTATAAATAATTTCCGTACCCATTTATTATGATTCCTTCTGATATTTTGTAAAATTTGTGTGTCATCCACAATAATTTTGTTTTCATTATCCAAGTTTGTGTTGTTCATTAAGAAAATCATTAGGACCGAAACGTAGATTTTGTGTGTTGTAATTATACTTATTCATTTCGTATTTCTTAAAATTAGTTTATTGTTAATATTATTATTTATTTTCCTTTTCTGTCCATTTCTCCAACCGCGATTTCTTTTCACCTGGCCTGAATTGCTAAGATATGAATATGTGCCTGTACTTGTCGTTTTCTGAAGGATCGACATGTACATTTTTGTGACATTTTACATTGTCATATCCTGTTGTCGTTTTAATTTGTCTTAGTATATATATATATTATATATATGGGAGTCTCTGTGGCGAAGTGGTCAAGCCGTTTGACTCGTGCTCCGAAGGTTGTGGGTTCGATTCCGGCCCGAGCCCTTCGGTTTACGAGTTAAAATTTTCGGAGACTCCTGTGGGTCGTCGCTAAACGCTACGGAGTTCGTGCTTTGTGCGACGCTTTCCGCGCTGCGGAAAGAGACCGAGCCATATGGGATAAAACCCGGTGCAATGAAGTCGACCCTGTCGAATTTTAAGCGACTTATATATATATATATATATATATATATATATATATATATATATATATATATATTATAATAATACCAGAATAATAGTATTATGTACCTTAGCACAACAACTACAAATTGTGTGATATATTTATATATATTCATTACTGAACTTAATCACTGAATATGTATTACATATGATGGAATGCTGAATGAAAAAACAGAGGTTGATGAATCAACGGGTCTCAGACTTTTGACAGTTGATATCACTTTTGGCGGTAGCAGACATGTTCACAGACGGACTGACATCATACACGTATTCATAGTCAATGCGTTTCGTGAACAGCAGATGTAGGAGTTTAGAAATGTTGATCACATGTTAGGGGTGCTGTTTTGGTATAATTTTAGACAACTTATCAATCAACATCATAAACTAGAGTTACATAGGACGACATGGATTCATGGACTATGGACATAATCTTTTTTGATACGCTTCTGTTACATATCTTCCTTTAAGTGTGTAACAGTTAAGTGTCATTATTAGAGGTTCCTAGCTTTTAGACAAACACCTCGAAATCTATATGAAAATAACACATAAATGATACAAAGATTCAGCTACCTAAACAACAAACATTTCTTAAACTTACTGTGGTAAACATTAAAACACACGTTTAAAAAAAATCATATAGTTAAAATTACATACAATGGGGGTATCATTCGCCGTTTCTATAATGTATTCATATTGATGCTAATTCATTTTTTTTCCATACAAAAATGCACTATAACAATTATTATGTATCGATACGCCACAGTTAAGGTGTTTGCTGTTACTGTTACACACGTAGATTTTAACTTAGCTCCTAGCTTTTATACAAACGTCCACAAGTGTATATATGTATTTCAATTTGTGAATGTTTGTCTAAAAGCTAGGAACCTCTAATAATGACACTTTAATGTTTAACACTAGCAGTGCAGACGTGTATCTGGAGCATTTCAAACAAGGTAATGTTCGTAATCCATGAATTACTAACGTTCTATGTAAATATAACACATGCGTTATAGAAAGATTCTTCTACCTTAACAATAAGCATTTCATACAATGACAGTGGGGAAAAACAAAACTAATGTAAAAGTCGTACAGTTAAAGTTGTATACAGTGTGGACTCATTCAACCTTTCCTGCATTGTATATATATTTATGCAAGTTTTCTACAGAAAATGAACTATAACAATTATTCTGTATCGACTTTGCTTCTGAATATTGTCTCCTTTAATTGTGCTTATTCCAATTCTTTATCTTCCTTTTCTATTGATTTCCATAACATTCTGTTAGGGTTATCAATTTTTTGTCTTCCCTTGTGGGTTCCAATTCTAGCGTTTTTACTATGATTGTTTGCCCTTTCCTGAGTGTTGTCCTGTTCAATGTATCATTTCCCTATCAAGAGTTATGTTCCATGTCCTACTAACATCCCCTTTCATGGGACCAGACGCTTCACATAATCCATAACTATAAATATCTAGTATGAGAGAAAGATTTATTCTTCTTCTATAGCGATAGTCTGGTTAAGGCGATCACGCCCCTCCATAATTCTCGTTTTCACTGTCTATCCATATATTGTAATGCACTTTCTAGCACAGTTTCTCTTTGTCGCTCTTAATCTTTCCACGCAACAATCATATATTATTTGGCCGTTATCAAGTTATAAAACAAATTCTATGAATGCCTGCTAATTTCTTATTATCCGGCCACCCTGCGTGCTCACTCTCACTTGCATTTATAAAGCACAAAGTGTGGTAGCGTAGTGGGTCTTCAACACAGTGGTCTAAGTTTATCCCCAGTAGTGGAGAGATTATTTTGCCTGCTTGCAAGATCTTAGGGTAGACCCGGCCTCACACAATAGTGCCAGCCAGATATTATGGAAAGGTAAAGTGATCAGCTTGATACTCACTAAAACAGACTTATTGTGATGCTGTATAACAGCCTGTCTAAGTTGTTCTTCGTCCTCTTCTTCTTCCTACACTTGCAGACGTCAGTTTAAATATATTTAAAGAAAGCAACTGCCAACTTGAGCTTATTGACATCCCCACGGAGTCGCTCCTATGATGGAGCGGGTATAGGCAAAAATAATGTCCCCTGTACTGCATATGTTGGATACCCTTGCAGCAAATGGTAAGTTGTTATGTTAACATTTCCACAGTTAAACTCATAGGTATCTCCTGTCCTTGGTTTATAGAACAAGTCGTCTGTCAGCCTGTTATGTGTATTCTGAAGATTGCTACTTGTTCATTTTTGTGGAGTTGGAAATAGGCATCATCATTTTGGTTGACGGGATGCTCTGACTCCCATTTGGTTCAATAAGAGCTTCTTATAATATCACCATATATTATGCCTATATCAGGTCAAGGTAGTCTCCCACTCTCCTTTGTCAGTCTGCCAGCCTCTTCATTTCCAAGTATGTTACATTGGGACTGGATCAATTGTGTTATAACCTTTTTTGGATTTCTGACAATATCCACGGAGTGCCGCTCTTAGGTTTTCAAGTCATGCACCGTTTTTCTTCTTCAATTTTCATACAACTGAATTTGCAGGTGTGAAGGGAGTGAATGTGTTTCTCTTTATTTATCTCGGTTAACAGCACTTCAGCTGCAGTTGTTCAGAGCCCTACTACTGCTTTCTTCTCTGTAGTTATTTGGGAATGTGTAGATCCCACTGACTTTATTTTATTTGCTCCAGGCGTGTTAACTACTGGGCCACTGCTGCTCCTCTGCATACATGGCTTGGGTATAACACTGTCTAGGCTCATATGTGATGGTTTACGTGGAGAACAGATTAGGTCATATTGACAGCTGGGTTTTATAACTTGTCAAGTCTTAAAGTATCAAGACCATGTTGCATTTGGCGTAACACGTCCTGATCCCGATGCCTACAGATACAAGGATTGTTGACTAGAATGGGCTGTTTCAACTTCTGAAACTCCATGTGCCAAGAGCACAGTGGAATCGGGTCATGTTTTCAGCAAATTGTACTAAAATCCGAATCCTGAATTTAATTATTGATATCGCTGCACTTGGGACATTCCCACACATGCTCCGCCGCCTCTACAAACGCCATTTAAGAGGTCACATGCTGAATATTGCAGAAGCATTTTGATTAAAAGTCCGCTTGGTTCATCGTCTGCGCCTTCAGTACCGTCCAGACCCTCTGTTCATTGCATCCTGAGCCAGTCTTTTATGACATGAATACTCCGTCTGTGCAGCTGCACTGTCCGCCCGATTCCAGAGAGCCTTCCCCGTATCACTTTTATGAATAAGTAGCTTTCTACCAAGCAGCAGCTGATCTGTTTGCTTGTTCATTATCCCGCCAATCTGCAATATATAAGATTGATTATTTGCTCACAATCTCCGTCCTGTCGAGTTATGCTAGCGACTCCAACCGGAACATGACAGTTTCCGCTTTATTAAGCATACTTCGTAAATCCGTTACAAACATATGTTTCGCAGTGATGCCCTCCAACCATTGGAAGGCTGCTTTCACAGCCTCAGCTTCCATTCTCATGCTAGATGTTATAGAGTATGACAGATTTTCCCCATTTCTAAAATGTCCATTTGTCTTTTTAATAAAACCCCATACTTCTTTTACCTCTTACCACATAGGTGTATATAATTGTATCATCAGTACTCGTCTGTCAGATGTTGCACATACATTTCTGTAAAATAGTTTAATCCGTCTAAATGTTTACAAAACAAGTTAACTGCATGTCTTTAACAAAACGTCCCAGCAAACCCAACCCTTTGTTGGCTGTTTAATTTGTAGACAATTTTACGTTCAGTAGTTTGCCATTGTTTTTTGAACTGCCGACGTTCCAACCATTGTGAACAACTGTTTGCAAGCAAAAAATAGTAATAATGCAATCTAAGTGCATTTCGTAAGAAGCAATAATGTAGTGCTGGTGCTGAGGCTGGCTACTCAGTCACGTAGAAAACTGTGGCTGCTAAATTCAACCCACAATAAACGCGTTTAAGACGACGAAACAAATATTAACCTAGCCAACCAGTATCCGTCGTAGTGTAGTTGCTAGAAGCTCAGCTCGTCTGCCTGCCATGTAGTTATAAGCTCGAATCCGCATTGGGCGGATTCGTTGTTGTTGTTGCTGCTGCTGCTGCTGCTGCTGTTGTTGTTGTTGTTGTTGTTGTTGTTGTTGTAAAAGACCTGGCCGCCAAGGTGGACCCAGCCTAAACTAGGAACCGTACAATTTCTTACCAAGCAACGACGACAGGTGTGACACTGAAAGCTATTCAGAGAAAGCCGCAAGAAGTCTGGATCGCATACTATTTTCACCTAGGAAAATCTCCAGAACTGGCATTTACATGATAAAACTATGTCAGAAATGGGAAAGATAGCTAAAATGGTATGATATTTTATAATATTAAAATTTCGGAATTACGCTTCTAAGCACTGGTGAAACTGTGCTTTTATCAGGCCATATAAAAGGAAATACACACCCCTTACAATGAAGGGGTTATCCTAAAGATAAGAAACTAGGCAGAGAAGGCACTAAAAATGCTGATTAGGTGAGTTTTAGAATAATAACAACAACATGTAAAACCACACATGCAAATTAAACACAGACAAAAAAAAATAATAATAAAATAAGAAACTAAAAGTAAATACAAATGTGATTCAGTGTTATCCTACTTACAAATAATAATTTATCTGTAACGTGGCGTTTCACATGAAAACTGAAAGTACTATAGTAAAAGAAATAGAAATATATAAAACTCGGATGGATTACCTACAAGCCAAGATGTGGTCGGGTAACACGGGTTATGAAGAGATCATAGTGAGACACGGACTAGGAATAAAGAGCGAATATCTAGAATTATTCATCAAGTTTTGCGCAATGAAATGATACGTTTCGCTGTGCAACTTATAAGAAAGATAGATAGGAATGGGTGGACATATTTTTCCTCTACATCAGTGGTTCTCAACTTGTGGGGAATTCCCCCCCCCCCCACATGGGAGGGGGGTTTATTGTTTCTAGGAGGGGGAATTAAGATTATTTCAAGATCGCGTTAATACAAGAAGCGATTACTTGATAGTGTTACCACCTCCGTACTTTACAGTTCTGTACTTCTCGCCCTTCTGAAATTCATTTTATAACGTAAGTAGATCCGTAAATCACGGTTTATGTAGACGTCTAGACTTGTTCTAGTATGTGTTATTAAATTTAGCTTTCATATTTACGTATACTGTGTAGGGTCGGGGTAGGGGGATTTATAGGGAGGAAATGCGAAAAGGGGGGGGGGGATGACGTTCTGAAAATATGGTGAGGGGTACTTGGGCCAAAAAAGTTTGAGAACCACTGCTCTACATCGTCATCATCACATACCTTGCAAGTGGCGTATATAATCATGTTTCTCCACAGATCTCCGTCCTTGGTGTTTTGGATCAATTCTCTATTACCATAATGATGTTGGATTGTCACATTCTCATGTTGTATTGTATATTTGATGATGCTGTTAAAAACATACACAACAGTTTCTTCTGGACTTTCTGGCTTTGCTTACTACAATAAACAAGTTATATTATAAAAATGTACAAAACTTTATGGCTAACATGGGCATGCCTTAATGTTACCATAAGGTTGTTTAATTTAAAATGATTACATTTGTTTGTTAACATATTCCAATGTTTAAACTTATGATGCATTAATTGGTAACTACAATGTTAATGATATTCCTAACATTGAAAATAAAAGTGGGTCTCATTATTGTGATGAAATTATTATCTTAACGTTCTAGTTTTTCTCTCAATATAATGTTCTACATTCAGTGTACTATTTTTGGTAGCACAACGCCTTTGCAATCATATGGTTCTGATAATATGTGGATGCATTTTGTCAACGAAATATCGCGTTGCTTTGTTGACTTGCAAACTTCGTGGATGTTACCTCTCGTCGGTTGTGATAACTCGATAATGTTGCTTGGTAAAAAAAATAAAAATGAGGCAAGGTTATCCAATAAAGTATTTTTTTCGAATGTGTTTTATTTCGAGCGATTTGTTAACGAAAATATGTTTACTTCATGCCAGATTATTATTTATAAAATATACCGTAACAATACACGTTTCTTTCAGCCATCCTCATATATAAGTTTAGTTGTGGGCACATTTGATGTTAAGTGAAGGAGAGTGGGGTGACATTTTCAGTTTTGAGCTACATGAGCCGCCTCTGTGGAGAGGAGTGTGCGTAAGATAAAATTGATAGATGTGTTTTATAGACTGAGAGGAGTATGCGTAACATACCACTGATAGATGTGTCTCATAGACTGAGAGGAATGAATGGTAATATAACTAATGGATGTGGGGTAATCGGCTGATATGAGTTTATGTATAGAATACCATTGATAAATATGTGGCATGGACTGCCCTGCAGCACTAGATTTTATTAGAAAGCAGCAAGTCAAATGGTTTGGCCATGCAAGTAGATTACCAATCAACAGCATATCACAACAAGCAATGATGTACAGACCAGATGGAAACAGAGGAAGAGGCCGACCACGTAAACGTTGGACGGAGGGAATAGCAGAGTCCATGGGAATATCGATATATGAAGCCCGTAATCGGGAACTCTCACGATGTTTATACTTCACCTCGACACCGCAAGGTACAAGAGGAACATGATGAGAGATAAGAGAGAGAGAGAGAGAGAGAGAGAGAGAGAGAGAGAGAGAGAGAGAGAGAGAGAGAGAGAGAGAGAGAGAGAGAGAGAGAGAGAGAGAGAGGACTGAGAGGAGCATGAAGGGAATACCATCGATAGATGTGTGTCATGGGCTAACTGAGAGGGGTGTGTGTAGAATACCATTGATAGATGTGAGGCATAGACTGAAAGGTATATGTATAGAATACCATTGATAGATGTGAGGCATAGACTGAAAGGTATATGTATAGAATACCATTGATAGATGTGAGGCATAGACTGAAAGGTATATGTATAGAATACCATTGATAGATGTGAGGCATAGACTGAAAGGTATATGTATAGAATACCATTGATAGATGTGAGGCATAGACTGAAAGGTATATGTATAGAATACCATTGATAGATGTGAGGCATAGACTGAAAGGAGTGTGTGAAGAATACCAGTAAGAGATTTGTGTCATAGATTGACTGAGAGGAGTGTGTGTAGATTAACATTGATGGATGCGTGCCATCGACTGAGAGATGTTTGTGAGAATACCCGCGATAGAGAATATCCATCTAATTATTGATCTTCCTGTATCTCTTTAACTAGCACATAGCCGATTCTGATTCTGAGTCTGTATTGTGTAAACTCCAAAAGTGATCAAGGTGGCATGAGTGGGTACCAAGCAAAGTCACACTCGGTGGAAAAGGCAGGAGTAAACCTTCTGTGAATGATTGCTAGTTGAAGATATAATAACAGACGGAAGAACATTAAGAGGATAACTCAGTCTGGATTTAGGTGTGGTCCCAACAAAGGGATGACACTCCGACGTGTTTACAACCAGTGTTCCTGCAGGATTCAGCATTTACACCGTACGACAATTACTAACGGTGTCAGAGCATGTAAGGGTGTTTCCGGAAAGCACATTGCGGATTTTTAGCAACAAAAAACCAAACCACTACGAACCAGGAATATAATCACAACGTCTTTGATTGTACGCACAAAGGGAAGGCTGGATGACCTTTATGTTCACATAACGTACCATAACGTACTTTATTTGTTGTTTCTCTATAAATTCAACACATAGGACGCTCCTAGGAAATTTATAATAATATTATTTCTAACTGTCTCTTTTATTTCTGCTAGTAATTTTTCTTTAGCATTGTATTTCCCTAATAAGCTCTTACACAGTCGTGTATGTGTAACATATGCCTGCTCCGTGGCGAAGGAATTAAGACGCAGTTCACTATCCCGTATACCCGCGTTTAAAACACAGCTGTGGGCGATTTGGTAGCAGACAGCCTTGCGTTGGTGTTTTTACGAAATGGTATGGTTGCGGGTCGTACAGAAAGCAATGGCAAACTACTGAAGGTAAAGTTGTCAAGAGATCACAACAGCAGAAAATGTTGGTGTTGACTGCTACGTCCTGTAAAGGATATGCAATTAATTATGTATAACATAAAATGCATCTACTTCAAAATGTCTTAGTGAGATAATCAGATGGTATCAAATAATGCATATAATAACAGGCAATGTGATAGTTATCTTTTACTCACTCGAGGTCATTGGTAGGCAGTGACAATTTTCTGGTAGGCAGTAGGCAGTAGGCTAGTGTATTATGTCGTTGTACGCATGTTAGTGTTTATGTGGAACTTTAATCTCGTTTAGTCATTTTCTTTTGATTCCAAGTGCGCTTAGAACTTTTTCCATTATCAATTTTGTCTTACATTGACATATACATTTTGCAAGTAAAGTAAACGTAAAATACCCCGTTTCACCCCATGAGACTTATTTTTTATATGGTGCTCATCATCATCAAGTGCCCTGTCAGCTGATGTAGGCGTTCATGGCTTTCCAGAGATCTTGGTCTTTGGTGTTCTGAATCAACTCTGAGGATGATATTCCTCCACGCCACCGTCTGAATCCATCCAGCATCATTTCTCTTGGTCTGCCCGTGCCTCTCATCCTTTAGATTTTTCTAGTTATCACGATGCTCTCTAATGCCTCTCTTCTCATCACACGACCGAAGAAATCTGTTGGTCTCTTTTTTATTGTTGTATATGTTCTAGTTTCATTTGCCTGTTTCAGGCAATCTTTGTTAGTTACTCTGGCAGTCCAATGAATCATAACTCAGACCACCACTTGAACTCCAGGGCTTCGGACTTCGGAGTTCCAACTCAATGTCTTATAGAGGGTTCACAATCAACCAACAACACTAATTTAAACTAAGTGCATTCCTTGTTTCAAATACACCTCTTTGGCTCTGCAACAATTTAGACCCATTAAAAAAAGTGACATGGTCAGTATCGCACTAGTTTTACTTCCCATAACATTTCTTGCTACCCATTTTAGAGGGATCGAATCTGTGAGTACAAGCCAATGAACAACAATCCCCGCCTCAAAGGAGATTCGAATAAATGACAACTGAGCCTTCAGGCAAGTGATTCGCCTTAGTATTCTTTAAAAAAAACATAAAACCCGTGGTAAAACATTAGCACCCTATGCCTAATCCAAGCCAGCCCATGTGTGCTGTGCTGAACCATAACCAGGTTACGTTCTAATATGTGTCTCCGTAGAAGTGAAGTTTCAGTACCGACATGGCACACCCAGCTGACTTCTAATCTTGGAGAACGTAAGGTGAGTTCTACCACACAGTCAACTTTGAGATGGTACTTTGTTACCAGGTCAGGAGAAAAGGCTTTACAGCAAGTTCACTCTTATACATGAAAGCCAGTTTCATAACTCAGACTACCTCTTGAACTTCAGTGCTTCGGACTTCGGAGATGCAACTCAATGTCTTATATAGGGTTCACAATCAACCAACAACACTAATTTAAAGTAATTGTATTCTTTGTTGTTCTGAATAAATCTCTTTGACTCTGCAACGTATCACAAAGTAGAAGGAGCATTGTCTACTTTAAAATATGACATTGTTATTTTATTTTTGTATATGTTATTTTTCCCTATTGTGGTATTTAACTTTATCCTTGTCGATTTCTGTTTCACATCTGCCATCCTCAACTATGCGACGAAGATTTAAGAAACGATTGACTTTGAATACAACAAGAAATCAATAGAAGAAAGGAAACAATTAAAAGAAACTAAATTCCATCATCATCATTGACACCTTGCCGTCTTGACAGACGATAGTTTGTTACATTCGGGAGTCTCTGTGGCGAAGTGGTCAAGCCGTTTGACTTGTGATCCGAAGGTTGTGGGTTCGATTCCGGGCCGCACCCTTCGGTTTACGAGTTGAATGTTTCGGAGACTCCTGTGGGTCGTTGCTAAAAGCTACGGAGTTCGTGCTTTGTGCGACGCTTTCCGCGCTGCGGAAAGAGACCGAGCCATATGGGATAAACCCGGTGCGATTGAAGTCGACCCTGTCGACTTTTAAGCGAATTTTCTTTAAGTTTGTAACATTGTGCTTCAAAAATGCATAATAACTCCAACCCATGGCGGTAGCGAAAGTGACCGATCAGGCCAATTCGCGCTGTAAATGTTCGTCCACAGTAGATGCATGTGAAAACATGGTCTTTTCCACCATCATGCATCATCTTAAGTCTCGCACGTTCGGTGTCTGACTTGTCTGCAATCAAGTTATCCTTTGTCTTTATTTCATTTCTAATATTTGCCCGCCATGCAACACTGCAACACGATCTGCGGCGACTTGCTCCCACTGTGCATTATCATTGCCTGCATCAATAATGTCCCGCTTACACACATCTTTGTATCGTAGTAGAGGCCGACACTGAGATCTCTTACCCATCTGTAATTCACCAAAAAAAGATGTCCTTTGGTATTCTACCATCATCCATTCTACTAACGTGTCCTACCCATCTAAGTCTACGATCTGTCCCACAACCTGATCTTTCCAATATTCCAGTATTTGTGATTTTGTCTTGCCACTTAATACCAAGTATTCTACGTAGACACCAGATATGAAAGCTGTTTAAACGTATCTCATGGTGTGAGTAAGTTGACCAGTCTTCACTGCCATAAAGAAGAGTACTAAGGACACAGGCTTGATAGACAAAGACTTTTGTTTTGGCAGTAAGCTTCCTGTTCTCCCAGACTTTTTGTTTGTTAACCTGTTCATTGTTGTTGCTGCCTTACCAATCCTGATGTTGATTTCATGATCTAGAGATAATGTGCTTTTTATTTCTGATCCTAGATATGTATAATGGTCTACTATCTCCGGTTCGGCGTCGTCAATAAAGATTGATGGAACCCATGTGCACCATGTGACATAATTTGTGTCTTCATTTTGCTAAGTTTTAAACCAAATTCAGAACAAGCATTGGAGAATGCAGATAGTAGACGTTGTAATTCGTCCTCAGAGTGCGTCGTAATTGCAGCATCATCTGCAAAAAGCAATTCTCTGAGCAGTACCCTCCTAGTTTTGTTCTTGGCCTTCAATCTCTGAGCATTGTAGAGTCAGCCATCTGAGCGTTAGTGAATGTATGTACCACCACCCTGATCACGAAAGGTATATTTCAGTAGAAGTGAAAAGTATATTTCAAAGAGGGTGGGAGCTAGTACTCAAGCTTGCTTAACTCCACTATTGATTTCAAACTCTTCTGAAGATGCACCATCAAACTAGGCTATACCCTTCATGCCTGTGTGGAATGATTCCACAATGGACAGAAGAGCTGGTGGGCAGCGAATCTTCTTTAGTGCCTTAAACAGACCCTCACGACTGACCAAATCAAATGCCTTTGTGAGGTCGAGGAAGCCAATAAACAGTGGCTTATTCTGTTTATGGCATTTTTATTGCATTTGTCGCAATGAGAATATCATATTGTCATAGAAAAAACTGCAGTTTAATGATTCCTTGATAACTTACATATTAAAATACAAGGAAGGAGAAGGGTTAACAATCGTGTACTTCATTCTGAGAGGAGGACGAATAAAAGAGCATTGACCGACACAGATATGAAAATAGGATACAGGTGTTCGTAAAGTTCATTGCTTGACGATCTGACGGACACGGAGAAACGGGACGATCGGCCGACGGGAAAATGAACGGAGAATGCTTTGAAGTGCAAACGAGCGATGGACAGAGGACCAGCGCAACAGCGGAGAACGGAGCGCCAGGACGTATACGTGATTTCACTGAACTTTTGATGTTACGGGTACGGCAAATTTGATTGTAGATCAAACAATCAACAGAGAATGGGACACGCAATATAAAAAGCTGAACATGGAGTTTCTGTTTAGTGTGTGATACCCAACTGGACGGAAAGATAGAATTATGTGTCCTGTAATGAATAGAAATATCCTCCCTTATAATGGGATAGAGTGCTTGGCTGCGGATAAATTTCGATTCGGGGACTTACATTAATTCTATAGATATATATAAGGTTCAAATCTCCTATTGAAATCATAGAAGAGATGAAGGTTACTACACTTGAGCAAATAAAGTACCTACTTAGAAACAACAAGAACATAGACATGTTTTAATATGAAGAAGTGATAACTGAACGTCAAATACAGAACACTGTATGCTCAGACAAATATACAACTAAAACCCTTAAAAGGAAAAGACGTTAACCTGTGGCAAGCAGGGATACTTAAAACTGCATGCAATTGCACTGTGCCGAAACATTAAACTTTGTTAACCATAGACATGGTGTAGAACAGTCATAGTAACTCTAGACAATGTTGGATAGTGGCGGTGTGTATTCAGAGGTGGATTATAATACCGTCCAAACCGGGAAATATATGAACTTCAGTGACTTACCAAATCGGATTATTTTCTGGTGATAAGACATTGAACAGTTGTTTTCTTCAAGAATTGGATTGATTCCCGACTCAAGCAGGAGGAGATCATTCATGGTGAGATCACTCCATTTCTATGTGTGATGTCCTGTGTTTTGGCTGACAGAAAAGACGAGAAGAACTAATGCACATACGAGATCAACCGTCCTATCTTGCATTCACACTAGCAGACAATACCAACTACATATACACATTCCATACATACACCAGACATAGTTTTTCTTAATAAATCTTTTATTTATTGTTGAAAGGAACTGTTGTCTGAGTATGTGTTGAGAGAATAACAGAGAGAGTGAAAGAAATAGATATATGGAAGGGAAGACAGAAGGGAGGGGTGTAGACAAAAGTCAGTCAATAATCCCAACAGATAATAAGTTTGAAGATGTGCTTGTTGATTCCACCTCTCTCCCGGGAAAACAAGCGACATAATTGGTGGAGCAGCAGTGACAGACATAATACCCATATGACCTAGAGGCATAACAGGGCATATACATAGAGGGGTACCTGCATATTGGCACAGGCATAGCGGAGTACCTGCATGTTGGGACATACTGATTGGAATAAATATAAGTATATATTGATGACTTTTAATGGAAGGACGTCCATTGGATATATGGTGCCATTACATTTATGGTAGAAACATTTCATTAACGCTGGTGACTTTACAGTGAGAAAGTTCCAGACAGAGTGAATGTGGATAGGTGGTAAGACACATTACATACCTAGTCACACGGTCACACGTCTACATAAGTCTTTATCCTATATCTCTTCTTGTGGATGAGAGAGTGGTTGTGGTGTACTGTGTGGAGTTGTAGATTAATTATATTAGATAGGCATAGATAATGATATAGGTTCTAGGTAGATTATCTGTTTATAGGAAGGACTTCTTTATTGCTTTGAAGTGTCTGTACTCACCTTGCTGAACTACCTACTTTAACTATGGCAACTCCCAAAATAACTACCGCCGAACTGAGAGCAAACGGGGAGGAAATTGGTTTAGCTGGCTCGGAACTAACTGATTACATCCAGGAAAGAGAGCGAGAGATTCGTCAAGCGGAACGAGAAGATCGAAAGGCCGAGTTGGAAGTGAGAAGAATAGAGGGGGAGACCAAACGAATGGAAATGGAACAAGAGGCCAAGAATCTGGAACAGGAGACCAAGCGACTGGAAATGGAACAAGAGGCCAAGAAAATGGACCAGGAGACCAAGAAACTGGAAATGGAACAGACTGCCAGGAGACAAGAAATGGAACATGAATACCGCTTGAAAGAGTTAGAACTCAAGACACAAACTAAGGGTGAAATAGATGCAGCAGAAGGAAGTTCATCTTCACCTGGGGCAACCCACATGATTGGACAGGGTTACCATGCCATGAAGTTTCCCTTGGCGGTCTTTGATGAAAGTAAAGAGAAGATATACCAGTTTTTGGATCGGTTCGAGGCTATGGCAGTCGCTATGGGACTGGATAGAACCCGATGGGCTCTTAAATTATCCCAGGCTTTACGTGGTTCAGGGTACGAGGTATACACCCGCCTACCACCAGGACAGGAAAATCAGTACGAGGAATTAAAAGCCGCTTTGATGAAACATTATGAAGTCACAGCACAAACGTATAGGAAGAAGTTTAGATCGTCTAGAAGAGAGCCGGGAGAACTATTTGCCGCCTACAGCCTGAGGCTGAAATCCTATCTCCAGAAATGGATGGACTTGGCAGAATTCAAGAGGGATTATGAGAGTCTCGAAGAGATGATGGTGGTCGACCAGATGCGAAAGCAAATGTCGAAACCTCTCAGAACCTTCTTGGGAGAACAAGGGGCGGAACGGATTGATGTTGTGAATAAGCTGGCGGAACGATTCGTAGAGGTACATGGGGAGGCTGCGGAACTCAGTATTCAAACCAAAGGTCAGGAGAAACAAGAGAAAAAGAAACCTAAGAACTGGGAAGGAGAAAAAGTGGAACCTTATATAAAGGCGGCAACGGAGAGTTCAGAGAAGGTGAAGGGAGGAAACCATAACACCTCGAATTCTTCAGCGAAACGACCGTGGTCTGAAAAGTGGTGTTCATTCTGCAAAGTGCCATCTCATAACACGAAGGACTGCAGATCGAAACCTAAAAGTTCTTACTTCGCAGCATGCAAAGTGATTCCTACGACGGTGATCACAGACAAGGCTGAGGTCGGCGAAGGAGATAGGAACAAAAAGGACACACGGAAACCTAGGAAGGGAACATGGTGCACACCCTGCCGGTCGAAAACACATAATACTGTGGACTGCAGATGCAAGGCAGAAGACGCCAATTGCATAACCAACCTCGAGGAATCAAAAGAGGAAGGCAAGGAAACGGTCAAGGAGATGAAAGACACTCAGGACCAAGAGAGATCCCCTGTGGTCGAACTGATTGAAGTCAATGGCCAGCAGGTTGCTTGTCTCTACGATACAGGTTTGGATGGGGAAGCGGTGGTGGACGCCAGCTTGGTAAGCCCAAACCAACTTACAGGGGAGACCATAGAAATACAGCCGGCAATGAGGAGTGCTGTTACCATGACGCTGCCAATCGCCAAGGTGGAGATTAAATCCAGGTACGTCACGGGCATTATTCCAGCTGCTGTATTATCTGACTCCTTATTTCCCATGATCATTGGTACGAAATATGTCTTTTTGGTAATGCCCAAACAGCCAGCCCACAAGGGAACAGTAGTCAGTGGATCTCAAGGGAGGGAAAAAGAGGCAGAGACACTATGCGACAACTCAGGGATAGGAGAATTGCATTCTGCCCAGAGGAAGGATACTACGTTGCGTCCTTGCTACAGGAAGCTGCAAAGAAGTGCTGAGCCACCAGAACGGGGACAGTACTTTCTGAAGAATCGACTACTCTATCGGAGAGCTGGGAGGGGAGACAATCTGCACGAGCAGTGGGTGGTTCCAGAGACCCACCGTCTTCACATTCTTCAGAGTGGACACATCATAGGCGAAAATCGAAATATGGGTGTCAGAGAGACCTTGCAGCAAATTTCCGGCCATTATTGCTGGCCAGGAATGACCGGAGATGTACGCCGGTGGTTGAAGTCTTGTTCGGAGTGCCAGAACGCACCACCCAACAAGCGGACTAAGAGTAAAATAGCTCTTAAAGTGGAAGACAAAGTGGAAGTGTGGGGTCCAGCAGAGACCAATATACTCCAAGTAGGATGGAAAGGACCTTATCCTGTGGAAAAGGTTGTGTCCAAGAACATCTACAAAATAAGGATCGGGGAAGAGCAGAAAAATCTCCCTAGACATCTCATTAGGAAATATGAGGAGAGATCCGGGAGCACAGCTTCGCACTTTATGGTGATGGCAGCCATTGGGACAAAAGTTACCAGTCCAGACGAAGACCAGAGATCGCCAGTACAACATAGGAGAGCCTATGGGAAAGTACGTGATAGGTCAGATTTACCCAACGACAGGAGGAGGGAAATCACAAGTCAGGGAAAGGACAAGAGTGAATGTTTCACCGGTAACCAAGTTCAAAAGGGGTGGGTAACGTCGGGAAAGGCGAGAAATACCCAGGACCCCAACCGAAGATTGGCTGACCAGATACAATATCGCCCAAGATGGTCCTGGAAGCAAAAGTCCAGGAGATTTGGGAAAGACGACTCGGTCCAACGAGGACGAGGTGGAACATCCCCAGAGGCAAAGCCGGGGGAAACCAAGAGGACATGGAAGCAGTGTTACAATCAGGATAAGACAATCCGTCTGTATTGTGAGCCATCGCTTACGCCAGTGGAAAGGAGACCGACTGAACGTACAGGGGCGATGAGCCAACACTAGTTTCAGTCATGAGTAGTATGGTAGGGTGCATATGAGGTCGCCTACTGGATGAGGTGTTGATCCATGTGAGGATCCAATCATATCATCAACACGTGATGTTAATAGCTACTTCGCAGAAGCTCAACGCACGGTGGATGTGATGGACGTTATTGTTGCAACAGGACTTCACAGTGGAATACATCCCTGGTAAGGAGAATGTAGGAGCGGATGTCTTATCTAGACATCCAACTCCAGAGGAAGAGGACTAAGTTGGAGGATCATAGGAATCAAAACTACAGGGATGAAGAGTTGACGCGGTCAACTCTCTTAAGAGGGGGCCTATGTCACAGAAAAAACTGCAGTTTAATGATTCCTTGATAACTTACATATTAAAATACAAGGAAGGAGAAGGGTTAACAATCGTGTACTTCATTCTGAGAGGAGGACGAATAAAAGAGCATTGACCGACACAGATATGAAAATAGGATACAGGTGTTCGTAAAGTTCATTGCTTGACGATCTGACGGACACGGAGAAACGGGACGATCGGCCGACGGGAAAATGAACGGAGAATGCTTTGAAGTGCAAACGAGCGATGGACAGAGGACCAGCGCAACAGCGGAGAACGGAGCGCCAGGACGTATACGTGATTTCACTGAACTTTTGATGTTACGGGTACGGCAAATTTGATTGTAGATCAAACAATCAACAGAGAATGGGACACGCAATATAAAAAGCTGAACATGGAGTTTCTGTTTAGTGTGTGATACCCAACTGGACGGAAAGATAGAATTATGTGTCCTGTAATGAATAGAAATATCCTCCCTTATAATGGGATAGAGTGCTTGGCTGCGGATAAATTTCGATTCGGGGACTTACATTAATTCTATAGATATATATATATAAGGTTCAAATCTCCTATTGAAATCATAGAAGAGATGAAGGTTACTACACTTGAGCAAATAAAGTACCTACTTAGAAACAACAAGAACATAGACATGTTTTAATATGAAGAAGTGATAACTGAACGTCAAATACAGAACACTGTATGCTCAAACAAATATACAACTAAAACCCTTAAAAGGAAAAGACGTTAACCTGTGGCAAGCAGGGATACTTAAAACTGCATGCAATTGCACTGTGCCGAAACATTAAACTTTGTTAACCATAGACATGGTGTAGAACAGTCATAGTAACTCTAGACAATGTTGGATAGTGGCGGTGTGTATTCAGAGGTGGATTATAATACCGCCCAAACCGGGAAATATATGAACTTCAGTGACTTACCAAATCGGATTATTTTCTGGTGATAAGACATTGAACAGTTGTTTTCTTCAAGAATTGGATTAATTCCCGACTCAAGCAGGAGGAGATCATTCATGGTGAGATCACTCCATTTCTGTGTGTGATGTCCTGTGTTTTGGCTGACAGAAAAGACGAGAAGAACTAATGCACATACGAGATCAACCGTCCTATCTTGCATTCACACTAGCAGACAATACCAACTACATATACACATTCCATACATACACCAGACATAGTTTTTCTTAATAAATCTTTTATTTATTGTTGAAAGGAACTGTTGTCTGAGTATGTGTTGAGAGAATAACAGAGAGAGTGAAAGAAATAGATATATGGAAGGGAAGACAGAAGGGAGGGGTGTAGACAAAAGTCAGTCAATAATCCCAACAGATAATAAGTTTGAAGATGTGCTTGTTGATTCCACCTCTCTCCCGGGAAAACAAGCGACACATATCAATGGTGACCGGTCCTTGTTTCTTAAGAGAGCTTTCTTCATTCTATCAGTCATGGGCTGCAGTGTCTGGCTGTTTGCCGCAAACCAGTCCTGCCTCTTATGATCCACAGTGCCGAAAACCCCTTCCGCTGTTTTATAAAGAGTTTCCTTAAGTTTACCACAATTTTCACTTGCTGTACAATTTTCTGATGTATCAGTGAAAGCGTCTTCAAGGTGTTGTTGGAACTCAAAGCACTGTTGAGGATCGTGGGTGTTAATAATATTAATCCTGGAGCTAGATTTGTGTTTAGCTTATTAGTAGATTCCATTTGGTCTCAGTTGAACCCTTGCAACAACCAAATAATGATTCGTATCACAGTCAGCACTGTGGTAACTTCGAGTTAATGATGTTTGGTTCCGATGTTGTCTCCGTGTGTTAATGAAGTCCTGCTGATGCCAATGACCGGATCTTGGATGTTTCCACGTCATCTTATGCAGCTCTTTTGTTTTAAAAAAGGAGTTTGTAATACATAGATCATTTCTGGTGCAATGCTCCAGCAGCCTTTGCCCATTTTCATTCATGCGACAGATGTTGTATTTTCTAAGGCACACTGGTCAAGAACTCGAATCCTTGCCCACACGAGCATTGAAATCACCGAGCATATAAATGTAGTCAGATTTTGGAACTGCCTTGATCACAGAGTCTAACTCCTCATACAACGAATCCTTCACATCATGAGAGGAGGTGAGTGTCGGTGCATATGCAGTGATAATGCTGGCAAAACCACAAGAGGTTGCCAAGCGCAGGGATAATAGTCTTTCATTACCTCCAGCTATAATTTCAATCATTCCCAGTAGCGAATTATTCACTGCAAAGCCCACACAATGTTGCCTTTTTTTCTGCCTGCCCTCTACCCTTCCAAAAAAGGTGTAATTGTTTTCCCTGAATGACTCCTTCCTCTGCGAGGCGAGTCTCCTGCAGACCAGCAATATCAATGTTACGACGATTGAGTTCGGCTTCAATCACAGCCGTTTTCTCACATCGTCAATATTTGTCAGGTCAGTGGAAAATCCTGGACACCTGGTTTTTACGTTCCAGGTTGGAAGCCGTATCTTGAGGTTTCTATTCTTATTTTTTAGCAGTAGCCTACCCGGGACATTGGTTTTACAGCCTGCGATTCAGATTTTGTCCTAACCCCAAGCACCCATTAAAGCGGGCAGGCTGTGGTGGATCAGCACCCAATTGGCAGGGCGCTGCCCAGCTCGAGGCGGGCGGTAGCTGATCAGTGATACCTCAAGGTGTCTCTCACCGTCAGAGGCAACCCGTGGCACCCCATGTCTTCGACAATTGACAAGGACTTATATCCGTAACTGCTACCTCTCGCTTTGATTCCGAGACGAGTTAAGACTAGGGATTGATTTATACCTCTCATAGCACAAAGCCTACACTAAAATGTAAAGACCTTGTGTTGCCCATGCAGCAAGATCCCTCTCTCGCTCTGCCTAGTTCAATCCAGAGGAGTGGTAACACCAATGCATCTGGAACAAGACAATAGATTTACTTAACAGCAAACCTAGAGCTGTTAAACTCAGAGCCCAAGAAAACATACACAAAATCTAACAGAAAAGTTAAGAAGCGAATAAAGGCGGACAAAAGACAATATTTTGATGCCATAGCAAGAGAGGAAGATGCTACAACAGCGAAAGGAAAACTAGGAGACCTTTACAACACCACAAGGACATTGGTAGGAAAATATAATCATCCAAGTGGACTTTCAAATATAGTAATGGAAAATTTCATCAACATTAAAGATCAAATGAACAGATGGGCTGAATACTTCGTGAACCTTCTGAATTGATCAGGTCCAAATGACCCTCCGGATATCCAGCCTGCTGAAGTGGAACTGTATATCAACAGTTAAGAAAACATCCGACGATGAAATTAGAAAAGCTATTAAACTACTAAAGGATGAGAAAGCTACTGGTCCAGATGATATCCTAACACATTTTAATAAAGCAAAAAGAGACACTTCAACTTAACTGTTGCACATATTATTTAGTAGAGTCTGGGAGACCAAAGAAATACCAGCAGAGTGGTGAAGTTACCTGAGAAAGGATTAACTTTTGACATTTTTACGGGGATAATGCTATTATCAGTGCCTGGGAAAATGTTAATGAGGATCATTCTAGAGAGATTAATAGTTGTCAGTGACAAACAGCGAAGGTATGAACAGCCAGGCCACCAGCCAAACAGATCCGGCACTGACCAGATAGTCACATTACGTACAATAACAGAACAAACTATTGAACGCATATCTCTTTACACACTCAAACTATTTCAACAATAATGTAGCCGCAGAAATCATGCCAGTAACATGTCTGGCATAGGTTTCTTGAACAAGAACATAACATTTAGCGAAGATACAATGGCCCGAAAGGAACCTGAAAACAGAGACACTGTTAAGAATAATAATATTGTGTAAACACGGAGTATTACTTTGGGTTAAGCTGAAATCTCTTTGTCCGAAGAATGATTCACCAGAGAAGCAAATCAACTGCTCGATTGAGCAGTGTATTATTTATTCACGGCAGGGTTACAGTCCTCGCTTGCATATAAATGTGATCACTCTTCTGACACTTATTATTAATTCATGCTGCAACAAACGTCAATGTCTAGAAACAAAAATATCATGGATGCTCATGTCTTGTTTACTTATTATGAAAATATTATGACATTGAGTTAAATTGATTGAGATTAGATATATAATAAAAGCATGGTGAACTCATGTAGCGAAGTCTAAAACAAGAAAGACGAGGTAGGATTAGAGAAACGGGAGGGGTCTGAAAGTGTACATATAGAACAAACGTAAACTAGAAAGTATACGAACATAAATAATAAAGGATAAAGTGTTAAGGGCAGACTGAAAAGACAGACAGAACTGGAGGAGAGCGGGAGAATGAGAACCAGCGTATCGATCCGAAGCAGTTGTATTGCTTTTTATTGGAAACAAACTTGCCTGCGTGTTTATTCTTGCATATAGCGCGTTCCAACGCCTCATCGACCTCTCACAAAAGCGCCCCTCTTCATACACATAACTTTTTTCTTCAAACCTTTGAACATTTGTGGATTTATTGATTGGAATCATTCTCGGAACAATGTAGATCGTTTTCCTTATAAAGCAATGACATACATCATCACCCTTGAACCCGCCGGTGCTGGGTGAAGCATACTCCCAACTGTATTTACTTTGCGTGGAAAAGGAAACAGGTATACGCCTAGAACATGTTATTTAGAAGAGAGAGTATATTTAATTTCACAGAGCTTTACTAGTGTATTGCCAGTGGTAGAAAATCGGCTGCACTGGAATAACATTATTCTCGTTGATAGAATGGTATATATTCGTTATTTTCCCTTGAGAGAATGGTATATAGTCCTTTATACATATTTGATGGGCATTGCAGCGTAACGGTTTGTATACTTGACTATTTGTTTCGTATTTTTTTTTTTTTACGAAACCAATCTTTTATTTGGTCGCTTTTACACGATATGACTATTTGAAGAGCTGCGATGACTGAGTTTTTATGCTGGTTTCAATCATGCACGAAAGGTCTGCATACGTAAATGCAAGACTTGGGTGTCGTTTGCCTACCATAATTGTGAACGTTTGATGTCATGTTGTTTTAGTCAAGAAGCATACGATGCTTATAAATCTAAAAGGCCACACCAATGTTAAAAACGTGCAGCTTGTATAGGTGAAAATAATGCAAGTGATCCCAATGCCATTTGTCATTTACACACACTAACCCGTCACTTTTGATAGGCTTGGAGCGTCTTTTTCCAGAAAATACCACACATAACCTTCCAAAATAGCACACGTCTGCATCTTTCATACATCCCCCATCCGAAAATGGGTCGAATTTCGGGTCTTTGACCCGAATTTTGACCGGGCTTTGTAAAACGATTCCATGTATGTCTCTGGGTGAAGTAGAGACAATTGAAGTAAAACTGACTACACCACCGTCATGTTATAGTATTAGAAAGTATGAACCTACTCCCATACAATTTGTCAATGAACGTTAGCTAGTTCAAGCACTGCACGAACTAAACGTGTATGATACTATCAACAATGTGGAACATAAGATGAGAACTATTCACATCCAGTGATTCCGGAGATCTGATAGGCACGCTTACAGACTAAACAGCTTCCATTGTATCAGGAAGTGACCATAAAACACTAGGTTAGGTGGGACATTCATAAAACAACTAATGTCATAAATAAAGATATATTTCATCACAGATACTAGTTGTAAAAAAAAAAAAAAGAAAGAAACACGGAAAACAAAATATAGACCAAGATGAGTAATATGAGAAATTCATGGAAGGAATGAAAATAGGAAGATATCTCTTGAGATGTTAGCGTATCTAATGTCCATTGCGGAATAAAGAGAGCAAGAAGAAGATCACATCTCCAAGTCATCATAATAGTATGCAAAATACTATATCTTTTCATCTTCTCTAGACTTCAGGGATGCCTGATGC
The DNA here is from genome assembly GCA_963921405.1 of Cepaea hortensis. NCBI lineage: Eukaryota > Metazoa > Mollusca > Gastropoda > Stylommatophora > Helicidae > Cepaea > Cepaea hortensis. The sequence continues at coordinate 149,697,045 of OY992877.1, read as the reverse complement.
AACAGCCAACATGTCCCCTGTGTAACTACCCCAGATAAGTATGTCCCATTTCTTGATACTAAATTCTTTCAAATTTAATTTGCACTGCCTTACTTGTTATTTCTGTCACGTCTTCTTAATCTAATAACTTCCATTTCTCCAATGTGTACTTATTTGTATCCCTGGAAGGATTTCTTGTGGTCAAGATGAATGTAACCATCATTATCTATTGTTAAGATGGAGTTGTGAAGCGTGATGGCTAGATGCTCGGCTGCCGGTCAGGTCGTCATGCGCTCGAATTCACTTCAATTAACTTGGCCTAAAATTGGTACCAGAAAATGTCTTGGATAGTGAGTGCTGCGATGGCGATATTGAACACATCACCCCCAGAGTGTTGCTTGGCCTTTACAAGAAATATTAGTCTTGCACCGTATGGCCAGTATGTCTAAGGTTTCTAAATGGGTCCTTTTATTTAATTATTGATCTATTGTTCATATAGAAAGAATGGAAGATAATAGGGAAACAAAACTCGCTTACACTCAGGAAATAAATGACCGTAGACCCCGAGGTAGACCAATAAGACGGTGAAGAGATAATATATATACAGACCTACAAGCACTTGGAATCAACGACTGGGAAGAGAAGGTCAACCAGAGAGACGAATGGAGACGGATTGTATCTGCAGCAAAGAACCTCAATGGCTCGGAACGCTGAAGAAGAAGAAGAAGAAGAAGAAGAAGAAGAAGAAGAAGAAGAAGAAGAAGAAGAAGAAGAAGAAGAAGAAGAAGAAGAAGAAGAAGAAGAAGAAGATTGTTAACTCTTGATGGAAGTCCAGATACTGCAAAAATGCATTCTTTATTGATATCATAATTTCAATTGTGTTGCCTTCATAGCTGCGGTTAGTTAGTTAGTTTAGTTAGTTAGTTAGTTAGTTAGTTAGTTAGTTAGTTAGTTAGTTAGTTAGCCGCGGTTCCAACTTCACTGCAAAGGGTGGTCCCATTATGCTCCGTTTCTGTGCCAGTGAATATCACCGGAGTAGACATCAACAGCAAGTAACCAATTATGTATGCCACAAAGACACATTTGGTGTATTGCGTTAGGTTCCTTTTTTCGGTGACCGAACACCTCACGACAACTGATATCAGTGACAGACCTAATGATGGTTAGTTGTTCGACAAACCTTGTGGTAGTGATTTATTACATCGGTAACGAATTCATATTATCGTCGTATGAGCAGTTCTTTGCCGAACATCGCACTCATCACAGCTCAACGAGAAGACGGTCCTTCGCCAGTTCTCATTCCTCATGTATTTTCCGGTCCAGGGCATCTTCAATGATCTGTGTGCTCCGCCGAGTTGGTCGGTACCTGCCTCTGTCTTCCAGGAACCATGGCTTTCAGAACTACTCTTTCTAAACTGTTGTGGCGTTTGATGTGGCCACATTATTTTAGTTTTCAAAACCCGGTGGAGTAGTCAGGCTATGAAAGTCCAACCTCGGTCATATCTCTACAACCGCTAAATTGCTGGCATAAACCTAACAAAGATATACTGTATTTGATGAAGAATAAACAATTACTCAAATACGCCGTAGCCTTAACAATTAGGCATATGCAACCGGTTTATGCAGACATAAATAGTTAATTGTGATTCTGCAATTACCATGGAGATAAGAAATGCTCCACATTCGAAAAGTACAAGTAAACAGGTGTATTATGTATTTCAGCCAAAATATGATTCATCTGTTCACTCCATATGATATATAACTGCAGTATGCATCTAATGTATTGCATCGAAATATGTCAGGCAATAAACTGTGCAACCTATTATTTGTGACTTCTGTGTATAAATCCCCCGTTAGCTGAAAATTGTAAAAGAACGTATTGTGATTTTAGCTTCCCTATGAAACTTCTGTAAAAGAAAACAGTTAAGAAAATAAAATATTTATATCAAGGGTTTCTCTTTCATGACTGAGGAAGTAACTTGAAAACCATATTAATTTCACAGGAATACATCTTTGGGCATTCGCATTCCTAGATTTAAGTTGACTTTCAATATCAAAAGGGTCATACTAGCCTTGCAATTGAATAACCTAACATCACACGACAAACGTTTGATCGCGATGACTTTAGAAATTTGAAACAAAAAAAAAAAGACCTATTACAACAGAACATCACCACCTTATTGCCAAAATAAAAATCTGGTTCTTTAAGGAAGCTTTTATCTTTGTCTTTCAGATTACTAGTATCAAGTTACCTGTAAACGGAACAAGCTTTCAAGTAAGGAAATGAGGACCACTCAAAGTGGTTTGAGTAATGGAGGCAAAGTTCAGCCCTTGAAAATCATGAAATAACACAATAAAATGCATGAACTTTCAGCTAAGTATGTCGGCACTAAAACCATGATGAATTGTGCAAAATGTAGATTGCTGTTTTAAAAACCCAGTGGAGTAAACAAATGGGATTAAGTAATGTAATGTAACAGCTTTGTGAGTTTGTACTTGTAATGCAGTATTTGAGATATATTGGGAATAATGTCGGGTAGCAGGTTTTAAAGCAAAAACTGGAATATAATATTAGCAGCATGTGTGGAACAGCAGGAACTGAAGGAGAAACTCGAATGATTGATTGATTGATTGATTTAGGAACCGACATCACAGCATTCGGGACATTCCCATAGGTGCTCTATCCCCATCCTCAGCAGACAGCGAAGAGTTCCAATACCAATAGTACCAGTAGCAATCTGATTATATGTCCGTCTCGCCTTTTCTCTGAGCGTCGAGCGTCGGCCAGATCCCTTCGTCACTCTGTCTCATTCTTGCCAGACCATGGTGATCCATTCGCTCCTCCGAGGTGTACACGTGCTCCCACAAGGCCGCAACCACGTCTGCCTTGTCATGCATCAATACTCCACGAAGTTTTTCAGAGCCAGCCAATCTGTCCGCCTGTTCATTCCCTTGCACACCAGCATGCCCCGGAGAAAAGATCCAGGCGATGCTTGCCACCCGTGACCTCCGAAGCGAAGCAAGCCACTCTGCCCGAAGCTTGCTTGTCCTCGCCTTCCTCAGCATGCTTTCTGAGTCAGTTACAATCACGATGTGTGTGTGTGTGTGTATCGTATTCTCCATCCAGCGGAGAGCCGCACTGACCCCCTCCACCTCAATTCTTAAGCTAGATATTGTGGTATCATATGCCAGGCCCTCCTACACCAAACGTCAACCATTAGCTTTTGCTAAGAACCCCCAGGCACTTCTCCTACCTCTCAACACCGACCCATCTGTGTAGATAATCACATCACACGAACGAGCATTATCCTGAATTAGTTGCTGGATTTCCACTTCTGTGGCCCCTGCTGGCCACTCCCTGCACTCCCGGCTCAATGTGATTATAATTCTGCACAAGTCTGACTGCTCCGCTGGCACTCTGACCCACTCCTCTCCTCGCCTAATGTTCTCCAAGGGGCACACCTGTCTGATCGTATCCTCCGCCTGAGCCATCCATGATTTTCCTCTTATCAGTCGTTGACCCTTAACGGCGCCCAGCGCCTCATGCAACGGGTGATCTGTGTCTGTAGCTACTCTGAGGTATGCCTTCGCCTGCATCACCTTGAGCCTACCAGCAACAGTCGGCAGGCCAAGGATGTAATGCATACACACTACTGGGGTGTCTCTGGTGCATCCCAGAATGGCTCGCATAGCTTTGTTCTGTATGCGCTCTAATTTCACCAGCTGACTCTCTGAGACAGTGAGCAGACCTAATCCATAATCAATTACTGAGAGGATCAAGTGCTGGTATAGTGTGAAAAGCATTCTCTGCTCTGTGTCCACTGCAGCCATAGTTTTAAGTACATTGAGTCCCTTTTGAGACCTTGTCACAACCATCTCCATATGGTCCTTGAAGGACAGGCTCCTGTCAAATAATTCCCAGATACTTCAGTTTGTTCTTTCTGTTGACGCTTCTACCATCTATCGCGAGGCTTGGGACATCACCTCTCACATTCCTGTTGTCCAGAGAGCACCACAAAACAGCCGCCTTTTCCGGGTGGATGACAGCACTCATTTCAGTGCACCAGTCAATCACTTTTTCCACTGTTGCCTGTAGGTCCTGGGCTGTTTTCTCGCCTATACGCAAGAATGTCATCTGGAAATGTCAGTATCCTTCCAACCCCTGGTGCTTCTAGGTTTGCAATCTTACTTGTATACACGTTAAAGAGCACCGGTGAGATTGCAGATCCCTGTGGCAGTCCCGGGGTTAAAATATGTGGCTCTGAGGACCATGCACCCAAACGGAGAGCAACCCGACGAGAATGCAGGACGGCCGCTATCCAGTTCACCTACCAGGGATTCACCCCCCCCCCCCATCTCCATCAGTGCGGTCATCAAAATATCATATCGAACTCTATTGTACTCATCCTCAAGATCAAGCGCAGCCGCCATTGTTTCCTGTCTACTCTGGAACCCCTCATAAACATCAAAGACAAAAGTGGCTGCATTTGACCAGGTATCTTTTCCTGGCCTGTAGCTCCCCAGGCCTCTTGGAAGAAGCTTACCCCTTTCCAACAACTCTTGCAGCTTGATAGCGACTATCTTCTCTAGAACCTTCCCAAATGTATTTTGAAGGGTGATGATCCAAACGCTGCTAAACTTTGAATGATCCTTGAATGGCTTTGGGAGAGGGATGAGATAGCTGTGCACCCAATCCTGCGGTACTGATGCTGTCCTAATGCTCTGGTTAAAGCAGTCGGTCATCTCCTTCAGGTCTGCATCGCTCAAAGCCTTCATGCGGCCATACCTAACCCCATCGGGCCTGGTGCCGTGTCTTTTGCCTTTTTCAAAATATGTTTAACGTCTTCAACCCGTATGATGTCTTCATAATGCATATTCTTCATGGTGCCAGATAATTCCTCTCTAACTGCACCCCTGGTGTCCGCATCGTTATGATTGGTCTGCTCTAAATATCTCTGGAGAAACGCCTCCCCTTTCTCTTTGTCTGTTGTCATGCGCACACCATTATCTCTATAAATTGTTCCCACTGTCATAGGCCGATCGTTTCTTTGCATTTGTCTGTGCAGTTTCCAGAATTTTCGCAGTGTTTTATCACCTCCAATCTCCTTCATGAAACATTCCCATTTCGCGTATTTGGCCTCTGCAGCACAGCGCTTGAAGACCTCCACCTTATCTTTCTTGACATTTTCCCCTGTGTCCACTTCCTCTCGTGAGCTTCAGGGTGTCTGTCGCACTTTCCTTAGCTGCTTCACTGCAGCTCTCTTTGCTTTCCAAGCATGGTCTACTTCTGGGGTCCACCATGGGAAACTGCAAAATAGGAGTTTTAACAGTCCTGTTGCAAGCCCCCTGTCTGCGTCCAAGAAGGCTATCGGTCCACTCATACCGGAAGATCTTGCGCGCTTTCCCAGCCTTAACTTTCCCGGATTTAGAGATCAGGACTGAGCATGGCATGTGATCACTCCCATGGTAATTCAATACACTCCACTTTACATCAAGGACTGATGACTGGGAGACAAGTGCCATGTCAATAGCTGTGTCTGCATCGCCAGGCCTCATTGCCATTCTAGTCGGTCTGCCATCATTTATGCAGACCACATCGGAGTCCACCAAGGGCAATTACCTGTCGGTTTTCTCCACTACTTCCTAATCTCTGCTCCTCGCATTGAAGTCTCCACATATGAGAAGCCTATCACCTGGTAATTCCTCCAATTCCTTAAGCCAGTCCCAGTGTTCCTTTCTGACAAAACAGCGCACTGAGGCATATACATTTATGAGGTTCCAACTTAAGCCACCAATCTCCACTTGTATACCACTTCTCTTGCACTGTGATTCCACTGGCTCAAGTCAAGTACTACATGGTTCACTCCTTCCTTCACCAGAAGACCTTGCCCATGTCTCTTCTGCCCAGTAGGGTTTATATAACTGGCGTACCCAGGGCAATGGTATTTGTCTGTATTTAGCTCCTGGAGCGTGAGGACATCAACATCATATATTAGCCTCTCCAATACATGACCTCTCTGCCTGGCACTACGACAATTCCAGTATCCTACTCTTACATGGTTGAAACCTAGTCTCTCCACTTTTCGTCTTGTTCTCCTGGCGCCTGCCCTCCTATTTCTATGCCTTCTTCTAACACCATTTCCTCGTCTTCTCCTCCTCACTCTCTCTTCGCTAGCTTCTGAAAGATGTGTCAAGCGCAGAGCATGAGCTCCGTAGCTCCGGCGACAATTCCCGGGTTGAATTAATTCCATAAGCAAAGTTTGGATATTGCAGGAAATAACCGGTCGCCCTAGCATTGCTTGCTTGCTAGGGAAGAGGCAGGAGATGTCCCGCGGGAGTCCATACGCCTGGTGCCGCCCCGCCCGCCTGCCAGACGTCCAGCGTTTGCGACCAGCACGCTGGTCAACCTTGAACTTGGGGAGTTTATATTTGGAGTTTTCCGTCTCCTAGATGGACTGCTGTCCAAAGCTAACGGGTTCCACCTACCCGGGAGAGGGGTTAGAGCGCCTCTGACTCGCTTGGCAGGCACGTCTCCGAGCATACGAGGTATTTTCTAAGGAACTCAGATCCCACCCTGAGATCCCCCCCCCGCTCCCTGTGCCCATCGCCAGTTGGTCCGAGGCTGCTTATTGGGTATTCGCAGGTAACCTCTATATCTAGAGACCGTTCCACGATCCGCCACCTGTGGACGCGCTGGGTTGGGGACGATCGCCCCAGCTTTGCCCAGAGAAACTCGAACAGGCTAGAGCAATCAAACGGATGTATGATACAGTTTCAGTTACACTTATATTAACTTAAGAATTAACAGATGTATAGGACAGCAGAAAATGCAGATGACTCTCAACTACAACAGAACAATGAAACCGCTGTGTGGTACATTACAATTAAAACTAATATAAAGTACTAACAAATGGGCGGAAGTACAAAATGAACGCGACACTCAGCTAAACTAGAACAATAAAAACGGAATGTGGTAGAGGACTAATTAAACTAACAAAGACATAACTACTAAGACATATGCAGGTAGAAGTAAATGGAGACGCTCGGATAGAGGTGTGTAAAGCAGCAAATTGTAGAGCAACGTGTGTCAAAGTGATACGTTTAAGATACTGGCGTCTCAGACAGCAGTTCTATGCACTGAAACAGGTGCGATCATGATAACGGAAATAACTGCTTGCTTCATAATGTCTTGATAACTAAATATATAATTGGTTTCAATATTCCTCGAATAATCTTTTTTTTTTTTTTTTTTTTTTGCGTATCCCTTACGGGACGTTGCTGTCAACACCAGTATTTTCAGCTGCTGTTGATGTACTAGGTAAGTGTTACGTTCAGTAGTTTGCCATTGCTTTCTGAACGACCGGCTCCTATAACTTTTACGAAAAAATCAGCACCGCTGTGTTTCGAACCCGGGTATACGGGCTCACAAACCGCGTTCGCAAGACCTTAACCACAGAGACCGGTACTCTACATCTGTTAAAAAGACGGTTTAAAGGGTTTCGTTGCACGTTGCTTGATCCCATATGGCTCTTTGTCTTTGCTCCAGGCGGCCTGCTGAAAACGTCGCACAAAGCACGAAATAGTTTAGTTAGTTAGTTAGTTAATTAGTTAGTTAGTTAGTTAGTTAGCTCGTTCGTTCGTTAGTCAGTCAGTCAGTCAGTCAGTCAGTCAGTCAGTCAGTCAGTCAGTCAGTCAGTCAGTCAGTCTGTCTGTCTGTCTGTCTGTCTGTCTGTCTGTCTGTCTGACTATCAGTAAGCCAGTCAGTCAGTCAGTCAGTCAGTCAGTCAGTCAGTCAGTCAGTTAGTTAGTTAGTTAGTTAGTTAGTTAGTCGCGGTTCCAACTTCACGGCAAAGGGTAGCCCCATCATGCTCCATTCCTGTGCCAGTGAATATCACACAAAATGCTCCTAATTGCCCCATGTGAAAGTGGAACAGACAGGAGTCTCAACAAACCAACAGGCCACACGGGTATACAATGCATAATGCCGCTGCCAAATTGTCTACACAAAAGTCCGTCCTGAAAAATACAGAGAAATATTTCGGTCACGTTAAAATACTCTTATAAAAACCATACTGGAGGGCAAAGTTGAAGGCAAGCGAGCAAAGGTAGACAACGATACTAGTGGAAAGATAACATCGAGAGATGGACGAACATCAGTCTTATAGAATGTACAGTCAGGGTGAGAGACAGACAGTGTTGGAGATCCATTGCAGTCAACCTTCATTGTGGAGACGGCACCTCATTGATTGATTGATTGATTGATTGAACATCTGCAGATACGAAATGTAAAACAACGGAACCACATAGGAGAGGCAACTGTAGCAGACTTAATCTTAGACGTTTACAAAACACGAACTCCGTAGCTCCATCGACGACCCCCAGGAGTCTCCCAGGAAATTTGCAACCGTGAACCGAACGACGTATCCCGAAATCAAACCCACAGTCTTTGGAGCGCAAGCAGGCGACGTAACTACTTCGCCACGGAGCCTCCCTCTACATCTGTGAAAACATGCATGAACAACTTCCCCAACTGCGAATGCATTTGAGTTACAATGCTAGTCATGAACGCACATATTCCAGTAGTTCCAACCTTTAGTACAGACCAAACATGGCTTCTAACCATAGACACTTCCTCGTGAGTTTCAGTCATTGAAACAAACGCGGTCTTTCATATATCCAATAATTTGCTATGACTTCCAAACATTGGCACATCTTCCATGAGGTTTCAGTCACATATAAAATCCAATCCATTATTGATCCAATCATAGAATATGCTTCATGAGTTTCTGTAATGGATAACATCCATTCATCCACGAGATCAGCCCAGAAATGAGTATTCTCAATGAGTTTTACTCGTGGATACAAATTGAATTTTTAACTTCAATGTAAACTTGTAAAAGTTTCAACAGTAGATACACCCCTCCATCGATTCAAACAATAGATACATTCTGCATGAGTTTCAGTCATAGAAACAAATCAAGTTCTCATAACATCTTCCCACAATAAGTCCCACAATGGACCCATCCTTTATAATTAAATTATCCAGCCATAGATATAAAGCCTCCATTAGTTCCAGCCATTGATAGACATATCCCATATGTTTCAGCTATAGACACAAACCCTCCACGTGTTCCAGCCATAGATACACATCCTCCATGAGTTCCAGCCATAGATACACATCATCCATGAGTTCCAGCCATAGATACACATCATCCATGAGTTCCAGCCATAGATACACATCATCCATGAGTTCCAGACATAGATACACATCATCGATGAGTTCCAGACATAGATACACATCATCCATGAGTTCCAGCCATAGATACACATCATCCATGAGTTCCAGCCATAGATACACATCATCCATGAGTTCCAGCCATAGATACACATCATCCATGAGTTCCAGCCATAGATACACATCATCCATGAGTTCCAGCCATAGATACACATCCTCCATGAGTTCCAGCCATAGATACACATCATCCATGAGTTCCAGCCATAGATACACATCATCGATGAGTTCCAGCCATAGATACACATCATCCATGAGTTCCAGACATAGATACACATCATCGATGAGTTCCAGCCATAGATACACATCATCCATGAGTTCCAGCCATAGATACACATCATCCATGAGTTCCAGACATAGATACACATCATCCATGAGTTCCAGACATAGATACACATCATCCATGAGTTCCAGCCATAGATACACATCATCCATGAGTTCCAGACATAGATACACATCATCGATGAGTTCCAGCCATAGATACACATCCTCCATGAGTTCCAGCCATAGATACACATCATCCATGAGTTCCAGCCATAGATACACATCATCGATGAGTTCCAGACATAGATACACATCATCCATGAGTTCCAGACATAGATACACATCATCCATGAGTTCCAGCCATAGATACACATCATCCATGAGTTCCAGCCATAGATACACATCATCCATGAGTTCCAGACATAGATACACATCATCCATGAGTTCCAGCCATAGATACACATCATCCATGAGTTCCAGCCATAGATACACATCATCCATGAGTTCCAGCCATAGATACACATCATCCATGAGTTCCAGACATAGATACACATCATCGATGAGTTCCAGCCATAGATACACATCATCCATGAGTTCCAGCCATAGATACACATCATCCATGAGTTCCAGACATAGATACACATCATCCATGAGTTCCAGACATAGATACACATCATCCATGAGTTCCAGACATAGATACACATCATCGATGAGTTCCAGACATAGATACACATCATCCATGAGTTCCAGACATAGATACACATCATCCATGAGTTCCAGACATAGATACACATCATCGATGAGTTCCAGCCATAGATACACATCATCCATGAGTTCCAGCCATAGATACACATCATCGATGAGTTCCAGCCATAGATACACATCCTCCATGAGTTCCAGCCATAGATACACATCATCCATGAGTTCCAGCCATAGATACACATCATCCATGAGTTCCAGACATAGATACACATCATCGATGAGTTCCAGACATAGATACACATCATCCATGAGTTCCAGACATAGATACACATCATCGATGAGTTCCAGACATAGATACACATCATCCATGAGTTCCAGACATAGATACACATCATCCATGAGTTCCAGCCATAGATACACATCCTCCATGAGTTCCAGCCATAGATACACATCATCCATGAGTTCCAGCCATAGATACACATCATCCATGAGTTCCAGCCATAGATACACATCATCGATGAGTTCCAGACATAGATACACATCCTCCATGAGTTCCAGCCATAGATACACATCATCCATGAGTTCCAGACATAGATACACATCCTCCATGAGTTCCAGCCATAGATACACATCCTCCATGAGTTCCAGCCATAGATACACATCATCCATGAGTTCCAGACATAGATACACATCATCGATGAGTTCCAGACATAGATACACATCATCCATGAGTTCCAGACATAGATACACATCATCGATGAGTTCCAGCCATAGATACACATCATCCATGAGTTCCAGCCATAGATACACATCATCCATGAGTTCCAGCCATAGATACACATCATCCATGAGTTCCAGCCATAGATACACATCATCCATGAGTTCCAGCCATAGATACACATCATCCATGAGTTCCAGCCATAGATACACATCATCCATGAGTTCCAGACATAGATACACATCATCCATGAGTTCCAGCCATAGATACACATCCTCCATGAGTTCCAGCCATAGATACACATCATCGATGAGTTCCAGCCATAGATACACATCATCCATGAGTTCCAGCCATAGATACACATCATCCATGAGTTCCAGACATAGATACACATCATCGATGAGTTCCAGACATAGATACACATCATCCATGAGTTCCAGACATAGATACACATCATCGATGAGTTCCAGACATAGATACACATCATCCATGAGTTCCAGCCATAGATACACATCATCCATGAGTTCCAGCCATAGATACACATCATCCATGAGTTCCAGACATAGATACACATCATCGATGAGTTCCAGACATAGATACACATCATCCATGAGTTCCAGACATAGATACACATCATCGATGAGTTCCAGACATAGATACACATCATCCATGAGTTCCAGACATAGATACACATCATCGATGAGTTCCAGACATAGATACACATCATCCATGAGTTCCAGCCATAGATACACATCATCGATGAGTTCCAGCCATAGATACACATCATCCATGAGTTCCAGACATAGATACACATCATCCATGAGTTCCAGACATAGATACACATCATCCATGAGTTCCAGACATAGATACACATCCTCCATGAGTTCCAGCCATAGATACACATCATCGATGAGTTCCAGACATAGATACACATCATCCATGAGTTCCAGACATAGATACACATCATCCATGAGTTCCAGCCATAGATACACATCATCCATGAGTTCCAGCCATAGATACACATCATCCATGAGTTCCAGACATAGATACACATCATCCATGAGTTCCAGACATAGATACACATCATCCATGAGTTCCAGACATAGATACACATCATCCATGAGTTCCAGACATAGATACACATCATCCATGAGTTCCAGCCATAGATACACATCATCCATGAGTTCCAGACATAGATACACATCCTCCATGAGTTCCAGCCATAGATACACATCATCCATGAGTTCCAGACATAGATACACATCATCCATGAGTTCCAGACATAGATACACATCATCCATGAGTTCCAGACATAGATACACATCATCCATGAGTTCCAGACATAGATACACATCCTCCATGAGTTCCAGCCATAGATACACATCATCCATGAGTTCCAGACATAGATACACATCATCCATGAGTTCCAGCCATAGATACACATCATCCATGAGTTCCAGACATAGATACACATCATTCAATGAGTTCCAGACATAGATACACATCATTCAATGAGTTACAGCCATAGATACACATCATCCATGAGTTCCAGACATAGATACACATCATCCATGAGTTCCAGACATAGATACACATCATCCATGAGTTCCAGACATAGATACACATCATTCAATGAGTTCCAGACATAGATACACATCATTCAATGAGTTACAGCCATAGATACACATCATCCATGAGTTCCAGACATAGATACACATCATCCATGAGTTCCAGACATAGATACACATCATTCAATGAGTTACAGCCATAGATACACATCATCCATGAGTTCCAGACATAGATACACATCATCCATGAGTTCCAGACATAGATACACATCATCCATGAGTTCCAGCCATAGATACACATCATCCATGAGTTCCAGACATAGATACACATCATCGATGAGTTCCAGACATAGATACACATCATCCATGAGTTCCAGCCATAGATACACATCATCCATGAGTTCCAGCCATAGATACACATCATCCATGAGTTCCAGCCATAGATACACATCATCCATGAGTTCCAGACATAGATACACATCATCCATGAGTTCCAGACATAGATACACATCATCCATGAGTTCCAGACATAGATACACATCATCCATGAGTTCCAGACATAGATACACATCATCCATGAGTTCCAGACATAGATACACATCATCCATGAGTTCCAGACATAGATACACATCATCGATGAGTTCCAGACATAGATACACATCATCCATGAGTTCCAGACATAGATACACATCATCCATGAGTTCCAGACATAGATACACATCATCGATGAGTTCCAGCCATAGATACACATCATCCATGAGTTCCAGACATAGATACACATCATCCATGAGTTCCAGACATAGATACACATCATCCATGAGTTCCAGACATAGATACACATCATCCATGAGTTCCAGCCATAGATACACATCATCCATGAGTTCCAGCCATAGATACACATCATCCATGAGTTCCAGCCATAGATACACATCATTCAATGAGTTACAGCCATAGATACACATCATCCATGAGTTCCAGACATAGATACACATCATCCATGAGTTCCAGCCATAGATACACATCATCCATGAGTTCCAGACATAGATACACATCATCCATGAGTTCCAGACATAGATACACATCATCCATGAGTTCCAGACATAGATACACATCATCCATGAGTTCCAGCCATAGATACACATCATCCATGAGTTCCAGACATAGATACACATCATTCAATGAGTTCCAGACATAGATACACATCATCCATGAGTTCCAGACATAGATACACATCCTCCATGAGTTCCAGCCATAGATACACATCATCCATGAGTTCCAGACATAGATACACATCATTCAATGAGTTCCAGACATAGATACACATCATCCATGAGTTCCAGCCATAGATACACATCATCGATGAGTTCCAGACATAGATACACATCATTCAATGAGTTCCAGACATAGATACACATCATCCATGAGTTCCAGCCATAGATACACATCATCCATGAGTTCCAGACATAGATACACATCATTCAATGAGTTCCAGACATAGATACACATCATCCATGAGTTCCAGCCATAGATACACATCATCCATGAGTTCCAGACATAGATACACATCATCCATGAGTTCCAGCCATAGATACACATCATCGATGAGTTCCAGACATAGATACACATCATCCATGAGTTCCAGCCATAGATACACATCATCCATGAGTTCCAGACATAGATACACATCATCCATGAGTTCCAGACATAGATACACATCATCCATGAGTTCCAGACATAGATACACATCATCCATGAGTTCCAGACATAGATACACATCATCCATGAGTTCCAGACATAGATACACATCATCCATGAGTTCCAGACATAGATACACATCATCCATGAGTTCCAGACATAGATACACATCATCCATGAGTTCCAGACATAGATACACATCATCCATGAGTTCCAGACATAGATACACATCATCCATGAGTTCCAGACATAGATACACATCATCGATGAGTTCCAGACATAGATACACATCATCGATGAGTTCCAGACATAGATACACATCATCCATGAGTTCCAGACATAGATACACATCATCCATGAGTTCCAGCCATAGATAAATCTTCTATAAAGTCCAATTATAGATAAATCCCCAATGAGTTCCATCCTCCATAAGACCCATAAATAGTTACGCATCCACCATTAATTGCAACGATAGATGCACATCCATCATAAGTTCCAACCATAGATACAATCCTCCATGAGTCGTCTCATCTATTGATACATCTTCCGTGAGTTTCACTCATCAATACAAATCTTCGATGCCTTCAGCCATAAATACAAATTCGCCCTTTGGGTTTATAGACCATCCACGAGTTACAAACGTATATATAAATATCTATCTCTCATGAATTTCAATCCTAGACACATGTTCTTCAAGAATTACAACAAAGAACGCAAATGGTCACGTATTCAGGTAATTCTTGAAACCTATACATATATAAATATCTATCTCTCATGAATTTCAATCCTAGACACAAGTTCTTCAAGAATTACAACAAAGAACGCAAATGGTCACGTATTCAGGAAATTATTGAAACCCATACATATGTACTGAAGTGGATGCGACGTCAGTATTTCACCAAACTGTTAAACGCCTAAATGGAACTGAAAATTATAGAATGGTATGATTTAAATGGGCCACGTTTCAAACGCTGCATGATCAATTAATTAAACCAATCACCAAAAATAACACTGCAAGTTAGGGTACTTCATGTCGCGAATTAGAAGTGTCAATGACAATTTTATCTAATTTGGCACTTTAAAATCTCTAAATAAGAAATATAAAACAACCTAACCCCATTGAACTGTACCAAGCTGAAATCTTAGAAAATGGACTTTCAGTTGTCACTTTCATGCCTGAGTGTACACATCAGCTGACTTCAGCTTGCTTGCTTGCTTGTGTTCATTGGCTTGAGCTCCAACGCAAAGTCCTGTATGTCGGATGAAGGCATCCTATTGTCCAACATCAGTGTGATGTCATACAGGACCTGAGGTTTGCGTGAGTATCCGTTGTCCCATGTCTGGCTTATTGGTGTGCAGACTGGTGGTTCCTCGCCATACAGGCAGACACTCTCCGACTTCGGAGGAATCGGCGATCCTATTGACTTCAGCCAGGACCCCGAAGGGACCTGTTGCCCAGGACGCTCGACGAGGACGCGTCAATAGGTCTTGGCCAGTATATAACCCGGCCCTGGTGCCTTGGAAACACCTCTGCGTCCCGCTGACTTCAGCTGTCTACGATACAATGGCGTTCACGGGAAGGAGAGCAGCACTGAGCATAGATACGTCTTCAGGTTTGTGTCTAATGCTGGTACTCGAACATGTGTACAGTTTCAACAAATCGATCAAGTGCCGTCGCCACAACGAGGGTTAGTTGCAATGGAGAATCACCGTGAAGAAGTGGTCAAGCCTGGAGTTTGTTTTCAGACTGCCATTCAGAACACAAGAGTGACTTTTTGGGAGACCGCTCGGGTAATCGCTGAAGCTACGGACATGCAAGCTCTGTGCTGGCGGCTTCACGTCCTATGGAGAGAGACCCAGTCAGATTGGGTAAAATAAGGTGCAATGAAGTCGATCTACTCGTCTTCAACATCTTAACTTTGTTTTTAACTCTAGCTGACCTCTGTTGATCCCTCTCTTGATATCTTCCAACTTATATTGTTGTACACTCCTTGCTCACCTTCCTGCATACATAGTGTCCACGTCGAATTAATTGTCCCTCGATTGATAATGCTTTTGCTTAGCTATTCGAATTGTATTTTGTTTTAGCATTTTGGGTGCGTCATGTGTTGTTTATTTTAACGTTTTCTCCCTTTGAACTCAAGTGTAGTCCATACACGTATTATTACCTCTAATACATTGGCTTGATTTTTCCATGTAGATTAGCTTTCCCTATTACCAGTCAGTGTCCCTCGCCATCAGGCAAGCCACCTCCGACTTCAAAATTACTTGTAATTTATGTTCCCAAGTCAATGGCGAGACAACATTTTAGCCCAACTGACCAGTATAGGTGTTGAACCCGCTACCTCGGCATCAGCACACCGGAATTTTATGAGCGAGGGCTCGAATCCTTTCGGCCATGCTGACCTCCGGGTTCATTAGGGTCAGCAGACCCCAACCCAACGTCCAGGGAAAATACAATATGCTAAATGTACTCCAACACACTATGCTGTCATGTTATCAGCTCATCAACGTTACGTAATAACTGTGCTGATTACTTAAAGATGGGAAAGTTGCTGATCCAGATGATATCCCAACAACATCTGTTCTCCACATTCAAGTGCAAGTAACACACAACGTCAATAACTGGGGACCTCTTGGCGCCATTTTAGAATATTATAAGCACACCGTTACTTAATCGTTACTTAAAGGCGACATGTTCAAATCCTAGTATGGCTATATATTGAAATTCATTTATTTTGTTGTTTCGGGATTTAAGATTTAAATATTGAGCACAACCCACTACTGGCAACGCTGATCATATTCCGGTATGAACCTAAAGCCTATCCACGTCAATATGGAAGCACTATACTCGAGTTTCGCTCTCGTTTGAGCTCGTCAGTAGTGCATATCCCTGACCGTATCCGGAAACAAACCTCGGATCACTGGCGTGTGAAGCGTGTGTGTAAACACTAGACCACGCGGGACACAGCCAAATTATCACTACAAAATATTTTACAACGTCACCCATCGTAGGCTGTAGCTCAAGATTGGCCGATCGCCACGACTAACGTCCGTAAATCGATGTGGACCCGAACGATCAGGAATTCTCACTGCCAAGGCACACCAGGCCGCCTAAAGTCCAGCGAGCAATAATCAAAAATTGATTTATTTTGTTGTTTCGAGATTTGAGATTTAAATATTGAGCACAACCCACTACTGGCAACGCTGATCGTATTCCGGTATGAACCTAAGGCCTATCCACGTCAATATGGAAGCACTATACTCGAGTTTCGCTCTCGTTTGAGCTCATCAGTAGTGCATATCCCTGACCGGAACCGGAAACAAACCTCGGATCACTAGCGTGTGAAGCGGGTGTGTAAACACTAGACCACGCGGCACACGCTGGACACAGCCAAATTATCACATCAAAATATGTTACAACGTCACCAATCGTAGGCTGTAGCTCAAGATTTGCCCGATCGCCGTGACTGACGTCCGTCAATCGATGTGGACCCGAACGATCAGGACTTCTCACTGTGCCGCGCGTGGTCTAATGTTTACACACCCGCTTCACCCGCCAGTGATCCGGGGTTTGTTTCCTGTTCCGGTCAGGGATATGCACTACTGACGAGCTCAAACGAGAGCGAAACTCGAGTATAGTGCTTCCATACTGACGTGGATAGGCCTTAGGTTCATATATTGAAATGCTTATATTGTTCATATTGTTCTCTCATATGATATAAGTATGTATTCATGTATGTATGTTTGTATGTGTTTATGCATGTTCGTGAGTATGTGTACCTAGCTGCCTGCCTGTCTCATAAGAACTATGCATTGTTTATGTTAACAACTTTCGTTAGACAATGCTTTTTTTTTTTATCTTCCCATGTTAATGTAACATGCACAATATACAATTGAAGTACGAAAGATGAGTGATTGGAAGGGACGAATGTGAGAAGGGCCTGCGTGCCCAATTTTTGACCTTTTAAAAATAAAGTTCGTTCGTTCGTTACTTCCTTGGCTTCTATGGGTGTTTACCAATACGTTTACACAGAAAACAAATGAGAGAATAATTGGCAGGAAAATATATCTGAAACTGAACTTTCGCTGCCAAGGCTGCATTTCTCGAGACAGTTCTGCCTCAGAATAAAGTGCTAAAGATCAACTGGGGAATTCATTATGGGGCTGGGGGAGGGGAGGAAGGGATTAGACAGAATCTATGATAAGATGACATTAGATTAATAATACGAGTAGGAGACATTATATTTCACTGACATATGTCTTCCTCGGAAAATAGTTACTTCTAATTAATAAGCATGGAGGTTAGAAGTTACCGTAACCGCTAACAAGAACAAAAGTATTTAGAGCGCATCTAACTGAGACAGTATAACGCACACTAAAACTAGGATAGTGTCGAGTACGGAGACCGGTAAAGTGTATAAAACGGCCCTTAGAATGTACTTAGCAGGAACGTGCTGTGGGTATGTGAAGTATCAGGCCATCACATTTTGTAGGGTAAAATTCACCGATGAATAGGTGGCCAGTCGTTCCTTCCCGTAGTGAACGCTGAGAGCTGACATATAACCTTCATCCGACATTAGCGGAACGTCCTTACCGCTACACGAACGCACCAGTATTGGGTCTATACTTTTAATATTCATTTTATTTGCAACACCGACAGCCAGCTAGCAGTGATGCTGAATGAAGTACATATGAATTATACCATATGCATAATAGTTTCATTAGGTACATGATTGAAACAGAAAAGGATGTTGCACAACTATTTGCATAGATGTATCGAAAGTAAAAGTCAGCTTGGCTGCAGGTCTTAATGTGGTCAAACTTCGGTGCGCTGACTGTCGGGCTACGGGTTTAATTCCCTAAACCGTCAGTAATACTTATACGTTGACTTCTCGTCCAGTAATCAATGGCAAACAACTGGACTGGGCGTAAATTTGGCTAGTAAATCAAGTTGGGTTTGAGGATTGACCGCAGTGTCCTCTAAAGGATACGTAACATATAACCTTAGGAGACGATTTGAAAACGAATATACATTTAGAATAGGAATATGCATTTGTCACACGCAGCGTGACATAAGGAAAGTTACTATTTGACAGGCAACATATTTACACCCAACGGTGTGAAATAACAGACAAACTATTTGCATGTAACAGTGTGACATAAGTAAACTGCTATAGAACATGAATACATATTATTATGGGTGGTTTCAACGCAAACGTGGGAAATCAAGACGATGGATGCAGTGTAGGCAACAATGGTTTGGGAAAGAGAAACGAAAGAGGATACAGCTTTGTAGAATGGGCAATAGAATAAGAAATCGTTGTAGGAAACACCTTGTTTAAACACTATCCTAAACGATTATAGACATGGAATAGTCTAGACAGCAGGATTAAAAACCAGATAGATTACATCCTGATTAGCAGAAGGTTTCGAAATGCGCTAACAGTCGTAAAACAGTTCCCAATGCAGACTGTTACAGTGATCACAGATTAATTGCAGGCACATTGGGGGTAAAGTTAAAGAAAGTCAAGTATACAACCGGAAACACTAAATATGATTTGTGCACATTGAAAACTGACAAAGAAATACAAGATAATTTTAACATAGAAGTAAAGAACAAATTTGATATATTGTCTGATCTAGAGATCCTATTTCAAGATGTGGATGATCAATGGGAAATGTTGAAGAATTAAATCAGTTTAGCTTTAGAAAAAACTATTCCAAAATTAAAGAAAGTGGGTCGTCAGGCATGGATGACTGAAAATTTTTTACAGCTAATAGAAACAAGAAGACAGAACAAAAAACTCCTGCCAAATATAAAGAAATTCACAGAAAAGTCAGAACATTATGTAAGGAGGCTAATGTAGCATGGCTCGAGAAAAATTGCATAGAAATTTAAAAACAACACAACAGTAAACATACCAAACTAATGCACATAAGAATTCAGGAGCTTACTAATCAAAGAACACATACTTCAGCAGGCTGCTTAAAGACAAAAGATGGAAAAATCATAATAGAAAAAGGTCAGATTTTACATGTATGCTCAGATTATGTGAAAAACCTTGATGATGAAAACAGAGAAGAACAGTATGATATTCAAAATAATAATGAAGGACCAACAATTTTGAAGATGGAGGTTCAGAAGTCGGAGAGTGTCTGCATGTACGGCGAGGAACCACCAGTCTGCACACAAATAAGTCAGACATGGGATAACGGATACTCACGCAAACCTCAGGTCCTGTATGACATCGCATTGATGTTGGACAACAGCATGCCTTCATCCGACGTATAGGACTTCGCGTTGGAGCTCAAGCCAACGAACACAAGCAAGCAAGCATCACTTTTGTGGTGCGCATTGATCCACATTTCATCCAAACACACTATGCCATAATCCCCTTTGCGCATTTCCCTTATTTCACGTAGGTATCTGCTTCTCATGGCTCCTAAATGTGGTTGCTCGCAGAGAATATTTCTACCGCCCTTGTACTTTCTAAAAGTGAAGATAATGTCCTTATTATTTTCCCACAAAGTTGTTTTGGATAGCTCTATGTTATTTTCTTTCTCAACCAAACCCTAAGTTTTCTTACAGTCACTGTTTCTTTGGCATCCAGCATTTTTATAATGCTGGATAATCCTGGATATAAAATCCAAAATTTTAATAATTTTGGGAGACTCCGTGGCGAAGTGGTCAAGCCTTTTGACTCGGGCTCCAAAGGTTGTGGGTTCGATTCCGGGCCGCATCCTTGGGTTCACGAGTTAAATTTCTCGGAGACTTCTGTGGGTCGTCGCTAGAGCTGCGGAGTTCGTGCTTTGTGCGATGCTTTCCGCGCTGCGGAAAGAGACCGAGCCATATGGGATAGAACCCGGTGCAATGAAGTCGACGCTGTCGACTATTAAGCGACTTTTTAAAGCATTTTTATAATAGCTTGCCTTATGACATCTTTGTCAAAGCTGTCTACAATAACCTTTCTACCTACCGTTTGGTTATTGCGTGGTGGTTTAATTCCAGATTCTTGCACTCATCGACGAAATGACCGTTTACTCAAACCCAAAGCACGCACTGTTCTTTTTTCGGAATTTGTAATAATATAAAACAGTTTCCTGCGATCAGCTTCTTGGCAAAAATATGTGTACAACTTCATATCGATGCTTTGAAGTGTATACACAATTTTGCATTCAATCCCATTGAAAAATATTCACACATTTCACACCAAAAATAAAAAAAAAACATATTAATCAGGTTTCATGAAATAACCCACATTTTGAGACACCTCTGAACAGTTCCAGTTTAAACAACGCGGGGTTCTTTGCATAAGGCCAATACCATGAAACACGTAAAATATTCAACATTGAACGCTGATTGTCTGGCTACGCTGTAATACATTTAAAATTATGAACTTCATCTCTGACCCGTAAATTATATACCGCATATAAACAAACTTTGAAATCTGCTGTAAAATCTCCAGAACAAAAATATTTTTGTTGGGTGGACATAATGATAAGGTTATATGCTAAATCTCATCATTTTCCTTCAGTTGGTTACTGAGATATGGAATTTTATATTGGGGTAGACAAAAGTAAACACACTATAATAATGGAAGTTAAATTTAATAGCACGTACTAAAACAAGTCTAGACGTCCACATAAAACATGATTTGTGAGTCTGCTTACTTTATAAATTGAATTTTAGAAGGGTGAGACGTACAGAACCGTACAGTGTGAAGGGAAAAACAATATCAAGTAATCGGTTCTTGTATTAATGCGATCTAGAAATAATCTTAACTCCCTCCCCCCCCTCCTGGAAACCCTAAAATTCCCCCCATGGGGGCGGGGGAATTCCCCACCGGTTGAGAACCACTGCTTTAGAAGAATACGGAATAGATAAGTTAACAGACTCCTGAATACCATATATGATACTGAAGATATCCATCATGAATTATGTGATTCTGTATATATTGCAATCCCAAAGAAATCAGGAGCCTTGGAATGTGATCAACATCGAACAATTAGTATAATGAGTCACATAACACAATGAACAGGACCTGAACAATTTAGTAGATGCAGTTGTTGCACACAGTGAAAAACTAGGGTTAGAATTGAATTGTACGAAGACACAGATTATAGTCATCACTAGGAAGGAAGAAATACCACAATGTAATATACAAGTAAATGGGCATATTCTTAAACAAATGAATCGGTTCAGCAATCTCAGAACAGTCATAACATCTGATGGGAGATGCCTTGAAGAGATTAGAACAAGAATTGCCATGGCGAAGGTAGCCTTTTGCAAGATGAAAATTATACTGACCAATTAAAAGATATCAATTGACACGAGAAAAAGAGTGTTGAAGTGCTACATAGAACCTGTACTTTTATATCGATGTGAAGCGTGGACAATGAGCAGACAAGCTGAAAAACATCTGATGGCTGTGAAAATGTGGTTTCTGAGGAAAATGCAAAGAATACCATGGACAGACAGAAAAACCAATGAACAAGTCCTACAAGAAACAAACGAAGATCGTAAACTGATTAGAGACATTAGACGTAGACAGTCAAAATGTTGTGGGCATGTTATGAGAAGAAATGAATTGGAGAACTTGGTGACAACTGGCAAGATCGAAGGGAACAGACCAAGGGGAAGACCAAGAATTAATACCTGGTTGGCTTGGCCACATTTCATGGTCGAGACAGAAACACGGAGCTGATCCGCGACAGTGGTCATCGAGTGAGAAGGCAAAAGATGACCTCTCGCGCTTATCGGCATGATAGATGGATAGAACAGGCAACATATTTGTATCCAACAGGTGTGAGATAAGAAAACTAATATATTTACATGCAACAACGTAACATAAGGAACACTGCGATATAGCAGGCAACATATTTACAATCAACAGTATATAATGAGGACTACTGCAATATAGCAAGCAGATTGTCTTCCGCCTAAAAAATGTATAATATCTAAAAGGCTTAAGAAATGGTATGTGAAACCAACCCTTTCGCTACAGTCCCCAAGAGGCTACACTGGCAAGTAAATGCAGCCATGAATAAAGGTACCTATGTTGTTGCAGTTGCATATCCCTTACAGGACGTTGCAGTCAACACCAGCATTTTTCAGCTGCTGTTGATGTACTAGGCAAGATTACCCTCAGTAGTTTGTTATTGCTTTCTGAGCGACTGACTCACATACCCCCGTAAGTTACCAGCGCGGCGCGAACCGCTGACGATTCTCGCACAGCTGCGTTACTCACGAGAATAAACGGGAATACGGAGAAAGACATTAACACCTGCGCCAGGGAGTCCGGCAGAGGTACTTAATCTCGTCCATAATTTCATGACTTGGTGTAAGATAAATCCTGTCTGTACCTGCCCTGGAGTTACTTTTCAGATAGTACGCTGAGTTCATGTCCCGAAGTTCTGTGTCAGATAAACACAAAGTCAAAGAAAAACAGAGATCAGCAGTCAGACCTGGCAACTGTAGACACGCAAGTATGCTTGGGGGAGGGGTGGGAAGATTCCCGCAAACAATGTGTGTCTGTGGGCTTTGCTCTAGGATAGGTTGATCATAAATAGAGGATGAGCTTGATATTTATCTTCCTTCTTTCAAGGGAACTGGATCCGACCGATAATGACCACGATAGAGGAACGTTGCTGAAGCTGTCGGTTCATTGAATATTGTCCCTGAGAACTGCTAGACCAGTGTTTACCTGCCATTCCTGAGTCGAGGCTTTCTTTTATGGAAGCCAAGTCTTGACTTGATTCGTAAACAAAAACTCTAAATTCGGTCTCGTTCAACCTGCTTCTTTCAGCCGTGGTTAGAGTTGAGATCCGTGGTTTTTGTGGGTTTTGTTTTAACCCTGTTTTGTCTGTGCGCTCTTACGAGTGACTGGTTATATTAGCGTTTTGTGTCTATGACGTCAGCTGGAGGATTGGTTGGCAGGCAAGTTTTCCTTTGAGTCCGTTTCCTCTTGTGGTTTCTATTGTCAGTGTTGGCTACTTGTTCATTTCGCTTGGCCGGGTACAGTCCTTATACGGACTTTTTATTTGGTCTTTTTGCCTCCTTTTTTGTGTACTGTCTGTAGAAGCTTTTCGATTCTCATTTACTTCCTTGCGCTGATTTTCTCTTTCGAGTTTGTGTTTCTGCTGCCTTTCGATTTCTTCCACCGTGGTCAGCTACGGTACGAGCTCTGCGTCATCAAAATAGTACCCATATTCGTGTTCTTCATCATAGTATATCACTTCAAGGCGTTCTTCAGAAGTCCGACGGGACAGTGATTTTCCCTTGTATTTCTTGGGCTTCTTTTCCTTTCTTTGCCTTTCGCTTTTTGATTTCTTTGCACCTGAGTTCGTCTTTCCTTTGTATTTCTGTGAGTTCCTCCATAGTAAATATTGGCGGCAACGGGGTGTCCTCTATGCCGTCGTCATGGTACTCGTCTCGGTTTTCTTCAGATGTCTGGTGGGGTATTAGTTTCCCCTTGAGTTTCTCGAGCGTCGTGGTTGGGCTGCTAGCTTACGGTTCCGGCTCGGTCTTTTGTTGGGTTTCACCTTGCGGTTTCTCTGTGTTCTTTTCCGTGTCTCCTGCTGATTTGATTTGTGTTGGCTCCCTTTCACTTCTTAGCATTTCTCTCTCTGCGTTGATGTCTCGTAGAATCTCTTCATTCTTTTTGTCGTCTCCACTATGCGCTCCACCTCCTGTTTGATGTGTTGCTGGATCTCCTTTATTTCAGCAAGAAGTTTTTCATTGTTGTTGTTTCGTGTCGGTTTTTTAAGTAGCTTGACTTGTTTCTTTAACTCGTCTATCTGGTTTTGCAGTTGATCTCTTTCAGCTTGTGATATACACGTGGCTATCTCGCAACTCCGCATTGTTTACTTGCATGGTGTCTTTGTGGTAATGGCGATCTTTAAGACGTCTCTGTGTCTTCGGAGGTACGGACAGCCTAAGTATCTTGCTCCATGCTTGCCCAGGCAGTTGACTCACTTTCTCTTGTTGTTGGGCGCTCGGAAGTCCGTGTCCTGTTTGGCCAGCGGACACACCTTGAAGGCGTGGTGATCGGCGCTGTATCGGCAGATCTCCAATTTACAGCGACATGTTGCTTTCCTCTGGCATATTGAGCATTGCGTTATTATTGGAATGAATCCTTCAGGCTGTTGTATTTTCTTGTTTATCGATACCTGACTTGGTATCTCGCTGCCCTCAGTCGTCACCACCGCTAGCGTAGTAGGGATCATGGAGTACATTAGAATCCGCTCCGCCTTCAAGATTCGGATGTGGAGATTCTCTTCTTGTAGCTGCTTCAGGATTTGTTCGTCTGCCAGCTCCACTTGAATACACTTGTCTGTGGTGGGTTGTCGTCGATCTTCCTCACGGTAGCTTCAGTAGTTGCTGTAGGTTCAGGTTGTTTGCTGCAGCTCACATTTATGTTCTCTCCGCTCGTCTTCTTTACGGTTTTGGCAGCTCCCACGCTGCACATCTTGTGAGTCTGTTGTCTCTTGGTGTTCGTCTTGCCACGTGACATTTTCCTTTCCCGTATCAGGCTTCTAGAACTGTTTGGGTGACTTGTTCGTGATAGCGCTCGCAGTTCCTAATGTGCGATATATCAAGTAATCCGTGACACCCTTTTATTATAGCCAGTAAACCCGCGATCGTGTATTATGGTGTTTGTCCATCACGAATGATGATGACCATTCATTTCATCACGTGGTGTTAAAAGTTGAGTTCTAAGTTGGCTGGTAATGCCTACTGTGGTTCGAAATTTTCTTTGACAATATGGGCAGAGAATGCTTGACGTTCCAGGAGGAAGGTCTCCTGCCGTGTTTTGACCAGCCTGTTGTTCACAGCTCTTGCAGTAATGTTTGCTTCATAAGTGATTACAACCTTGAGTAATGATGCACGCCACGACCTTTCGTCTTTTGGTCGCAGTCTCCGAAGTGCCCTGTTGAATTCCGAAAGCTTTCTGTGAGATCTTCAGTGTGTCTTTAAAGCGTTTCCCCTGGCGGCCTAAGAGGCGTTTACCACAGCCCAGCTCGCGGTAAAAAAATCGTGTAGTGACCTTGTGATCTGGCATGCGAGTCAAGTAACTGGCACAGCGTATCTGGTTCTTCATTACTAGAATGTGAATACTGGGCATGGAAGCTCTTTCTGAGACTTCAATGTCTAGGATCTTGTCTTGCAATTTAATCTTCAATAGCTTCCTAAGGCAGACTGTGTGTAAGTGGTTTAATTTCCTAGAGTGTAGCTGGTAAACAGTTCAGGTTTCACAAGCATATAGCAGTGTGGATAATACGACTGCTTTGGAGACTTTCAGCATCCTTTCATAATAGTCAAGTAACCCGCGACCCCCTTTTATAATAGCTAAGTAACCCGCGACATCCTTTTATACTAGCCAAGTAACCCGCGACCCCCTTATACAATAGCCAAGTAACCAGCTATCCTATTTTATAATAGCCATGTAATCCGCGACCCCCTTTTATACTAGCCAAGTGAACCACGACCGTTTATTATAGCCAAGAAACCTGCGACCCCCCTTTTATAATAGCTTAGTAACCCGCGACCCCCTTTTGTAATTACCAAGAAACCAGATACCCCATTTTACAATAGCCAAGTAACCCGTGACCCCGTTTATAATAGCCACGTAACCTGCTAAACTGTTGTATAATAGCCAAGTAACCCGCTACCCCGTTTTATAATAGCCAAGTAACCTGCGACCCCGTTTTATAATAGCCAGGTAACCAGCGACCCCGTTTTATAATAGCCAAGTAACTCGCGACCCCATTTTATAATAGCCAAGCAACATGTGGACCCCCCCCCCCACCCTGTTATAATAGCCATGTAACCCGCGACCCCCTTTTATAATAGCCAAGTAACCCGCGACACCTTTTTATAATAGCCAAGTAACCCGCGACCCCCTTTTATAATAGCCAAGAAACCCTCCAACCCGTTTTGTATAAGCTAATTAATTCTAGATCCCCCTTTATATAAGATAAGTAATCGTTGACCATCTTTATCAAAAGCCAGGTAACCAGCAACTCTCTCTGACATTAGAGAAGTAACTCACGACCCCGTCAAGAAACTCAGACCTCTTTTTATAATAGCCAAATAAGAATGCGACTATAAATTATAAATCTCCTTTACATAAGGGAAGTAACTCACGATCGCCTTTGATAATAGCCAAGCTAAGCGCGGATCATTTTTAACCTTCAGTAAAACGCGTCTCCCTTTTACAATAGCCACTTATCTTGCAAGCACCCGTCACATTGACATAAGCGCCATGTTTAATTGGATAAAGCGGAAATATTTCATTATATTTTATACACATTTGAAGTTATCTTTTCAGCTTACAATTTGTAGCAGACAATTTTTATTCTACCAACAATCTTCTGTGTGTGTATATTCACTAAGATAATAAGTGAGTGATAAGACAAGGTTTACTAGGGGTATCCGGATGAGATGGGTTCTCGTTTCCAAACAGCCCTCTTGAGAAAACCATATAATGGCTCAGAACCCCCAAGCATTGAACAAGGCAGAAAAGGGTACAAGTTCAACACTAATAAAGAAGAATTAGTTCCTGTAGAAGGCATGGAGATCAGGGAATTTTTACCACAGACAACAGAGTAAGTTGCTCACTCTACAATGAAAGTATCCATGTGTAGGTCTCCCGCCTCACTTTTGATCTCCCACATTCCCATAAACCGTGACAGATATCAACTGCCATTAACAACAACCGTATTACATAACAGATGAGAACAACCACTGTTAGTCAAAACGTCACAATGAAACAACTTCAAGGTTTGGTTAAACATAAACAGTGTATTGATAAACATTGGGTCCATGGAACCATGTGAACTGAACCATGGAGACATATACATGGAATATATTATCATATGCAAGTAACTCACATAAGTCAGAAAAACAGAACAGATTTCCCCCAAATCCCCAAAAGGTTCATAACAAACAACATGTGTCAAAAAATCAAATGAAAACTAATCCATACAAAGACATGGATAACAAATCTATCTAACAAGTTAGTCTCTGAAACTATCCTCTGTGACTGCTAGTAAGTCCTTCTTCTTCCTAGATTCACCCAAAATATCTGGCCATAATAATAATCGGTATTCTTTATTAACAGCTGGAACGTTTTCCCTATTATCCAGGGAAATTGGAATTTCACACAAACTGGTATTCCAACAGAATAGTATGCAGCTCCACTGGTAGTAAGTACGAGAGGACCTTCCTACCCAGTCTCGGCCACCCACAAACAATGCTTCCTCCCACACAGCTGCAGACGAGCTGGGTTAGAGACATTCCTGCGTGGTGTAACAGATTGGTGTAGACATGACATATCAGTCTCCAGCTGTCCACACGATTAATATAACCAGGATAAGGCACAGAACCTTCCAGGACATCTCTGGCGGTTGAAGGACATCGCATCCTCCATGGTGATTCCTGACTGAGATAACCCAAATTGGGCATAAACTTTCCAGCTACTATCTGGAGGACGAAGGATATAGCATTGTCCAGGTGGACTCTTGACTGTGGCAAACTGAATTGGACATAAACTTGGCTTTGCGCCTATCTGGGGCAGATGTGGGCTAATTGCCAATTAAGCTGAGAATCCACACAGAAGTTATAGTATCCACCCTGCTTTCGGCCTGTGCAACGTAAACTATCTATCAGCTTCTAGTATAGGCCAGTTGAAAGTAAAACCCCGGCCGTTGGTTCATAAAAAGGGTTGAGTATCAGTCTATATTCGATGAATTAGGAGAATCGGAATGCCTTCTTCAGACATAGTATTAATTAACGCCAGCCGGTAGCTCCAAGATATAGGAACCTTCCATTTCAGCTGTGTTTAATACTCCACGCTGTATATCCCGGTGCTGAAACCGTTATCCTGTGAGTGCGGTTGTAAACGATTGCACTCTCCAAACTTCATCAGGTACACATCAGAGAGAGGCTGATAACCCAGCTTCCTGTTCTTGAATATAAATGTGCAGACGTTGAGGGAGGGGTCCTTCAGATACAAAATATTCCTCTTCAGTATATCCAGAATGTAATATCGATTTCATTTATGAGATGACGAAAGACTCCCGTAGTTCAGGTAAGCAATCCAAACGTCTCAACCATCAGCAGTCAATGATTCATTGGGACCAAGGTCTTGACTGTAAATCTAAAGCCAACATTCCACCCGTATCTCTCTAGCGCTACAAAGTGAAAAAAAAAATAACACAATCGAGATAAATTAGTAACAAAATCCATGTCGTGGTAAAATTATATCTCAACATAAGTAAAAGAAAACAAGGGGAGTAGAAGGGATGGTGTTTCTCATTCACCAATCCCTCTTCTCTGACGGTGGAGTTTTGTTCAACTCCGAAAGTGTCTGGGGTATCCTCTCACTGCTCACACGTTTTCGAGGTTGATACTGGAACTTCCTGAGGAGTTAGGACATCCCAACCAACAAAACATCTTGATAATATACCACATCAAGATAGGACAAAGACATCATGAGACATAAACATCATGACAAGATCTCATTATCTCCTGTCCAACAGTGCACTGCGATAGGTAAATGACAACCGACAAATTGCAAATGGCCAACGACCAGACCGGTCACCATTCTCGTCTTGTTGTACATCCGTACAGAAGTGCCTCTTTCATCATAATCATTGTGTGCCTGTCCCCTGTGGGTAAAATTCGAAAGTCTACTCCAGCAGTGAAAGTAACAATCACGAATATAAAAGGTAAAATGTTCACTAATTAGTGAACAAATACTTTTCTCATAGAACCATTTAGGAACCCTCTATTCGGATATTTACCCAACATCTCAAACTAGAACACAAGAACATATGGTCCTTTCCCCACCTGACTATTAGAAGCAGGGGGTTTAATGAACGCTGTTCTACAACCCACCTATTGCTGTGAGCATAATAAGTACACTGATTTCAGGAATATATTTTGCAGTATGGACTTTGTTAAGAACGCTGTGGGCAAATTCCTTATCATAAATCATTCGCCAAGGCATCGACACAATGGTGCAATGCAGACAGAGAGTGCACATCCTGCAAGACACTGAATATATGGTGCGTTGTCCTCTCCTCTCATTTGAGATTATAACTCCACAAAAAAAAAATCTTGACATTCACTTCACTTCCTCAACATTATGAATGAAAAATAAATCACATGACAATCACACACACTTTATATTGTTAAACGAGTTAAACAAAAGGATTCACACATGAGTGCACGAAAGTCAAGTTACAGTTTAGCAAGAACATTTTCCCCGCATTAAACGAATGTCCATGATGTGCGGTGATAGTAACCTTTCTACAACACAGGGAAAGATGTTCAAAGCATGCACTTAGAGAAAACACTCTACAGCACACAGTCAATTTGCAGTTTTTATGCATTGGTAGTAAGATATATTCACAAAGCATTTTGGAATGTTTATTCATAGCAGATTGAGATTGCAAGCATAGGAGAACCAATTGGACAGACATGTCGGTCTAGAAGACAGCGAAACTCCGGTCAACTTTTCAATGAAACGCTAATCTCGCAGTTTCACATTCAAATATAAACACAAATGTACATGCACTTTATCCTTTATTTAGAAGCACAGTTACAGTATTTATAATAAGTCTATAAACGTACCTAGGCTCCTGGAAGCAACTTTTGGACTAGAAAGCCTTCCCAACCAGGAGGCGACTTGTCCCGTGAAAATCTACATGGCAAGTGACTAACTATCGCCTTGCAAATCTAAGCGGCAACTTTTGGCTGGGGATTCGACCAGTCGTTGAGCTGGTTTAAAACAAAGGCTAGTTTCAAATCGGTTGTAACTTACACTAACTACAGTTCCAGCCAGTACTCTTCCTTATAAGGAGTGGTAAAGTAATTATCAATTTCCAGGAAATCTGGGAGGATGCGACAAATATGTCACAATATTATTCTTAGGGAGTGAATCGAGGTCCGTTGCGACCCCCCCCCCCCCCCCCCAGAGAACACTATTTATTTACTGTACCAATGTTCACTTTTTGTCTAGTCCATAGTTTGAGAATCAATGTGCTAATTAAACGTGATCATTTATACCATTAGTTCCCAAGCTGTTCAAGAAGAGGGCCATATCTACAATTTTCTGTAGTTATCAGCAACGTTATATATATATATATATATATATATATATATATATATATATATATATATATATATATATATATATATATATATATGCCGGCTCCGTGGCCGAGGTGTTAGCAGTTTTCTCCGCTAACCCCGAATACTCTCGTCACGTGACGCGACGAGAATTAGCAGTGGTTCGAATCGCAAAAGTGACTTATGAGAGTATGGAGCCGGTCGCTCAGAAAGTCGTGGCGTGCTGATGAGCGTAATCTAGCCTAGGAATCAACATACAGCTGAAAGATGCTGGTGTTGACCGCAATTTCCTGAAACAGGATGGAAACGCGGGGGAAAATATATATATATATATATATATATATATATATATATATATATATATATATATATATATATATATATATATATATATAATACAATGTCTGTATGTATGTATGTTATTTATGCGTTAGCGAACGGTCCATCCGGTTGAGATGAAATTTTCTACACGTCTGCTTCTCATTCCCGTGCTGCCAACTGTCATAGTTTGTTAGTGTACAAACAGTTATCTACTTAACATTATTTAATATTTTAATTTATTTTATAATTTATATATAGCGAGGGGACATAACTTTTAAAAGCATTGCTATATATGTAAAATTGTTGCATATTTCTCAAATAGGTGGACCTTTTCGCTACAGTTGCCTACAGGCATATGCGTTGTAATCCTCCTCCTCCCTCTCCTCCTCCCCCTCCTCCTCCCCCTTCTAGTCCTCCTCCTTCTCCTCCACCTCCTCCTGACCAGACCAGACCAGACCAGAGGTCTGCGAGGTGCTGGGCGAAGCCGGGCCGGGTCAGCTAGTACAATTATAAAAGTCGTGCAATACAATTCTTACCTTTCTTAACTTAATTTTAAAGGCAGCCGGTGTTATTACAACACTGCGGTCATTTTGTGGTTTAAAATCAAAAGTTCATTTAACAATAAATTTTAAATCAGTTTCGAAGATCGCTATTAATGTAATTAATTTACAATTGTAACTGTTCCTCATAACCAGTTACTTAAGTTCAGATGCCAGTTTAGCAATATCTGGGCACAAATCTGTCGTGCCCAAAGTCATAAGCGCAGCTATGCTACTGCCCGTGTGTCTGGAACGTTGCTTTTTTTTTTTTTTTATAACGGTGATTGCGGAAAATGACTGCTCGCATCTGTAAATCGAACCAAAACGGCACATATATCTCTTTGCGAATGAACGCAAGTGTTCAAATTGTTCGACAGGCAATAGTCGCCAGAATGAAATCATATGATCAGCTGAAGGTGAAGCAGGCAGTTCCAGAAATTCACATCTCAGTGCAGAATCGCATTTCAAATCAATTATTTCGTGCTGAAGGTGTTGCTGTTATTGACAGAGCTTGGCATCAGGAAATACGAACGGATTTATGAAGAGGGCAACATTATCCTCCTCTATTGTGAACTCTTGAAATCTCGAATGAAACGAGGCCTTGCGTGCCACTTTCTGACAGCTGGCGGGCCACAAGTGGCCCTCGGGCCATGGTTTGGGAACCTCTGATTTATTCCATGGCTGTGCACACTAGCTAATACACTTACGTTGAACATAGCCACTCGCAGCTGTGTACATCCCCACACAAGTGCAAACCTTCGTCACCCAAACACACACATATCACACTAGACAACACACCCAGGCACACTTAACAACGCACGTACCCACGTTGTTTCTCCACTGGTCTAGTCGATTTTCTCGTAATTTGGTGGCTCGTTTGTTGTGGTACTTTGATTTTCTTCATTATCAAGTCCATTTAACAATGCTGATGTTTTCTTCTTGCAAACACTCAGCTGGTCTTCTTGTGGTTTTGTTTGTTGAGCTTGACAGTCTGTCTAGTTGTGATGTCATAAAAAGGGACCGACAGATGATCTCTCTCTCTCTCTCTCTCTCTCTCACTCTCTCTCTCTCTCTCTCTCTCTCTCTTTCATTCTCTCTCTCTCTTTCATTCTTTCTCTCTCTCTCTCTCTTTCATTCTCTCTCTCTCTCTTTCATTCTCTGTCTCTGTCTCTCTCCCACTGTCTGTCTGTCTGTCTGTCTGTCTGTCTGTCTGTCTGTCTGTCTGTCTGTCTGTCTGTCTGTCTGTCTGTCTGTCTGAACAGCAAATCGTACTTGCTATATGGAACAGGCGCTTGGATAATTACTAAAACGGCTACTTAATTACAGTCATTACCAACGGGTACCTGCGCACAATAATAATAATAAATTGTCCCGGAGCACTTTCCTGCTAGGGTTCTGTGATGTGACCGAACCATCACATGTAGGCTGAGAGCAAGTTGGAATAGGTGGCCAATATTTCCCTGACGTTGGCACGCCACGTGACCGGGAGCAGAATTGAAGGGCTGGATCGTATGACAGAATCATCAATCGCAATTTAAAATAAAGAACAGAACACATTCAGCCAATACAGAAGCGAAGAAAAGACACTGGCGCTGGGTATGACAAACACTGAGAAATCATGTTGATATTATATCTGGGGGTTGAGGGGGTGGGGGGGGGGGAATAGAACAGCAGAATAAGAAAACACTCTTTGCATGCACAGAATGCAATGAATCTCATTACAATAAAATGTACAAATTAATGACCAGCATCTATTCATATGAAAATGAATAAAACTTCAAAGTAATGTAAACTTGTAAACACCAATATTTACATTTCACACTCTGTTCCTGGAATACACAGGCGGTGCGTTTTTAATATGCTACGCTATAGAATCCTTTGAACGCTTTGTGTGATTTAGTAAAGGAACAAACTGGAAAATCCTCAACCCACGGGAGATGAAGACTCAGCAAAGTTATATTTTTTTTTTAAATGAGGGGGGGGGAGGGGGGGGGGGAAGAGAACTATTGATTCTATGAAACATGAACCATTTACAGTTGCCACTGAATAAAATGCCTCCGGGATATGCGCTTGCAAAAAGGTTGGAGGAAGCAGATTGCTCGACTGAAAAACGACACTTTGGGTGAAAATTGTCGTATTTAAAATGGGCGTTGATTATGGGTGCGTCTTGCTTACGAGTGGGGTTAAGACCAAAGATAATTTTTGGGAAGACGCTTATTCTCGGGGTAAGAACTACTTAGGGTACATACTTGTGACAGTTTTAGAAGGATGTTTCTTCACTCTTTTGTCCGTGTTCCTCCTCTTTCTTGCTCTCCCCCCCTCTCTCTCTCTCTCTCTCTCTCTCTCTCTCTCTCTGTCTCACTAAATATCTCCTCCTCCCTCCTGGAGGTGGCATTTATTTTCGTCATCACATTGTTACGTGGTCGACTTCCCTGTTCCATCTCTTTAAATGGACAGAAAACATGTCATGGTATCTTCTAATCTTCTAAACACTGGACAAAGCATGTTGCTCTCAGGTCGTTCAAGACGGAATGCTCCTGACAATGAACGGCTGATACTAATAGCATCCAAATAAAATGCCGAGAAAGTATTCCTGGAGTTGGGAAAGGTAAATTATAGAATAATAACAGTCACAATTAGAACCACACACATACTAGAGCTGCTGGGGCATCCACCTTGCATACGCTTTATGGTACTACAGAACATCATAGATGATGTTGTGTGCTGAACCTTTACAATATCAAGATTTATGGCAATGTCACTTACAGTCAATTGACGGTTTTCATGTAAGAGGCCTTAACGGCTGCAATCGACTCTAGGGTCACAACTCTATGTGACTGACCCGGTCGTGAACAGTCTGCCACTAAGTCACACCGCTTTAAAACTTCCTACTCCACTCATACGCTTGCTGGACTGGCAGGCATGCTTCACAATACTGGACCTTCATTAATTTTTATAGGTTTCACCCCTTCACTAGCTTAAAATAAAATAAAATAAAACGGATAACAGAACGCTGCTCCTCTTTAGCTGAGTTGAGTTGAGTTGAAATAAAAACCGACAACACTGCACTCAGGACATTCCCATACGTGGTCCGTCCCCTCGTTCAACAGCCAGCGAAGAGTCATACTACTAGTCGTTCCCACCGCTATCTGATTAAAATTTCTCCTGGTCTTTCCTCTCCTCTTTAATGCATGTCAAAAGTGGGGCAGTCATCTTTAAACTGTTTTTATGACGTCACCATATTCATCTGCACCGTGATATCACGTGCTGAACATTTTGACATCCTTAACACTATTGACAGGTTACAAAACCATCGCATGGTTATTGTAATTTCTATCATTTTTGTAAGGTTTTCATTTGAAGCCGTCTCTTACATATGCCCCCTGCTGTTTTTGACGTAATCAAATACTTAAATACATTTAACTTTCACTTTACTGGAATGCTACTTAAAATAAATTACGTTTACTTTATTCTTCCTTTGCTCGTGTCATTTTTTCTTGCAGAAAATTGTTGTGTATGATTTACCACGTTCCTTCTCAGTGGCTTTATCTGCACATTTGACAGAATCAACCTACGTTTTGCTTTCTAACAGGTTTTTGCATCATGACAGATACATAAATGAAGTGATATCTGTGCTTGTGTGCCTTTCCGAAACAACATTACCAAATCTATCCCCGCTCACTCCGAAATTGCTGGGTACAAAAAAGGATGTTCTATCATCCGTAGAATAGGGTTATCAAACTAATAGTGATTTCTATTTTGGTTAAATAAATCAATATGGATTAAACGGACCGTGAGACTGCATTAACTCGATGAAACCTTATGTGGCCTACTTATTCTAAATCTCTTAACTATTAAATGTGAACAATAGCTTTATTTTCATTAATGATACATTTAATTCCAGTAAAGACAGCCGTCTAATGAAGGGATTTTCCCGAGTCATATATAGTGTTAATGATGGGATTTTCCCGAGTCATATATAGTGTTAATGATGGGATTTTCCCGAGTCATATATAGTGTTAATGAAGGGATTTTCCCGAGTCATATATAGTGTTAATGAAGGGATTTTCCCGAGTCATATATAGTGTTAATGATGGGATTTTCCCAAGTCATATATAGTGTTAATGATGGGATTTTCCCGAGTCATATATAGTGTTAATGATGGGATTTTCCCAAGTCTTTATAATTACATAAAAATGGGGGATTTTCAGGTGGTCTGTTCATGATGCATCGATTTGTCTACATGCACTTTATAGTTTTATTTTCTACGTAGCTTTACTTCATACATCTTCCTTCGATACATGTAGAAATAGTTTATGCACGGGAAGACTGCTGAATTACAATATATAAAGATAATTAAGATATATGTCTGAATGTGTAAGATAATTAAATATAATAATATGTTCATACGTATGTTGATATTCCCATTCGTTTTGTAGAACATCTTGACATAACCATATACGTTTTGTGATTAGGAAATTATCTAAGCTCAGTGTGGGGTAAATAATAATGGAATTCTGACGTAACATGGATCAAGACCACGTGATTTAATCACAACTATGTGAATGTACACGATTGTCAGTGTTTATCTACTGAACAGTCACGTCACTTTTGCAATGAAAAGAGAACCGCGATAGATAAAGGAACTTGTTACCTTACCCTAACTACCATCACCAGCTTCGAGGCAAAAGAGTTGCGAATGCAATTCATAATCCCGCATTCCGCGTTCAAAAAACAGCTGCAGGGATTGAAACCAAACCGCCTTACGCTGATTTCCATACAATAGTTTGAGTACCGGTCGCTGAGAAATTAATGGCAGACTACTGAACGTAAACTTACCCGGGAATCACAAACAGACAAAATTTGCCGGAATTGAATGCTAAGTCCTGTAAAGGATATGCAACTTACTTTGGTTTTTGCTGCCCTTACCATCGTTGGGTGTTGGGCATGTTGTGCTACATCATATTCTCTTAGCCAAGAAAAACATCATGGGGCGATGTCATCATCCAAGACACCAGCTCGGCAGTCGAGTACACCCATATAAGACAACATTACGCAAGGACTGAACATGACAATGCCGAAGTTAAGAAGCATGAAGAACAACGGCACAACACCAGTTAAGAAATACATGTAGACATGTTGAGAACATGCATAACTACTCGCAAGGCTCATCCTGGACCATATTATTAACTCCAAAGAAGAAAACTGAGGCTTTTCAAATTAGTGTTACAGCGAAATTTTTAGAGTATGTTTCAACAAGAGCCAAATACTGATATTCCTCAAGATATGAACATGAATGAAAACTGACCCACACATCAAAGTGTATGAACCAATGAGTGAATTCAAAATAATTACATTAAAAAGTATCAAGAGACAACATTGTAAATATTGATAACATATTGCAAGCGAGCGAAAGAAGAAGACAAAGCGATGCCTAGGAGACTAAAATACCTCAACCCCATCAAACGTGACATGGTTTAGAAAGAATAACATTGATAGGTTTGGTGTCCTAACGACGTGACAGAGGCAAACCAATGCTTCGGTGGACACTGCACAAGACATCCTGGCAATACAATTGAGTTGAGTTGAGTTTAGCTAAGAACCGACATCACTGCACTTAGGACATTCCCATACGCGCTCCGTCCCCTCGTTAAACAGCCAGCGAAGAGTTATACTACTAATTGTTTCCACCGCTATCTGATTGAAAGTTCTCCTGGTCTTCACACTCAGTTTTGAGATTCTTCCAGAACCCTTGTCGATCCCCCGCCATATCATTCTTTCCACATACGGACTTACAATCTGTTCCCCTGCCTTCTCCACCTGGACCCACAGGCGCTTGACCAGCTCTCCCGTGTCAATAGGTAATCTACCACCAAGAGGTGCATTCCCTGCCAGCCTATCAGTCTGTTCATCTTCCCGCATTCCCGCATGGCAAGGGCAAAATATCCATACAATTCTCACAATATGTGACCTCTTAAGCGAGGATAACCATTCCAAACGAAACATTCCTTTCTCCACCTTATTAACCATACTCCTTGAGTCCGTAATTGGCAATACATGTATCAGGTAAGGTGCTATCGAGGACACGGTCTTTTCAGGGGATCGATATTCTGCAATGGACTTTGTAATCTGATGATGATCAGAAAACAGCGTATGCTTACATTTATCTGTTTAATTCAATAATGGCAGCAATTATCGTATTTGCTATATGTGTTTGTTAAATTTGTGTGTGATAAATACACATGGTCTGATACACGCTTTATAGTCGCGGTAGTAATTCACCGTGTTCTGACACAGCATATATGTCAATACTAAAACCACACCCCAACGGCTGCGTAATTCAAAGCGCCATTTTATTTTTTGTATATATAAGAACGCATACATTTTGTGGGGAGTTCCACAGTTTTTATTTATTAAGTATGATTACTACATACAAACGAATCACGGTAGTGTAGTGGTGACCACACGTGTCTGCTGTCTAGTGGGCACGTGTTCGAATCCTTTTCGACAGTAGGTTCGTGTAATCTTACCGAAACATAGTGTTGCCTTTATGAAAATATGCAAGCCCTTCAGCACAAGAAACGAAATATCGTCAAATCATGACATCTTTCCTTGTGTCTGAAATGGGAAGAGGTTCAGAGATTACAATCTAACCAGCAGAATTGACATTGCGCGCGGCAATGATGCCGTGACAAGGATTTTTTGTTGGGCGAAGCGGGATGGGTAAAAGATGCTATAGAGAAGTGGGCAGAATTAAACAGACTCAAGTGGGTTCCTTTATATTTTTGAGTGGAATACTACGTCACCACGTTTGAGTCAACACACGAGGCAAACACGCTCAACTTGGGCATCTCCCCAGCGATCTGTTTAACCTATCGACAAGAACCGATTTCATTAGATCAATGAAGCTCATGGCAATATTGAAACTACCCTGCCCAGAATAGTGATCTTCTGGAGAGAAAAGAAAAAAAAAACTATAAATAATACAGGCTTAATTCAATGTTATCTGTCAGCGTGCTTATTTCCTTTATTCGCATTTTACAAATGCATATTTGAATCAAAATAGATTGTGCTGTCGGCTTATGTAAGTATAGTATATACTATACAATAGTCGATATTCATAGAAACAGGATGACACCAAAATGTGAGATAACAATAGAAGGGAAAATGCTTAACCAAGTTAATATAAATAAATATATGTAGACAATTACAACATAAGATGGATGGTGCGTGACAGAGATTAAGAAAGGATTAGATAAAGCAAAAGGTGCATTACAGAACATGAACAAGTATCTTATGCAATGCGCCACTATCATTGAATGCAAGAAAAAGTGGTACTCTTCTCGTAATAAGGCAGACAATGTAACCTGTCTAGTTGTCATGTTTGTTTAAGCTGTGTGTGTGTGTATATATATATATATATATATATATATATATATATATATATATATATATATATATATATATATATGTGTGTGTGTGTGTGTGTGTGTCGATCTCTTCCAACACATTTACACCTCTCCTCTTGCCTGTCCACAACATTTTGCAACATTTGAATATAAAAGCACACTTCTGTGGTTTCGTAAAATGTTGTTGTTTGTTGATCTGCTGCCTAGAATCCTCGGCCATATGTTACAATTTATCTCACATAGTACTTAACATCATCTTCTAGATAGTGTCATCTATTTAACCGAAAAGATAATGTACAATTCAAAAAGGTAATAAACGAAAATGGAAAGTGAAATTGGTCAAGTTTACTAACACAATTACAAACGGCAGAAAGGACGCAACGGCTAGAAAGTCGTCGCCAGTTTACTAAAACAGACGCCAGTTAAACTATATTTTTTTAAAAAAAACAATGAAAGATTCTAAATCACATTTCTTAGATCCTGGAAATATCTAAGAGAAGAACATCCAATTTTGTGCCATTTTCTCTGTAAGCAATCTGACAGGATTTAGCACTGTACAGAAGGAAAGGTGTAGATTCTGGAAATATCTAAGTCCTAGAGAAGAACATCCAAATGTGTGCCATTTTCTCCGTAAGCAATCTGACAGGATTTAGCACTGTACAGCAAGAAAAGTGTAAGCTAAGACAAAAAAGTGCTGGAGGAGAAGAAATGTCAACATAAACAACACGCGAGTGGGAAGAGAACAGTGTAAAGTAAAGGGGGGATACACAACTAAAGACGCCGGGATGACACACAAAGGATGAGAGAATGTGATTTAAAAAGAAATATTTTTATTAAAGGAAACTGTTGTTTATGATGGTCGTAAGGCAAAAGAGACCTCAAATGAAAAATTAGGCAGTTTTCCAGAATTTTGCCATCTCTTCCACGAAATATTTGCCCATTGTTAGCTTCGGTCAAATGAAAGCCCAGATACATTTTTATAAACACATCCGAATAGTTAATAAGTCACACTCATGACCACCGGAACGGTAGGCAAGCGAGATAGTTACTGAGCCACCGCGTCTGCCTTAATGGATGTTTGACAACAGTTGTGCATGTTCTTTGCAGGACGTTTGATCTACCTTAGCCTCAGGTTGATTTTCGTGGCAATTTTACGTTAAGTAGTTTGCCATTGCTTTCTGAACAAGAAGTCAACGTTAAAGTCCAACTAAGGGTTGTATGGGTTGATCCCGCTACCCCTCCGTAAACGCACCGGAAGTTTAAGAGCTAGAGAGCTAGTCAATTGCTATTACTTATTACATATTAATTGCTTCACTTGCGACAATTTTCTTAGTATGGTGTTCAGACAGATCCACGTGATAAATCGCTCAATATAGAATCAAGAAACGATCTTGCCGTTTGCTTGTCCGCACGCTTCAAGCTTTGGCGCGTATTCCTGCCAGCATGTTACACGGAACAAATGCTGCACGAGAGGTTACAAAGGCAGACATCGGTAGAATAAACAAACATAATTATCTATACATGCTTTGTGCCCAGTGTACAGCAACATTTGTCCCACTTAGCAAGTGCTAAATAACAATAGTTACACCGTTGGGGGAGTTAATTAATGGGTGTGTCGCTGACAAGGCTAATGTCGCGTATGAATATCATAATGTCAGGTCATTTCACTGCAGACATCCACGCACGCTGGAGGAACTAGTGTGTTCATTTAAGGTAAATTCTCTGTGTGTAAAGCGTGTGTGGCCCTGGTATATTGGTGTTTGCTTGCAGTACATGTGTGATTGACAATGTATTTGTGATTTCCTTTCGTGCATTGTGTGTGTGTGTGTATGTGTGTGTGTGTGTGTGTGTGTGTGTGTGTGTGTGTGTGTGTGGTGTGTGTGAGTGTTTGTGTGTGTGTGTGTGTGTGTGCGTTAGTTAGTTAGTTAGTTATCAGTTGGGGTATCTTCGTTGCACTCCGGACATGTCCATAGGTGCTCAGATCCTCCCCCCCCCCCCAGCATATGCATCAGCGTCCGGTGGCTAATAGTGCCAGTTCTGTGTTGGTTGACGAGGCGCTTTGTTTTCCCGATGTACCTCTCGCGTCTGGCTGTGCCGATTCTTACTCCCA
The DNA here is from genome assembly GCA_963921405.1 of Cepaea hortensis. NCBI lineage: Eukaryota > Metazoa > Mollusca > Gastropoda > Stylommatophora > Helicidae > Cepaea > Cepaea hortensis. Next base: position 149,655,308 of record OY992877.1, on the reverse strand, counting down.
GGTCTTTCATCCTGGATAAGCGATGTGGAATCACTGGCGTCAAAATCCTCTGTTCTCGCCATATCTTTAAGGGCGTTAATAACATCGGCACGATCCATGGGCTGGCCATCTACAGGGGGTGCAGAGCCAGCCAATTTATCAGCTCGTTCATTTCCCTCGACTCCCGCATGTCCCGGGATAAAGATGAAGGTGACTTTGCGGACAACAGACTTCCGCAGCGACTCAGTCCACTGTCTACGTACAGATCCAGCTTCGACCTTCTGAATCATGCTCATTGAATCACTTAGTACACACACGTTGGTATAATGCTGTGATTCCAGCCATATGAAAGCCTGTGTAACTGCCATCACCTCCATCGTCATGCTGCTCGTGGTCATAGAGTGGGCACCACTGGATTCTTGAACGGTTCGGCCCGCTGAACGGGCTGTAAATGCCCACGCACTTCTCTGCTGCTTTACAACAGATCCATCTGTATAGATGAGCACTTCGGGGCTATCTGAGTGATCATAGATGAGCGCGTTAACCTCTGTATTGACAGCGGCAGGGTTCTGCTCTCTGCACCGTCTGTCGAGTGTGAAAATGCAGGAGAAGGTACACTTAAAAGCTGGAGGCATCGGCACCCATTCCTTGCCGGGGTTGATACTGGTAAGACTGCAGACCTGTCCGACGACATCTTCCGCCCGACCCATCCATGATTTGCCCCTCTTTAGCCTGTCACCCTTTTCTCTGAATACAGCGTCATGCAGAGGGTGCTGCTCATCTGCACTTATTTTTAAGTATGCACGAGCTCTCCAGATCTTGATCCTGTGTTCCATTGTCGGGAAGTCAAGGAGGTATCTCATTGCTACACATCTGGTGTCTCTCGTGCAGCCCAAAATGATGCGCATGGCTTCGTTTTGTACCTTTTCAAGTCTTCCAATCTGTGTAGGGCTGACAGTGAGGATGGCCAGGGCATACTCGATGCGTGAAAGCACAAGTCCTTGGAACAGAAGTATTAGCAGTCTTTGCTCGATATTGGCAGTCGCCATGACTCTCATTGCTGCCAAACCTTTTCGAGCCTTCGTTATGACATAATCGACATGATCTCTGAAGGACAGGCTACGATCAAGCCTCACGCCAAGATATGTCATTGACTGGGTTCTACTCAGAATGCTCCCATCCATTCTTACTGCCGGCAGGTCTGTTTTCACAATATGGTTGTTTAGTGAGAACCATGTAACCGTTGCCTTTGCAGGGTTGACAAGGGCATCGGCATCAGCACACCATCAGGAAATTCGATCTAGTTCGCCCTGCATATAGTTGGCAACCGCCTGTCTATCTCGACCCTGTCGATACACGAGGATGTCGTCAACGAATGATAGAGTCCTACCCCTCCCATCCAACTGTTGTTCAGTGATCGGCACCGTATACACGTTGAATAGTACTGGTGACAGTGGTGAACCCTGCGGCAATCCTGGACATATCGTTATCGGCTCAGAAGACCAACTCCCGCATCTTAGCACCACTTTCCTTTGGAGTAGAACTGCAGCTATCCATCGTACAAGGTGAGGGTGCACTTTCAGTCTGAGGAGGGTTTGCATCAAGTGCTCGAAAGATACTCTGTTATATGCGTCCTCTAAGTCTATGGCGGCCGCACATGTCTCTTCTCTGACCTGAAATCCTTCGTAAACATCTTGAGCAAAGACCGCCGCATTCAGCCATGACTCTTTGTTGCGTCTGTATCCTCCAAGTGTGGGCGGGAAGCAGCCGAGCTGTTCCAAGTCCCAAGCAAGTCTGTGTGCTACAATTTTCTCCAGTAGCTTGCCAACAGTATTCTGCATCGTAATGATTCTGTAGCCGCTTATCTTGGAGTGGTCTTTGTTCGGTTTTGGCAGCGGCAGCAAGTAGCTGTGTAGCCATTCTTCTTTGACCTGACCCCTCTGGATACTGGTGTTGAATTCTCTGGCCAGTTCTTCCATGTCATCATCTGATATCACCATTAGGTCACCATATCGGATGCCGTCTGGGCCTGGGGCGGTGTTAGGTGATTTCTTGAGCATCGCACGCAATATGTCAACTGTGATTGTCCATTCTTCGTCTGTCCCGACCCCCTCGCACAACTGAGAGAGTGTTGATGTGGTCCTCTGTCTGGCGGGCTCGTCTTTCTGGTCAGTCTGTTCTATGTAGCGTGCAAGAAGGGCCTTACCTTTATCCGCATCCGACTTTTTCCATGCGAGGTCTGTGCCTTGAAAGTCTGGAATACCCCTACGTGTGTGTGCGTGTGCACACCTATCATAGCGTGCCATGCCGATAAGCGTGCGCGGTCACGGTTCCCCATCTCACAGTATCATGAACATCTTGTATCAGATTGGTTTCTTGCTACAACTGTGCCAATTGGCCAAGTCATCCAGTATGTATCTCCTTGCTTTCCCCTCGCTTTATTCTCAAACAATTTTGCCAGTTGTCACCGATATTTTCAAGTTCACTTCTGCGCATAACGTTTCCAGAAAAATCTTGACTGTCTGTCGTGTAATACTGAGAGTTAATGATTCCCAGATGGACGACTGCATACACCAACTGCCCAGGTGGGAGAAGGGTTAATGAAACGGAAGGATAACCACAAAGGATTGACCATCGCATGTGTATGTAGGTCAAGTCGGGTGAGTCGACTACAACACAGGTAACTGTCGAGTGGAAAATTTGGTTTGCGACAAAGACAGACAACATCATGGACCAGCTTATTGCGTTCTGGAGGTAGGAATATACGGAAAAGTTCGAGATCAGAAATTTTCCACTGACAAGGGATAAAGAAGTCTGAATTTGCTTTGTCCAGCAATGTCAAGGACGATGGGACAAAGATGTTCTAGAGAGAGTGGCCACTTCTTTGTGTCAGTTGAGTGTGTGTTCCCCAACTGGACGGAAAGATAGAATTATGTGTCCTGTAATGAAAAGAAATATCCTCCCTTATAATGGGATAAAGTGCTTGGCTGCGGATTAATTTCAATTCGTGGATCTACATTAATTCTATAAAGGAACATAGATGCCTAAATAAGGTATAAAGATATTAGATATAGTTTAGGATATGAATATAGATGTGCGTGAATAGCATTTATCATTGATTTCTATTAGTAGGAATAGTATAGACGATTAGGTGAATCTTCTATCCTATGTCAGAGTGGGTTTTTTCGGAAGCCTTTTCATTTCGGCTGGAGGAAAAGACACTCACATAGGAGAGAAGAGGAAGCAGACACAGATCTCATTATTAAATGTATATCACACAGGTTTCCATACCAGTGCTGGACTTATCAACTAAGAGATTACACAGATGGCTGTGGTCAAGATCACCCAGTGTTGATAACCCACGAGAAAGCACTTTAAAGTCATAACGCACGACACTTGTGCATAAGAAAGGAAGGAAAAGAAGTGTCATCTTAATAAGTCAGGAGGACAGAGAATGGAAAATAGCGATCATACAAACTAAAGGAAAAAGACCCAAATTACTCAGTATCAAAGAGTTGCAAAGTGCGTACCAAGTGCATATATCAATTACAAAATATCAAGTGTAGAACGTTTTACAGAACACTAATAGAACATTCTAGAAAGTCGATGTGTTTTCCAGAATGGATTAAAGAACGCTATAAGAAAGCAACGAACATTCATTTTAAGCGGACAGCAAATAGTGAGCAGGTTAAGTACATTTGATACAGTGGTGAACATTTTCATTACAAAGAACGGATTTATCTACCGACTCAAGCAGACGGAGCTGTCAGGGTGAGACCGTTCTGTATCTATGTCATGTCCTGTACTCTAGCTGAGAGAAGAGACGAGAGAAACCACGGAGACTATCTATCAACATCTTATCTGGCAGCCACACTAGAAGAACATACAAACTACATAGACAATATCCATACATACACCAGACATAGTTTTTTATAATAAATCTTTTATCTTATCGTTGAAAGGAACTGTTGTCGGAGTATGTGTTGAGGGAATAATCGAGAGAGTAAAAGAAATAGATATATGGAAGGGAAGACAGAAGAGAAGAGTGTAGACGAAAAGACAGAAGAGAAGAGTGTAGACGAAAAGTCAGTCAATAATCCCAACAGATAATCAGTTTAAAGATGTGCATGTTGATCCCAATCTCTTCTCGGGGAAACAACATCACACTGTCTACATCTAATTTGTCTAATCAGTTTACAGTTTTCATTGTTATTTACCTTGAGACTTTCATTTTCCTGTCAGTCCATGATATTCTTCACATTCTCCTCATACATCACCTTGCCAATCCCTTTAGATGTTTCTCAGCCTGTTTGCTTTTTGTCCATGTTTTACGTGCATATAATAGTATAGGTTATATTTAGCTCTTCAATTTCTTTTTTTCTATTGCAATTGACAGCGTTTTATGTGATATGTGGGACGCAGAGGTGTTTCCAAGGCACCAGGGCCGGGTTATATACTGGCCAAGACCTATTGACGCGTCCTCGTCGAGCGTCCTGGGCAACAGGTCCCTTCGGGGTCCTGGCTAGGGTCAGTAGGATCGCCGATTCCTCCGAAGTCGGAGAGTGTCTGCCTGTACGGCGAGGAACCACCAGTCTGCACACCAATAAGCCAGACATGGGACAACGGGTACTCACGCAAACCTCAAGTCCTGAATGACATCACACTGATGTTGGACAACAGGATGCCTTCATCCGACATACAGGACTTCGCGTTGGAGCTCAAGCCAACGAACACAAGCAAGCAAGCAAGCATGTGGTATGTTTTCCCATTATGAAGAAAGCTAACTTTCTGCCACAGCAATCCGTCTGTAATCTCAAATGGTAACTTCCATCAGATGTTACTACTGTCCAGAGACAATCACGCAAATTTAGTTATTTAAGAAGATCCCCATTTACAATGTGCTATTTTTTCTTCTTGGAGAGGACGATAATTCCTGTGTAAAAAATAATAATAATAATCTACCCTAATTGCTGAGTTTGTGCAACAACAACATCTACTAGATGCTGAATATCCTGTTCATCGACGGTAATCAATAGTATAGCATCTGCATAACTAATGTTATTCATGTTATGTCCTTCGTTGGTGATTCTCGCACATCCTATAAAAACCTCCATGTATTTTAATTATTTAGGGGAAATATGTCTGGAGACTTTACGTAACTCCGTCGAACACCGCTCTTGATAGGCTGATATTGACTCACGTCATTATTAATTTGTATGGCAGCTTGTTGTTTCTAATATATTTTGTGTACAAGTCTAAGGTCCTTCCAATCAATGTGTGAATCTGCAAGCAGTGTTATTATGTCGTGCACACGCACATACACATACACATACATACATTCATTTATTCATTCCTATCTACCTACCTACATACCTAACTACCAAACGTACGTACATCTATCCATCCATCAATCCATCCATCCATATGCTTCATATCATGGCATTCTCTCAATGAGGCAGGCTCTTGCTGGGGATGAAATAAAATACCAGTTTGATGTCTTAACATCTGCTCCCAAGGGAGACAAACTTATACTCCTTGGGGATTTCAATGCCAGAGTAGGCATGATACCGCCTCTTGGAATGACGTTATTGGAAAGCACGGAATCGGAAATTGCAACAGCAATGAAATCCTCCTCCTTCAGACCTGTGCCGAACACGATCTCCTGATTACCAACACAAAAAGTTCCGTCTTCCCATGAGAAATAGGACATCGTGGATGCACCCTCCCTCGAAACACTGGCACCTCATTGACTATGTCATGGTCAGGAGGAGTGACAGACGAGACATTCGGGTGACAAAATCCATGTGTGGTGCCGAATGTTGGACATATCATTGCCTGATTGTCTATAAAATAAACATGCACATCAAACCACCAAGGTGTCCTTAAGAGGTAAAAGTGAAAAAAAAATGTCACCCGTCTAAATAGTCAGAAAATGCAACTGTCGTTTGGAAATATGCTAGATGACCGCCTCAAGTCCAGTGCCGCAGCTAATCAGGATGCAGAAACAGCGTGGATAGCCCTAAAGGACACAATTTGCAATACTGATCTGGAAATCTTGCGTCCAACCCCCGGAAGCATAAAGACTGGTTTAATGAAAATTCCGAAGACATCAACCAATTTCTGCCCTAGAAAAACTTCTAAACCAGGCATATTTAAACGACTCGAAGTCAACATAAAAAAGATGCCTTCAATAACATGCAGCGGCAACGTCGGCACATGCGGAAATCCTGGCAGAGCAACAAAGCTGATGAGAGTCAATTCTTTGCTGAGAGATATGATATGAAAAACTTATATGACTCGTTAAAAGCTGTCTTTGGCCCTACATCATCAGGCATAGTTCCCCTGCTCAGTGCACATGGGTGTACATTGGTCACCGATAAGTTAGAAATCCTCCAACGCTGGACATAACAATTTAGCAACATCTTAAATGCAACCTCCTCCATCGATGACGAAACGATCAACAGCATTCCTCAATTTCCCACTAATGATACTCTTGCAGACTTGCCAACAATAGTGGAAATAAACAAAGCTATCCAGCAACTTTCCAGCGGTTAGGCCCCTGGTCCTGACTCAAATCCCGGACAGAGATCTACAGAGCCTGTGGACCGGTTCTAATAGAGCAGCTTCACCAAGTCTTTACAAATATATGGGTGAACGAGACCATGCAACAAGATGTCAAAGACGCGTCAATAGTCCACATTTACAAACGTAAGCGAAACCGCCAATCCTGTGACAACCACTGAGGCATTCCTTGCTCTCAATTGCAGGGACGATGCTCGCAAGAATTCTTCTTAACCGCCTCACGGCCCATCTCGACCAAGGTCTTCTTCCTGTAAGCCAATGTGGCTTCAGAAAAGACTGGGAACTGTTGACATGATTTTCGCTGCAAGGCAGTTGCAAGAGAATTGTCAGGAAAAGTACTCCGAAATGTTCTCCACTTTCATTAAGGCTTTTGATACAGTCAGCAGAGGACTGTGGGAGATTATGGCGAAATATGGCTGTCCACAAAAGTTTGTCCAAATAGTGCGGCTATTTCATGATGGTATGCAGGCAAGAGTACAGGAAAATGGCGAATTGTCTGAGCCCTTTCCTGTCACCAATGGAGTGAAGCAAGGCTGTGTCCTGCATCAACACTATTCAGCCTCATGTTTTCTTTCTAAGCTGACGAATGCCTTCGAAAACGACGACATTGGAATAGACATTAACTACCGCATGGATGGAAAGTTATTCAATCTCAGAAGGCTGAAAGCAAAAACCAAAACTACCAGCGACACCATCAGAGAGCTGCTTCTTGCTGACGATGGCGCTCTATATGCTAACTCAGAGGCAGACATGCAACACAACGTATCAGCTTGCTCATGCACCTGTGCCAACTTTGGGCTCAATATCAACTTGGAGAAGACTGTAGATATGTACTAGCCAGCTCCAGGGATTAATCACACGGAGCCGAATATCAAAATGAATGGTCATAGACTGTGTTGTGGATATATTCACCTATTTTGGTAGCACTGCTACAGTTGATCACGAAGTGAATACTAGAATCTCCTAGGCTAGCGCTGCCTATGGCAGACTACAAAAATGTGTGGGAAAGAAATGGAATAAGCCTGCAAACAAAGCTGAAAGTCTACAAAGCAGTCGTATTATCCACACTACTATATACTTGTGAAACTTGGACTGTTCACCAGCGACACCAAGGAAATTAATCCGCTTCCACACAGTCTGCCTTAGGAAGCTATAGGAGATTGAATGGCAAGACAAGATCTCAGACACTGAAGTCCTAGAAAGACCGTCCATGCCCAGTATCCATACTCATCTAATGAAGAATCAGCTTGCGTGGGCTGGTCATTTGACTCGCATGCCAGATAACAGCCTCCCTAAACGAGTTTTTTTTTATGGCGAGCTGCGCTGTGGTAAACGCTCACAAGGCGGCTAAAAGAAACGCTTTAAAGACATTAAAAGATTTTGTAATTCGTCACGACACTTGGGGGACCGCTGCCAAAGACCGAAATTCGTGACGTACATCATTACGCAAGGATGTAGTGACTTGTGAAGCAAACAGAACTGCAAGAGCTGTAATCAAAAAAGACTGAACAGAAATACGACTGCAGGAGATCCTTCTCCTGGGACGTCAAGCATTCTTCGCCCACATTGTCACAGAACATTTCGAGCCAAAATAGATTTTTAGCTTACCATCCATCTTAGAACTCACGTTTGCAAACTTTCAACCCCCAGTGGATGAAATGATTGGTCATCATCATTCTTGATGGGAAAACGCGAATTGGCTCAACAGTGGATATGATATGCCTCTGGTTTTTCTGGCAAACTACCTGTCAGGTGAGCGTGCAAGGGGCGGAGGAAATATTGTGAATCTTCGCTATCCTAAATGTTTATTGGATCAAAGGCGTTTCTAAAAGAGATCTAACTTAAAGAAGTAGATAAACATAAAGCAATATTACAGAGTATAATACTCTTAACAGAACCACCTATGTAGACATTAGCAGACCAAGATTGCCAAGCTCAGAACAGAATATTGTGCACTGGAAGCACAGGAAATATCGCCCTAATATCTAATCCCCAGTATTCCACAAAAGTTGTGCTTGCAGTCACTACCAGAGGCAGTATGTAAATAGGATGGTCATCACTCAGGTCTTCTAGTTGCATGTTTACATTACAAGTTTAACTCTATTGAAAAGTGCCCCATTACACATGGAAATTGTTTATTATAGCTCTATAACTGATCTATTACGTATGTAAAGACAATTCTTGTCTTTGCAGACATAATGAGACTGTAAATAAAAGTAGGCAATATGTCGTATGACGCCTAAATATGAGAACAGTAACATTCTCGAATCTTTACAATATGTACGTTTTCCAATGCAATAGCACCAGTCATCGATGTTTGTTTATTATTATTACACATCAGTCATCGGTCTATATTATTTTCAGGTAAGAAACTATGTTAACTGTATGGCGTCGATTGTGTTTACACCCATATCTCATAATGAACAATGAACTCACTGTTCCTGTCGACTTAGGGTTGCAAGGTGTGTGATATACTTCAACGCCGTCTACGAAAGTGTCTAATATATGTCACTGGCGTCTGCCTACATTCATATACATAGCAGGGACTGTCAGTTTAAGAAGACGGAAGTGTAATCAAATGTCCCATGTCTGATAAGATTTCATCGCCTGGCAAGAAATCCTCTAAGTTGATATAATTGTCAGCTATCAATTGATGTCCGTGTGCTCGTCTATAAGCTAAATGTTCAGTTGCAGTTTTGACATATTGATCCGCACAGAGCTCATTGTGAAACATGCGAAATCTGTGAAAAGTCCGGAACTGGCCCCTGCGAACCATCATTCAATACGAATAGACATGGAGATAAGACACGCATTATTAGAAATTATTTCTCCCTTCTGTGAACTGACTTTAGGTATAAAAGTGCATTATCTATCTTCACAGAGGAACAGCAGTTATGAGTATTATAACGAAATCTACGCTCTGTTGGTTTCAGGTAGACATGTGTTTAAAGTTATAATAGTAAATGTGACTGTTGAGTACGCCCTGGGTGTGTTAATTAACAGAATCTTAGATTTTCGTTGGACTGCTTAGCAATAATCATCATCATCGGCATCATCATATACCATGGCAACTGGTTTACACGCCTATGTCTCTCCGGAGATCTCGACCCTTAATGTTCTAGACGAGATGTCACCAAAGGGCCGGATAACTGATGAAATGACGAGCTCGGGCTGCATACCCATCTGTAAAATACATCCGCCAGTCTCCGTGGCGCAGGATTTACGGAAGCTGTTCGTAATCCCGTATACCCGCGTTAGAAACACAGCTTCGCGCAATTTGGCAGCAGAACGCGTTGCGATGGTTTTTTACGCTATGGTATGGGTGCCGGTCATTCAGAAAGCAATGGCAAACTACTGAACGTAAATTGCCAAGACGTCAACAACAGCAAAACATGCTGGTGTTGACTGCAAGCGTTCAGTAAAGGATATGCAACTAACTAAAACTTTACAACACTTGCAAGCCAGAACGAAAGCTCTACGTTAATCATGGGTGAGTGGCGTGGAATGCAAAAAAAAAAAAAAAAAAAAAACACAAACAAACAAAGACAACCAATATATTTATTTACTAAAAGAAAGATATCAAAAAAGGCGACGTTAGCATAAAGATGGTTACGTCAGACCTAGTGTGCACATATCCGAATCTCACAAATGGTTAGTGAGATTTGTGAACTGATATTTGGCTTTCTAGATGTCATCAATGTTTGGTTTGGAATTGCTGCATTCAATCAAGAGAATCGCTTTCAAATGTTCATCAGTCAATCTCGTTCGATGTGTTCACTTCACATACCATATTTTTTAACATGTTTGCTCACAGACATAAGTTGTTCCAAACAATGATGCCATACCAGTGGCAAATTTCTTCAGTTTCGGAAACTCAATATCAGGTAAGCAGAGATAAAATTCAACAAGTTTCCCTTCTCTGTGCTTCTCTTTCAACACGTCATTTGCTTGCAAATCAATGAGCTGGAACTGTAGTAGTAGCTGGAAATGTGAACCAGTAGTTCCACTGGCACATCATCAAGCTTACAATCAAACGGATTGTGGAACAGAAGAATGTCACTTTCAATTCTGTTAAGATCTGAAAATCTCTTCATAAATGCTTCTTTAAGTCACGAATAATTATTTTCGGAAAATCGAAGTTGGCATCTTCGGTGATTGTAGCGCAAAACTCTTTGAAGCAGTGAAAATGATAAAAGTTTTCTCCTTCCGGTTGTGTTTCAAACAGACAGCTTTCTCTGAAATACTTTGATGTTTCTGTAGAGATCACAGATGAGGTTATCCTTTCCCTGAAGTTCAAATTGAGTTCATTCACATGGGATGTGATGTCGACCACAAATGAGAACTTTGACAGCCAGGTAGGATCTGAAAGCTTTGGATCAGCTCTATCTTTTTCAGTGAGGAAAACATCTATTTCGTTTCGGAGCTTGTAAAAACGAAACAGAACTTTACCGCATCCGAGCAACCTCACCGATGTGTGATAAGGCATGTCACATAATTCAGAAAGAATTTCTTCAAGAAAAGCTTGAAACTGACGGTGATTAAGTGCATGTCCCCGAATAAAGTTCACGGCCGAAACGACTGGTTTCAGTGCACAAGAAATATCTATGTCTTTCCCAAAGAGTGCTTGCTGGTGTATGATTCGGTGTATGAACAAAGCGCCTGGGATTTGCAAATCTTCCAGATTAGTCCTGATCTGACCTATCAGATCCTTCCTCACTCCAGACATGTTTCTCCTCCATCAACTGTAACACCTCGAAGCTGATTCCACTGAAGGTTATAGTCGTGCAAAACATTTTGCTCTTCCATTAAAATGTCTTTTCGAATTGTTGTTCCACGCATGCCGCAAACGGAAGCCAACTCTTCCGTTATCTGAAAGTCCAAATTGACACCACGAATGAACACGAGAAGTTGTGACGTACTCGAGATATCATTAGACTCACCTAGCGCCAGAGAATACCACAACAAGTTCATAGTTTTCTCGCATATCTGTAGCACTATGTTCTTTCCAAGTTCTTCTGTTCTTCGCTCAACTGAACTTGCCGAAAGGCTGATAGTTCCAAATAAATCACCTTTCTCGGGACACTAGTCATTTGCTGCTTCCATCATACACTCTTTGATGAAGTTGCCATCAGTAAACGGTTTTCCTCGTTCTGCCATCTTATGCACTATTTTGTAACTTGTACGAGTGTCAAATTCATTTTCAGGGAATTTTTTTCGTGAAGAGATTTCTTTGTGTTTCTATACCACGTTTCATGTACTCATATATTTCTCAGGGCGTAACTTTCCAGAAAATATATATTGATAGATGTTTTGTTTCTTAGTGACGCCGTAAGATTGTACTCTTTCAAAACGGCAATATTTTCGCTTTCTATTAAGCAACTGATTTTCTGGTCCTTTGTTCCACAATGAAGTACTTTACTTCCCATTCTTCGTTGAAAATGCGACATTCGGGTTCCACTTTTCTTTTCTTAGTAGCCATAATGAAGGGTGAAGTACACGGGATCTGATAATGAAAAATGAATTGGAAACATAATTAAAATCCCATTGAAACACACAGAAAAAGCAGAAGAATAGGGGTCACTGGTGAAGCTACGGCTCGCCAAAGGTACATACAAAATTTATAGGTACCTTTGGTAGTATAATATATCTCAAAATAAGGTGTGCAAAATATATAAATAGAGCCGGCCTAAATAAACAGCCTAGAGCAGAGTTTTTCAACCGGGGTTCAGCGAGTGGCAGGCAGGGGTTCCACCGAAAATGACCGAAATCGCCTAAATGCAACATTTCTGCCCATCTAGTTTATTACATAATGTAGGACAGACACTTGGATCATCGCACAGAGTTCCTAGAGCAACGTAAACATTTGCGTAATGATCTGATCCAGCAAAAGGGTTGAAAAAGACTGGCCTAGAGACCAGCTCGATTAAAGCCTTGACCGAGGAATTCTTCTGAGCTGGGGATAGTATTTTCGTAATAACACGAGGCTTTTATGGAAGCTTATGCTATGATTGCTACTTTATTGCCTCTATTCACAATTGCAGTTCACTTATCTATCACTGTCAGACAAAGAAATCCTTGTTACATACCCATAAAATTGATGAATGGCAAAAAGAAGTAAATATGTCTGGAGCATCGGAGCTGCGTTGACAGCCGGACACATCTAGGGGAGGGAAAGATGCGTGCGAGTGTGTGTGTTGCCATGGAAACCATGGTAACGTCAGGGCGTAGGCGGCGCTACCACGAGCCCCTGAAGGATTTGGGATGGCGCGAAATAAGCAAACATTACAATAAACAAGAAAATCTAGATACAATAATTTATAATTGAAAATAGTAAATTTAAGACACATAGCAACCAGGGGGTCTCCGCACGTGTGAAGATCTCCTATTATCCTAAACACAATATTTACATTTAAGTTGTATCACAACATCTCGTGTTTTATACGTTCAATTATAATTGACAATAGTAAATTTAAGACACATAGCAACCAGGGGGTCTCCGCACGTGTGAAGATATCCTATTATCCTAATCATATTATTTACACTTAAGTTGTGTCAAAACATCTCGTGTTTTATACGTTCAAGCAGGTTCGAGTATTGTCGGCAGGCCGGATGAAATGATGTCGCCGGCCGAATACGGCCCGCGGGCCGTAGTTTGGTGACCCCTGTTCTAAACGAACTCTGTTGATGTTATCCTTCCTTGTCACCGTCTAAGTATATCCGCATTATTTCTCTCGGTCTGCCTCTGAGTTTTATGCTATATTTCCGGTACTATGATGTTCTCCATTGCCTCTCTTCTCATTACATGACCGAAGATTGCTCCTTGTCTCTTATTATTATTGTATACAGTGCTATAATTTTATATAATTGTATACATATATTATATACTGTATATATATATATATATTGTGTATTGTATATTATATGTATTGTATATTGTATACATTATAGTACTCTCTCTCCATCTCTCTCTCTCTCTCTCTCTCTCTCTCTCTCTCTCTCTCTCTCATAATAACCTTGCTTCTTTGTGCCTACCCATATCATGTATATTACCGGTGGTCGGGTCTTATACAACCCCAACAACACAAGCATTGGGTGATGTAATCTTATAATACGCGGTATAACAATCAACCCTGCTGACCCTATTGAATAGGGAACAGTATGAGCGAAGCCTCGTATTTGTAGACCGCCCTACTCCGCATGCCCCATGTAGCACATCACAATAACGATACTAACCTCTCTCTCTCTCTCTCTCTCTCTCTCTCTCTCTCGTTCTTTCTCTCTCTCTCCCCTCTCTCTGTCTGTCTCCCTTTCTCTGTCTCTCTCAAAAATTGCTTCTCTGTCCGCATACCCCATGTGGCATATCGCAGTAACTATACCCCTCTCTCTCTCTCTCTCTCTCTCTCTCTCTCTCTCTCTCTCTCTCTCTCTCTCTCTCTCTCTCTCTCTCTTCTCATATATACCTTGCACATGTCCATGTACACTATTGTATGAATGTCTGTTGAGTGGTGTAGATGTATGTATGTGCGCTCACGCATATCAGTCCACCCAGACTTTAGGACTCACCTCACAATAACATAAAGGAGTACATACTTGAGTGCACACTCCGTTGCATTTCAATATTCGTCCAGTGGCACCCACTCATGCTTTGTTAGTACATCCACGGGGATTGCTCAGATACCATTCTCAGACTACCATCACAGGTTGCTGTCCTACCTTCCAGCCCCCCCTTCTTTCAATGTGCTCACTGAACCGTTACACCCGCCACTCTGTCACCATCCTACATCCAAGTCCCTTAGTTGGGTATAAAAATAAGACATCGGTGATACTTGGAGTTATACACAGCTCAGAATTCTGAGGTGAGTATGAACATTTTTTCCAATTTTCATTTTCTCTTTATTGCTTTCATATTTTCATGTTTTTGTTCTTCCCGCCCTGTCGTCACGTTTTGATGTAGTCATAGGAGATCTCCTTGACTATATGTTGTGTTTTGTGGATGTGTTTGTTTGCTGATGAAGGCTAATCGCCACAACGACCTGTATGTGTCGTAAATATGTTATATAAAGCTGCACTACTTTGTGTCATTTTATATTGTTTACATTTTCAAAGATTTACCGCAGTTCCACCCAATTTTATTCATATAATTTTATTAACCTCATGCAGGCAGTCGTTGTTAGTTATTATAACAGCCCGACATATACGCAACATTTGTCTCAGGAACCACATATCGGTTTCTACTAAACTCTTCCTAATTTGAATAATGAAGACACAAACCATAGATTGTACGATTTATTGCCTGGCATATTTCGCTGCATCTTGTCAGGTACATACTGCAGAAGTCACACAACATAGAGTAAAATAACTAGATACATCTTTGAAGCTGAAATATACACATGTTCGCACAGTAATATCAATTGATTACCATGATAATTTTAAAGTGGCTATCATGTCTTTCTAGATGCACAAAACTGGCCAAATCCAATTGCATTTATCAATTCACTTGCAGGTGCGAGTCTACCTACATCAGCAGAACAGAGCGGCAGTTACACAGCAGGGTTGTTGAACACATACCCAGCTGGATTGACAAGATACTACACATAGGCGATGGGATCATGGGAAGGCTGACACACCACAATTACAAACTTCCGGCGTCGTCCATTGAACGTCATGTCTTGGAAACAGGACATTCAATCGATAGAGACAGCGCTTTTAGCGTGTTATTTCGTAAACAAAATAATCGTTTGTAAAAGTTTGCTGTTTCTTACACAAAATAATCGTTTGTTAAAGTTTGCAGAAGCCATAATGATTCATCTACATAGGCCAGGTTTGTGCAAACATAAATACATGATAGTCACTTTAAAGTTATCATGGTAGACAATTGATATTACTGTGCGAAAATGTGTATATTTAGGCTTGCCCCTGCCAGTTCGGATGACAAACACAGGGCATATCAAGATTCGAATGGGAGTGGGTGCATTGTCTGCTCTGCTGAGACGGAACATGATTACACGTTTTGTACGACGAATATAGCTGTGAATGTCTCTGTAGTGGGTTTCCTTCTTAACGGACAAGATGTTGGTCCTCTTTTCATTGAAGTTTATAGAATGATTCGTATGTTCGTGTGTTGTCCCCTTATTTAACAACGTGTTTCTTCTCATGTTTCTTGTTATGCCACAATATGTCAGTTACCACCGCAATATTACTCTTCGGTTGGTATTCGATGCGTCTAGAGCTTTTTTTATTTTTTTAATGTCAGTTGTTTGTCACCGTTGAGGGCTCACGGAATTGAAAATTCATCATTGTGGAATACAAACTGTTGACATTAACAAGTTGTATTGTTTATGCCGATGCTATAATGTTTAGGGCCTGCAATTCTTCTGAATATTTGTAGCAAAATATCCTAGTTGGTGTGCACGTGGATTAAGGTCTGCGATTTGCTCAGACCTTAATCTATGTCGGACGATTCCAGTAGGTTGATGACTGCTCTCGGTTGCATAAAATTAAATCCATCCTTTCTCCAATAATCCTCTTCCTCTTTCAACACATGGTCCTCACATTTTTCCAGTAACTTTTACCAATATTTAATAGCGCGGACTGGATTAGTATCTTGACGTCAGACAATTTGAATATAGTATTGTCAGCTGCCACCTGTTCTTTAATTTTATCCCACACGGGACGCAGAGGTGTTTTCAAGGCATCAGGGCCGGGTTATATACTAGCCAAGACCTATTGACGCGTCCTCGTTGAATATCCTGGGCAGCAGGTCCCTTCGGGGTCCTGGCTAAAGTCAGTAGGATCGCCGATTCCTCCGAAGTCGGAGAGTGTCTGCCTGTACGGCAAGGAACCACCAGTCTGCACACCAATAAGCCAGACATGGGACAACGGATACTCACGCAAACCTCAGATCCTGTATGACATCACACTGAGTTGGACAACAGGATGCCTTCATCCGACATACAGGACTTCGCGTTGGAGCTCAAGCCAACGAACATAAGCAAGCAAGCCCACACAAGTTCTATAGTGTTAAAATGAGAATGGTACGGCGGAAGTCTCAAGCACCCATGACGATGTTCTTCTATCAACTTGTCGATTTGATATTTCTTGCTTTGTGGCGTCTGTTTTACAATGGACAACAATTCTAGATAGAAATACGTTTCTGGAAATGGTATGTTTTTCATTCGGAGCCATATCTTTATTGCTCCCTTTGAGCTCGATGCTGTAGGTATTTTGTCTTCTTGGGCAACAACATTGATATCATGCATTGTCCATAATTAGACACTACGGTCTATCTAGGGATGGAAGCACAGTATTCTCGAGCCAATCTCTAAATACATTACCATTCATCTTATTATGATAATCCCTATTGTCTGTATGCTTTGATACGAACACGAGCCCTGCATTCTGCTGTAAGCCATTATGCTTATTACCAGCATGGGCCATGACCAAAAGCTGTCCTATACTAATGGGCACATATCGCTTTATCTGTCCGTCCACTGATTGCCATTCCTTATCACTTGTGTGGTGCGCATTGATCCAGATTTCATCCAAGCCCATTTTTCTTTGCGCATTTCCCTTATTTCACGTAGGTATCTGCTTCTCATTGCTCCTAAATGCGGTTGCTCGCAAAGAATATTTCTACCGCCCTTGTACTTTCTAAAAGTGTAGATAATGTCCTTATACCGCTCCCACAATGTTATTTTGGATAGCTCTTTGTTATTGACCTTTCTGAACCAAACCCTAAGTTTTCTTACAGTCACTGTCTCTTTGGCATCCAGCATTTTTATAATGCTGGATAATCCTGGATATAAAATCCAAAATTTTTATAATTTTAGGAGTCTCCGTGGCAAAATGGTCAAGCCTTTTGACTCGGGCTCCAAAGGTTGTGGGTTCGATTCCGGGCCGCATCCTTCGGTTCACGGGTTAAATTTTTCGGAGACTTCTGTGGGTCATCGCTAGAGCTGCGGAGTTCGTGCTTTGTGCGATGCTTTCCGCGCTGCGGAAAGAGACCGAGCCATATGGGACAGAACCCGGTGCAATGAAGTCGACCCTGTCTACTTTTAAGCGACTTTTTAAAGCATTTTTATAATAGCTCGCCTTATGACATCTTTGTCAAAGCTGTCTACAATAACCTTTCTACCTACCATTTGGTTATTGCGTGGTGGTTTAATTCCAGATTCTTGCACCCATCGACGAAATGACCGTTTACTCAAACCCAATGCATGCACTGTTCTTTTTTCGGAATTTGTAATAGTATAAAACAGTTTCCTGCGATCAGCTTCTTGACAAAAATATGTGTACAACTTCATAGCGATGCTTTGAAGTGTATAAACAATTTCGCATTCAATCCCATTCAAAAATATTCACACATTTCAATGTTAGCGATAAGTGGTAAGGTTTAAAAAAAAAATCATATTAATCAGGTTTCATGAAATAACCCACATTTTGAGACACCTCTGAACATTCCCAGTTTAAGCAACGCGGGGCTCTTGGCATAAGGCCCATCCCGTGAAACACGTAAAATATTCAACATTGAACGCTGATTGTCTGGCTACGCTGTAATACATTTAAAATTATGAACTTCATCTCTGACCCGTAAATTATATACCGCATATAAACAAACTTTGAAATCTGCTGTATAATCTCCAGAACAAAAATATTTAAGTTACATTTTTTTTTGTTGTATGAATTTAATGAAGCCGGACAGGGTCAGGCAGACAGATAGACAGACAGACAGACAGATAGACAATCGGGAACAGGAACTTATATGACTACTTATATAAATTAAATGAGATGCTTCACACCAGGAGCTGGGCGATGTCGGGCCGGGTCAGACAGACAGACAGACAGACAGACAGACAGATAGTCGGTAACGGGAACGGGAACTTATATGACTACTTATATGAATTAAATGAGATGCTTCCCACCAGGGACTGGGCGAAGCCGGGCAGGGTCAGCTAGTCTAAAATAAATGAAAATCCAGCGGCCAATCCTCGCGTACATAAGAGTTATTCAAATTTGCGATTGTGTTCTGCTTATTCGCGCCACTCGGTGTTTGTCGACATGTATATCCACACCCCCTGTCTCCCGTACTGTCGATAGTTTTAGTTGCAGATGCTGCTCTATGCCACTGTTTTCCCGCTGTCTAGCATTTTTTCCCTAGATCTGTCTTTCTTTCCCTCGAACATACTCCAGTTTACCTTCCCATTACATTTTCTGAAATGAATAACCAGCAGTAGTCAGAACTGCTGAATGGAGAAGAACGCGTTTTCTTAAACATCCAGTGTGCTGATGTCGAGGTAAGGGGTTCAATCCCTACACCAAACAGTTGGACTAAAATGTTGACTCATCGTCCTTCACTTAGGGGCGTAAATTACAGGTAGCTCAGAAGTCGGAGTGGGTTCGCCTGATGGCAAGGAACAATGTTAATAGGTAAAGCTAATCCACACGCAAAATTCAGTCCAGCACTACTTGAAGTAGTGTGTATGGACTGCGCTTGAGTTCAAAGCGGAGGAGCATTAAAAAAAAATAAAATACTAGAAGTCTTATTATCTCTTTTCACCGGCTTTTGGTATTCTAGAATTCTTCTGGAATCGCATCTACATTTGCATCTACTTCATTTCTCACCAATCTGTTGAGGTTAAACAAAGAATCCATGGACAATACGTTACACAATGAGCTGTCTAGCATATTTCGTTGCACCTTGCCAGCTGCACAATGCAGACGTGTATATCATAGAAAGTGAATAAATTAATCATATTGTTAGGATAGATTTCGTAAACTCTCCAGTACGAATTGATGAAATGTTTTTAATTATTAACGATAACCTAAATTCATTGTAAATAAGTTCCATCTCTCATCTAGACAGCAGAAGTAGGATAAACGAATGGCTGAGATATACATACTAGTATCTACGATTCCTCTGCTTACTAATTTAAACCAGCAGCGTGTGATGAATGAGTAATGCAACATTCAATATTTTCTCATTCACAGTGAAATGATGGTCTTTTTCACTCAGAAATGACAACTTTATAAATTTGATCAATATGAAAATTTGAGAGCTCAAACCTTATTTGTGTTGGAATATTGACTGTGAATCATCAAATACAGAACACGGTTCACAACTGTAATGAAACAAATTGAAGATTAAAATCGACTACGAAAACTACGTGAAGTTTTCTTTTTATCATAGACAACGAAGTATTTGCTTTCCATTGATTATTTTTACTACGCACTCAAAT
This sequence comes from Cepaea hortensis, assembly GCA_963921405.1. Classification (NCBI taxonomy): domain Eukaryota; kingdom Metazoa; phylum Mollusca; class Gastropoda; order Stylommatophora; family Helicidae; genus Cepaea; species Cepaea hortensis. The sequence goes on along the minus strand of OY992877.1, from coordinate 149,635,512 downwards.
ACAGAAGTGAAAAAATACAGGAAGGAACCTGTTCTATATCGTAAGGCATTTTGGGTATATGGTGCTCACCTCATTTTTCTATAGACCAGACGGTAGTCTATGGGAAAACAACAGTACAGGTACCTTTTTATGCGTCTTGTGACCCTTTGAGCAAATGTTGTTTGCCCCATATATTTATGTACCATTGAGCATTCGAAGGGTAATGTGCTTAATATCACGTAGTCCGAGTTTACTTCCCCCCAAAAATAACCGGTACCCATCTCAGCCTGGATGCGAATTCGTACCCATGACTGCGGGACTGGCAAACAAGTGTGCTGCCACTACACTTCAGCTGCTCTCACACCCTTAAATAACGGAAGGATAAATAAACAATACTGATCTGGTATGGGAGGTCATGGGATTTAAATGTTATTATGGAGGTGATGATGGCTGGTCACAGTAAATGATATCCAAATTCTTATTAAAATAAGTCTGTAGAATAAAGTTTAAGGCAGTCAAAAACGGTAGTTGCATATCCTTTACAGGACGTTGCAGTCAACACCAGCATTGTTTTCTATTGTGATCTCATGGCAAGTTTACGTTCAGTAATTTGCCATTGTTTTCTGAACGACCGGCACCCATACCATTTTGTAACAAACCAACGCATCACGGTCTGCTTCCAAATCGCGCCAGCTGTGTTTCGAACGCGGGTATATAGGATCACGAACTAACACATTCGACACGGAGCCGGCAAAGGCAGTCAAGCATGAATCATATACCGGTTTAAGTAGCAATGGTTACAATGACAGGCCTATACAGATATTAAAATAAGAATACACCAGGCAAGAGGAGTATTTATAGCACTAGAAAATGTGTGCAAATCAACAGAAACTAAAGTAACACCACACTTTGAATTTGTAATTATAATGTGAAATCAGTACTAATGTGTGGGTCAGATGAGCGTGGAACGGCTAATACGACTACTAATGACCTACACAGTGATACGACTACTAATGACCTACACAGTAATACGACTACTAATGACCTACACAGTAATACGACTACTAATGACCTAGACATTGATACAACTACGAACGACCTACACACATTCATTACGTGGTGCCTGCGCGGAATAGACGTAATAGTGTCTGTCTGTCTGTCTGTCTGTCTGTCTGTCTGTCTGTCTGTCTGTCTGTAGATAGGTAGGTAGGTGGCAGGTAGATATGTGTGCGTGTGAATGTCAATATGTATATCTATGTGTCTGTGTTTCTGTGTATCATTAGATAGGTATGTTAATAGGTAAGCAAGCGAGCTGGTATATAGCTATGTCTACAGTGTGTTGAACAGTCACAAACAAATTGATAGATTTATAGGTTGGTCGTTAGGTAGGTAGGTAGGTAGGTATACATATACATGAAGACAATTACGAATGAATGACACAACTCCACTGAAGCAACAGACACACCCTCCCGTCTCTAGTTATCTTAATGTCTCCCCCGACGGTAAATAATCTAATACCTTCACGACTCTGTCAATCTGGAGGGCAGGCCCACCTGGATCATCGCTCCCAAGTGTCACCCTTCTGAAGGTGACAATGTCCTACATTTATACACCTGCCGGTGTTCCGCCAAGTCTCACTATTGTTAAATTAGACTTGTCTTGTCTAGGTGCCCCCCTCGGAACAACGTGTCTCTATATATTCTACTTTAAAAGACTTACGTTTGTGTGCATAAATTTGAACGCAGTTATTCGATAAAGGGCAAAAGAACGTATATAAAGCACAAATAATTGTTTATAAAAGAGAAAGATATCTATATATAAATGCAAAGAAATATTATGAAGCTAAATATAGAAAGCATGTCTTGTCACGTTTCTGTTTTAGCGGACAGTAGCTCGCTCTGCGGCGTATTCTGCAGCAAGCCCTTATGGTAACAGCCAGATGTGACTCTCACGAATTCTGGCATTTTAAATGAATATTCATGAGTCGGATTGGCCGGGGCTAAGATGGTTCAACACCGAAATGTAATAGCTTCGATCCTCGTGTTCTCGTCAATCCAGGGTTTGGGCGTTAGCTTCATGAGGGTTCGGTAGATTGCGTCATGTAGCTGTTGTTTGGCTTTCGTTTGTTTATTTATTCTTGATGTTATTTTATTGACCACTCCTGTGTTTTGAATACAAGATAGGCAAAACTTTGGCATATCAGAACGTGATTACACTTCTTTTTGGAGTTGTCTGGAATTGTGTAAACTCGGTATAATGATATGTAGCCAAACATGCGGCCCTAACCCAAAAAAGTCCGTGTTGACGCCCTCAGTGTACCTCCATATTTGGCAAAGAATCAAAAAATAGGAGCGATTTTTAAAACATTAAAGAAACAAAAAAATCGTGAAGTTAGAACAAGAATGGCTCCTCTTCCAGAAGGATTTAAAAATGGAACTAGGAACTAGACTTGAGTGTTCCAGGTTATGATTGTCGTTATCTGAGGATAATGCGGCCGTTTTCGTTTAGATGTGGTCGATATGGACAAGAAAATCGACTCCTTCTGTCCCAAGTAATTGTTGCATTATCTCACTCTACCCTAGCTATTACATTAACTCTTCTACTCTATGTAATTGTTGCATTAACCCACTCTGCCTTAGTTATAGAATTAACTCTTCTACTCAAAGTAATTGTTGCATTAACCCATCACAGGCAAGTTATTGCATTAACTCTTCTACTCCATGTAATTGTTCCATTAACCAACTATACCCTAGTTATTGCATTAACCCTTCTACTCCATGTAATTGTTGCATAACCCACTATACCCTAGTTATTGCATTAACTCGTCTACTCCATGTAATTGTTGCATTCACCCACTATACCCTAGTTATTGCATTAACTCTTCTACTCCATGTAATTGTTGCATGAACCCACTAAACACTAGTTATTGCATTAACTCTTCTTCTCCGTGTAATTGTTGCATTAACTCACTATATCCTAGTTATTGCATTAATTCTTCTACTCCATGTAATTGTTGCATTAACCCACTATACCCAAGTTATTGCATTAACGCTTCTACTCCGTGTAACTGTTGCATTAACCCACTATACCCTAGTTATTACATTAACTCTTCTACTCCATGTAATTGTTGCATAACCCACTATACCCTAGTTATTGCATTAACTCTTCTACTCCATGTAATTGTTGCATTCACCCACTATACCCTAGTTATTGCATTAACTCTTCTACTCCATGTAATTGTTGCATGAACCCACTAAACACTAGTTATTGCATTAACTCTTCTTCTCCGTGTAATTGTTGCATTAACTCACTATATCCTAGTTATTGCATTAATTCTTCTACTCCATGTAATTGTTGCATTAACCCACTATACCCAAGTTATTGCATTAACGCTTCTACTCCGTGTAACTGTTGCATTAACCCACTATACACTAGTTATTACATGAACTCTTCTAAGCCATGTAATTGGTGCATACACATCATAAATGTATGTAAACTCCCTGTGCATTTGACGTCATCAGTATGTTTAAGCCGCTCCTCCATTCTACACAATCAACATGTGTAAGTGTCCCACCTATTCTTGATTGTTATCCTTCCATGTTTTCGTTCCATCCTTCGTAATATGATTACTGATACGTGATTACTGAGCGCGCATTTTCAAACCTCGTGTTTATACTTCTACTACACACATATTATGTTACGCTCTTACCTCAGTATATCATGTAATTACTACAAATAACACAAGTAAGAATTGATAAACTAATAAAGGCAGTTCAAGAACAAATTGGAAAAACAAAATTAATATCTCATGGCGATACGTACATAAATGATAACCGATAAATCAAATATAGCGACAAATATATTTATCAATGAAGAGAAATTACATAATGTGAGATATTTTAAGTATCTATGTTCATTGCTGACGAGCATTGAAAATTGAATAACAGAAATTAAAACAACTCATTGCTCTGGGGTTAAAAAGTGAAGGCAGTTAACCCTTGAAGATAAGAGCAGATAGAAGAATCATGCATGCTTCCCGTGGCTACTTACGGGCGTGAAAATTGGATATTTAGTAAATTTCAAATCCCGAAACAACCAAATAATCAATTTAGTAAATAAGCTAAAACAAATATGTTCCTTTGAATATAAGTAATACAGAAGATTATCGAAAACTCATTGGGCGACGAAGAGAACAAATAGATATATCCACCTATAGTTCATTATTGAAGATGACTGACTATTATGACGGATAAAGTAAAATAAGACATCATATGCAGATCCCTATACTGGGGAAGATCAGTATTGGGGGAGGTATACAAGTATACAAGCTGGCACGGCGGCCAATGGGTTACGAATGGGTTACACAGTTCGTAATCCCGTATACCGCGTTCGAAATACAGCTGTGGGCGATTTGTCTGCATACCACCTTAAGATTTTTTTTTTTTAAATGAAATGACATGGATGCCCGTCTTTCAGAAAACAATAGCAAACTACTGAGCGTAAACTTGCCCAGGAAACACGAAAAGACCCAAAAAAAAAATGCCGGGGTTGACTACAACGTCATATAAAGGATATGCAACTACCTTTTTTTTTTTTTTTTGTATATGCAAGTGGAGTGAAGAAGAAGTCCAAAACTAGATGAATTCTAGACGTGATATATAATTAACTCATGACAGCAATAGAGGCAGACCATCAAGGTTAGGATAAAGAGACATTTCAAAAGTCTGTTTAGGATAAGTTCTGTACACGACAAGCCACAACATGATGGCGATGTTTATGTCAGCTGATATTATCTTCTCTCATAATATCATTCATCCAATCGTGCGGGGGCTGTGCTTTCGTCGATTACATGTCTTAACAAGCTCACAGCCGTTCAATTAAAAAGCAGTAATAGATACTTAGGGGGTCGCTATTTCATAATTATGAGATTCAACAACTCATTCGCCATTTCGTTTTTTTTATGTTTAGAGAAACACGCCAACAAATTGCCATATGAAACTAGCAATTATACCGTGCCGTAATTATCTGGATATAATATTCACAATAACAATATTTTCACAGCATTACTGAAAGATCACGCGACACTGAATGCCCAAATCGAAACCATTTGTTTGGCAGCCTTCTACTGTGTTTGCACACGTCACGCCCACGTTTGTTCAGTGTTATGCCCTATTGTTTATTAACCTTGGGCCGTTTGTGTGGCATTGCCCGTATCTGTTTAGCACTACAAAAGAAAATAAGATATGATACAGCAATGAACAGCCTCTTCATACTTTATACCTGCTTTCTAACGCCTGACCTTGCAAGTAATTTCTGTGTTAATATATTCAACACTCTACCTTCCTGTCTTCGTTCTTTCCGCTTTATGGTTTCTGTTTTCAAGGTGTGTAGCTGGCCTTGCGTCCTCCTTTTCTTGTATATCTTTCGGCGAGAGTGAGCTATATGGAGTTATGCACTTGAGAGATCAATGTCTTCTCTTTCAGCGTGAATTTGTGTAGAGTATGTTGTTTCTAGACCGATTCCATGCAAGGTAAATAGTGGGTAGTGTTGGTACACAATCTCACCATCTAAGCGATCGGAGGATGTGTGATATGGCTGGAGACGAGTGGTTCTTGTATACATGACCTGCCCCATACTGGCATTCCAGTTAGGTATCTTCTGGATCTGAGGCGGACCCCTCAGCCAACCCTTCCTTTTAAGGCCGTGCTCATATGTACTCTACTACTTCAGGGACCCGCTGTCGGCGTTTTGGGGGCGGGGTAAGAGGGGGTGGGATGAAGATGTGTGAAGCACGATATGGCAATAACTTCAGCTTGTCATATTATCTAATGTTTTTATCTTATCTTTACCCCTTTCTTATTTCTGTTAATGCCACTTAATATATGTGAATGTACTCGTATTTTTTCCCTTTCAGCATTTAAACGTCAAGTTGAACTTATTTTCCTTGACCAGGTCTTTGGGCGGTGCAGAAGCAGTACAACGTAATGCTTGTATTGCTAACTGCCACTGGTATCCCGCTAATTCAATTCTTACGAGGTTTGTTAGCTTACACAGTTTGCGCAGTATTTACATATCGATGGTATTTGAGGTATGCTGTCTGCCGGCAGCCTTTTCACATCACCGAACCATCTCATCCGATATATTTTAATACAACTCTTTGCTATTATAGCATGGGACATTTATTAACATTTATTGATCAGCACTCATAGTGAGGAAAGATGTTATTTTTAATTGCTGACAGTGTAACCACTTGCTTCGCACTTGCCTACTTAAAAGACACGATTATAAATGATAATACCAGCAAGAAATTGGGCACAATGTCAGTCGCCCTTCTGTCGTATTAAACCGTTGGATCTGTCTATTAGAGTTATATTATGTAAACTGAAAAACGTAATGATGTATTATGGACATAGAAACTACAGTGGCACAATCAAAGTTCGGAAACTTACGAACAGATCACCTGAGTTCAATCTAGAAATATTTTAATCTACTGCGTACTGCTATGGAGTCAGTTCTGCTTCGTTAAATCTACATCATAAATTTTTCTGGTCAGTTAGCAAGGAATAGTAGAGTTCCAATCACCCAAACGTATATGGTAAAGCAAGTCACCTCATGGATATGCAGAAAGCCTCTTTAAGATCTATAAAGCACAATTTAGAGAAATATCAAGAAGTCATAATATCCATCCCCGTATTAGAAAATTGGTCACTATATGCCGCCGGTATGTTGATGATATATTATACCTCACAGATATTAGACAACAAGCAAAAATATTCCATTGCACCATGTACCAAAGCCACAATAACATTTTCGTGACTATTAAACATGAACATAATGACATCTTACCGTTCTTGAACATCCTAATCGACGTCGAGATGGTGGTACCATCTAAAGATCATTCTATCGAAACGTAACATGGACTTGCCAATTACTGCATTTCAATAGCTTTGCACCCATCCAATATATGCATAGGTTGGTACGGACCCAATTTAATCGAGCTAGGAACCTTTGCTCCGACGATTCACTAAAGGAATAACTAGACACCTTTCATCAGACTCTGAAATCTTATAGATATCCTCCTACCAATCGTAACTTCCAGCCACTCAAACCTAGCTCAGCCGAATCAACGGTTCCCAAACTTCAAGTATTTCTTCAGCTCACCTTTCGATGAGACGATGTAATTAAATGAATACACGATCGACTGAAAATAGCTGTAAACCGCACATTCTTTACTGCTGAATCAATGATAAGATATAAAACCACATCGATACCTACTCCATGTGTGAAAAAAAAAAAACCATTATCTCGATACACTAAATCAAACTCATAAGTAACTACCGGTCCCCAGCATGGCGGTTAGGTATTGAACCGCTAGGGCCTCTGGAGTATTTATCCTCGTGACTGCGATTTGCATTTCGCATTTTCTTCATGTTGGATTGGTAGTATATGGTACCGTCGCCCTGCTACTGAGTAAGTGCGTGGCGCGACTCTGTGAGCTGTGATATTCACGTGGAATGCTTCAAAATGTCCCCTTTTGTTTGTACAGTGATCTGCATGTTCGGAACAATGGCTATCGGCTGTTGCTGAATTGACTGATTTGCCTTTTCGGTTCACGAGTGCATTTTTCAGGAGATTCCTGGAAGTCGGCGCTGGAGCTACGGAGTTCGTGCTTAATGCGACGCTTTCGGTGGGTCGCCCTGCTGGTAGACACAGAGCCATGTGAGAAAACCCGGGTCAATGAGGTCTTTCTGGTGACTGCCGATTCCATCGACGATGAACTGTTTTTTTCGTGGAGGACTTTTGTGTTGGCATTCTGGCGGCGGCATTATGCACAGTGTACATGTGCGGGTTGTTGGATTGCCGAGACTCCAGTCTGTTCCACTTTTCACATTGGACAGTGGGGAGCATTTTGTGTAATACTCACTGGCACAGGAACGGAGCATAACGGGGACGACCCGTTGCCGTGAAGTTGGAACCTCGACTAACTAACTAACTAAATCAAACTGCATTTGTCAGTTCCATTGTGAGTGCCAAACGACTTACATAGGTAGAGGGGAATGACAATGTTAGCACACTGAGTAGTCGAAATTATGCCAGTGTGGGTGTAAAAGAGAGTTAATCATTCTACACGAATCCCTGTGCAGTCGACAGGTCATAAACTATATTAGACGAACAATAATCGATTGCTCAAATATAAAGAAGCATTATCTATTATTCGATTTCAGCAATTACTATGTAAACACAAGGGCTTCCTGTTCAATGTTAGACTTCCTTGAATATAACATTCAATATAGTCGAGCAATATCAGCGACGATGTACCTCATATTTCAGCCAAAGTACAAGTTATTTATTCACTTCACATGATGTGTAACTCTGCTCTGCAGTATTCACATGACGAGAAGCAGCGAAATATGCCAGGCAAGAAATCGTGCAGTATTTTATTTACGTCATCTGCGTTTAGAAACCAGGGTTGTCGCGGGAGACGCGGAGTTCCTGCTGTGTGCGACGATTTCGACAGGCCTATTTGCGGAAAGAAGAACGAGCCATAAAGGGTAGAACTTGGCGCAATGAAGTCGATCTGTTTGCCTTTAACCCACCTTTAGCCGTTCCATCAAGCACCACAATAATCCATGTGTCTAATTCGTAAATGAGCCGTATAGCACGACAGCGATCCTTATAGCACAGAATTGATCGACATAGCACAGTATTGATGCACATAGGATGTCACTGTTTTAAGTAACATGCGTTGATCAAATTAGCATGACATTGATCTATTATTGATCTAGCAGCAAGACACCGTTCCATGCAATACATTATTGATCCATGTTACCCAACCCTAGTCCATATATTGTAATATCCATTCGCGCATACAACACTGCGGCTATCTGTATATAATTTAGTTGCATGTCCTTTACAGGACGTCGAAAGCAACCCCATAATTTTAGCTGCTTGTGATTTACTTGGCAATATTTAGGTTCAGTAGTTTACAATTGCTCTCTGAACGACTTACGCTTCATATCATCGGTAACAAACAAAAAAAAACAAAACGCAAAGCGGGCTGCTTCAAAATCTCCTGGGAGCTTCTTTTTGCGAAACCTCGGCTTGGTATGATAGAGAATTGTGAAACGTAGTCACTGCCCCTATGTGTATGCATGTGTGTATGTGTGCGCGCGCGCGTGCGTGAGTGCGTGCGTGCGTGAGTGCGTGCGTGTACGTGCGTGTGTGCGTGTTAATAAGACCAGTCATTCATAACATATGACTTATACTGCATGTTCATCCACATATCACGGCATTAATGCATTTTAACTCAACATCGTTTCATCTATTTTGCCTCATTTATTTCTGTTGAATATTATGGTGTTACAATGGCAACGGTCATTCTAATCCCTGATATACATTAGCAACGGTTGTTCTGTGCCATACGGTTAGTAACAATGTAACAATTAACTTCATTAAAAGAGCTCAGTGTTCCAGGGATAACCGTTTAATAGAACAATTGGAAGCGCTGTGCCAACATCGATAAATAACCCGAAGCCAGTGGTTATCTCAGTCAAGGCTCCATTTATTGCCTGTGTTCAAGCTCGTGCCGACATCTTCATAATGATAATAATCAATATTAATAATTTTCATAAATACTGTGCCTGCACAACCAGGCGGGCCAGTATTGACATAATATATAAGAATAGTGCACAATAGACTTATTCCCTAACTACAGATATACTGTCCTGGGTACCTCTAGTTGGCTACTGTCCTTACCAATCACCTTGCCATGATTTTCTAAGTCCCATTTAGTACATTTACATCTGTCCGTCATTTTCCAGCTCATAGTAGTCATGCCTTAAGACTCTCGCTCCTTCATGCAATATTTATCAACCATCAGTGCTATGTCCTGCCAGTTTCTAACTCATCTTGCGTCTGTGAATCGAATCGTGCTGCCTCCTAGCTGTCAAGCCCCAAGGCCTATTCCTTTGTTGTTGTTGACTACTTCTTTGCCGTTTTTCTCCTTCTCCCGTCATTTCCCTAGTTTCTCGTAAATGTTGGTTTGAGGTTTTCTCACCAACTCTATTTGACATCATTTCGTCCGATCTGCTACTTGACATTCTGTGTCTGCCTATACAATAGCAACGGTTGTTCTGTGTCTGCCTATACAATAGCAACGGTTGTTCTAGTTCTGGCAATACAATGGCATCAATTGTTCTATATATGCCTATACAATGGCAACGGTTGTTCTATGTCTGGCTATACAATGACAACGATTGTTCTATGTCTGGCTGTACAATGGCAACGATTGTTCTATGTCTGGCTATACACTGGCTCGGTTTCTCGATGTCTGGCTATACAATGGCAGCGCTTGTTCTAAGCCCGGCTGTACAATGCCACCGTTTGCTCTAAGTCTCTGTCAATTCTATTTGCTGTTGTCTGTAGTGAAAAAGAGTATGCTGCATCACGTTTTAGTTGCACGCTTGCCTGTTGGCATAAGGAGCCATGTGTTTAGGTTTGTTTAGTTTAGTCGATGGATCAACATCACGACACACGGGTGCAACCCATAAGTGCTCCGTTCTCCTCCTAACTCAAACCTGAGTCTGGAGAAACTCAGCTCCGTGCACGAACTCCGTAGCACTGGCAAGGATCCTGAAATACTGTGGGTAGATTTTTAACTCGAAATTTTGCCCGGGCAGCGCCGTTAGGCTACTCTTTTTCGATTTCCAACTGCCAAGGGATTTTTTACGTGCGCAACAATACACACGGGTGTCCGATCTCACTACCCAGAGACCAGGGGAAATTTTATTACTAGAAGTCCACGTGAAAAAAATCCCGGTCTTCACCGGGACCTGAACCCGGGACCTCCAGCACTCGAGGCGGACACCATACCTCGAGACCACGCAGCCACCTAAGGAGCTATGTGTTCAAATCCTCAGCCAAGCGGAGATTGTTTCCACGGCCTGGGCTCCCAGATCAACCCCGCCCTCAACTGGTATCATGAACTTTCCTGGGAAGTAAAGGTGGTCAGTGTTGTGTTGACATTTCCGATCGAGTGTCTGTCGGTCTAAATTTTGGAGCGATCACAACACGTTGTACAGTGATCATGAGATCTACAGAAGATGTGTCAGGGATCCTGGTTGGTGGACATCATATAAATAACTTACGTTATGCTGATGACACCGTCTTGATAGCAATAAGTCAGGAGTCTCTTTAGGAAATGAATAGATACAGTGGGTGTAGAAAGTAAAAAAAATAAAATGGGTCATAGTTTGAATAGAAGAAAGACAGAAGTCATAGTGATATTAAAGAAATGTATAGTGCCTAAATGTTCAATTAAAGTACATGGCGTTATTTCGGGGCAAGTGCAGAATTTCAGATATCTAGGCATATGAGTAACATCAAATGAAAGATGCATAACTGAGATAAAGAGCAGAATAGGACAAGCAAAGACTGCATTCTATCGCATCAAGAACGTTGTGTGCAATAAGTCATTGTCCTTGAAAGTTAGAAAATTAGTCCTTGCATGTTACATAGAACCAGTTTTAACATACGGCTGCCAGTCCTGGAATATAAATAGTAACCAGCGAAAAAAAACCTTGGAGACGTGGTTTTATAGAAGAATGCTGAAAATTAGTTGGACAGTCAAAGTTAGCAATCGGGACGTTTTAAGGAAAACTGAGTCACAAAGACAGCTTATCACAAACATCAGAAAGAGGCAGTAATTGTTTTTGGCCACATTATGAGAAGACAAAAACTTAAACATGTTGTGACAACCGGACTTATTTGCGGAATGAGAGATAGAGGAAGACATCTTGAGAAGATTCTTGACAGTCTTATTTCATGGCACGGAAGGGGGTGAACACAGGAATTGATAAATGACGTCGGAGATCGTAATTTTTGGAGAGGCATGATCGCCCACGCCGACCGGCAAGGCACTAGATGATGACGAAGACAATATACGCAACATGCCTCATTGCATGAAAATAGACACTTTACTTGTATTAGTATCTGTACCTTATATGTCAAGTAGTTTTATTATCATCCGGGTATTAACATTTACACTAGTATTATCATCCGGGTATGTAATGAAATTTCCAACAAAATCGCGTTCAGGGTCCGCTGATTAAACTTTAACTCAAGCAATGTCTTCGTCATTTAAGCACATATCTAATTAATCATGTGTGGGATTGATTTTCTGTCACGTCCACAAACCAGCTCTAGACTTTCCATTTCCACCAGAAAAAGATAGCTGTCGCTTGTTTGTTGGGAGCTGTGTGTAGCGCTGAAAGTTTATGCAGGGTATTAGTAATAAGCTAACGTTAGCACTTAGAACTGTCGACAGCAAGACTAATGACCTTCGTTGAGGATGGTCTCTGGGGTAGTTGTTGTCTTTGTAGTTATAATGTAAGAGAATTATCTTTTTTTGGTGGGCGCTTGAAACCATTTGTATAAGTAAATCCATGCCGTTGTATTACGATAATGTGTGATGCCTTTAGTGGTGGATTGACTTGAAGGAATGGTCTCCGTCTCTAACATAAAAGGTAACCATATATATTTATAAAAGGGAAAGTTACTTATAAACACTTCGAGAATGCTGCTACGCTTCAACCTAATCGCGTGTTAGTGGAACCATACACACGACTGTATCTGACGTCTTTATGTACTTCATTTTACAACGGCAGTAAAATGCTGGTGTTGACTGCAACGTCCTGTAGAGAATATGCAACTTAAAAAAAAAATAAATGTTAGAAATACATTGACCGTTGGACATTGCGTAGATTAAGCTGGAAGACATCTGGCCGACTAAAATATATAGTAATAGAAGATTAACCCACAACAGCATATTTGTAATATACCAGGAGAGGAATGGCCATCATCAGGCAGAACTCCTTTTTCTTCTGCCTGTTATCCCTATTGGAGCACAGATTCTCAACTACGAGTATTTCCCAAAATCATTGTGGTGCTGATGTTGAAGATGAATCTGGACTCTTAATTCTGTGTTGGATTAAACTCTATGTTGGATATCCTCGCGAACCAAACTCCTGTAGCTCTCTACACGGCTGTGTGATTAAGAATAGCATTAAAGAAGCCCCTTACACGCATTGAGGCTTATTATGCATATGGTGCTCACCTCATGTTTTCATATACAAATCGACACTCGATGGCTGATGAGGTCAATGTTACGCCGGCTTCTCAGGCCATTTCCTGGTAAGCATTAACACTTGGTTGACTTAAGAGCCCAGGGCAATGTTCCATACCTTTCTTATTTGGAACTGGGACTCATTACCACTGGAGAGTGTTAAATACCTGTTGTTGTTATATGTTTAGTAGAAGTGTGGGTGATTGTTTTCATTAAATATGTTTGGCTGTTTGTTGTCCTTACATGTGAAAGCACACAGTCATGATCTGAAACGTGACAATTTCCTAAAGAAGAATGTTAAAGACTGCTTAACTAACTTGTCTGGTGTCCGACCTGTTAGCATAACTCTAGCATAGGTTACTGATTAACTAACTTGTCTGGTGTCCGACCTGTTAGCATAACTCTAGCATAGGTTACTGATTAACTAACTTGTCTGGTGTCCGACCTGTTAGCATAACTCTAGCATAGGTTGCTGATTAACTAACTTGTCTGGTGTCCGACCTGTTAGCATAACTCTAGCATAGGTTACTGATTAACTAACTTGTCTGGTGTCCGACCTGTTAGCATAACTCTAGCATAGGTTGCTGATTAACTAACTTGTCTGGTGTCCGACCTGTTAGCATAACTCTAGCATAGGTTACTGATTAACTAACTTGTCTGGTGTCCGACCTGTTAGCATAACTCTAGCATAGGTTACTGATTAACTAACTTGTCTGGTGTCCGACCTGTGACCTGACTCTAGCATAGGTACTTACTGCTTGTTCTACGGCAATGTGTACATGCGGGCAAGAACACACTCGACAACAGTGTACCTAACACACCACATAGACAGCTCTATTCTATCGCCGGAAGAATCAATCTTGGATGTCAGACTCTTCGGAAGCTGCCAGATCTGTAAAACGCAGTGCAGTTCATGAAGGAAAACAGAGTGCAGATATAAGAAGATTCCAAGCGAATCAAGAGAGAAGAATAAGCACAAGTCCTAAACCAAGTGCCGGCACTTGAGTGGTTTTCGAATTGTCGACTTGATATCTCAGATAGCGTATACGTCGTCGACTTCATAAGTCGATGTCACCCAGTGTCTGCGCTAAGTGCCTTCTACGAACACGATGTAGCTCTTTCACAGTGTTCATTTTGCCTTTTTCAAAATGTTCACTTTGTATCTTTCACAATGTTCACTTTGACTATTTTACAATATTTATTTTGCCGTTTTCACAATGTTCACATTACAACTTTACTTCTAAGTCCACGCTCTGCAAAATACAATAATTATTAAACTCCCCGGTGTATATCCCACAATGCACCACATTCGGTCATCACTATCAAATAAGATATAACACGACGTTAGACTGTTCTGTCGTAACAACCGCACGACCAACTCTCTCCTGTACAACGGTGTATGATGACATCCTGTCTCTCATCCATATAAACTAACCATTATATCCTTTTGTTTTCATACACACGATTGTATCTGCCGTCTGTATATACTTCTTTTTACGAATATATCATTCCATTGTCTTCTTTACGTGTGCAATATGTTATATATGTATTCTGTACTTTCTGTGGTAGATGTATTCAGTGGTTAGAACATCAGTGCTCCTCCTCGCCAGACATAACATCGACATTGGCTGTTGTTAGAAAAACATGAATCCTGGGACGCGATAATAGCAACAGAATTATTTATATTACAGATCAGAGGCTCTGAAACGTTTGTGAAACCTTAGCAAAGTGGGTGGACAGAGAGAGAGAGAAAGAGAGAGAGAGAGAGAGAGAGAGAGAGAGAGAGAGAGAGAGAGAGAGAGAGATAGAGAGAGAGAGAGAGACAGACAGACAGACAGACACACAGACACACAGACAGACACACAGACAGGCACACAGACAGACAGATAGGTCGAGACATAGACAGACAGATAGACACACAGACAGACAAACACACAGACATACAGATAGAAAACGTGAGTGTAAGAGGAATACGCAAACATAATGACAAAGCGGCTGCCGGCTCCAGTTGAAACGGTCATCGCCGAGTCTAGTCTTAGTGCTTGAGGTAAAATAGCTACCACATCTGTAGTTGCTGTTTATGTCCTGGTGTTTTGAGTTAACGCTGGGACATAGCGAGAAAGAGGAATAGTGCGCACCCATGGGGGGGGGGGGGAGAGATGAAGAGATAAAGAGAGTAATAGAGAGATATAGAGAGGCAGAGAGATAGAGAGGTAGAGAGAGATGGGGAGAGAGAAAGAGAGAGAGACTGATAGAGAGAGAAAGATAGAAAGAGAGTGATAGAGAGAAAGAGAGAGATAGAGAGAGATGGAGAGAGAAATAGAGAAAGAGAGTGATAGAGAGAGAGACACACAGAGAGAGAGAGAGAGATAGATAGAGAGAGATGGAGAGAGAAAGAGAGAAAGAGAGTGATAGAGAGAGAGACACAGAGAGAGAGAGAGAGAGAGAGAGAGAGAGAGAGAGAGAGAGAGAGAGAGAGAGAGAAAGATAAGGTAGTGAGAATAGGAAAGGAAGGGTTGGATGTGGACTTGACTGTAACTAGAAGTAAAGAAATCTGGCTTGTATCACAACATATTTAGAAATGCATTCACTGGTACGAAGACCTGCTGTTCATAAAAACATTACTTCTGGTGCAGAAACATACTCCCATAACCACACAAATCCTCTTTCATGGATTACGCAACAAGGTTCCCTGGGTAGACTGTGTAATTTTCACTTGTGTGTTGGGCTCTTCCTAATCTGTCCGCTTATTTCTATTTCTAACTGTAGAAGGATATTTAGCACATGCAACACGCAGACAGAACTTTTCCACTTATTCCATTTTGTCCAAGACACCCATGAATTCTATGCAATGTCCAACATGAGGGAAGATGATAACATCATCGAACACGTTTCCTTGCCTGTCAGTAAGGAGATTATGTGTTCGAATCCTCTATGGAGGCGGAATTTGTATATTTACCATATCACCTATGAAGTCCGATCTGTCTAAGGGACGCAGAGGTGTTTCCAAGGCACCAGGGCCGGGTTATATACTGGCCAAGACCTATTGACGCGTCCTCGTCGAGCGTCCTGGGCAACAGGTCCCTTCGGGGTCCTGGCTAAGGTCAGTAGGATCGCCGATTCCTCAGAAGTCGGAGAGTGTCTGCCTGTACGGCGAGGAACCACCAGTCTGCACACCAATAAGCCAGACATGGGACAACGGATACTCACGCAAACCTCAAGTCCTGTATGACATCACACTGATGTTGGACAACAGGATGCCTTCATCCGACATACAGGACTTTGCGTTGGAGCTCAAGCCAACGAACACAAGCAAGCAAGCAAGGAAGCGATCTGTCTAAAATATGGGGTTAGCACTATATACCACATGCATCTCATTTGCACTTCTTTTCCTTACTTTCCTTTATTTTGTTTCTAATTCTTCTCCTTGTTTTCGGGTGTTTTTTTTTTTTTTCTTCAGTCTTTTTTATTTCTACCATCTTATTTATTACTTCCACTAGCTGTCTGTCATCTTGTTTCTACTTTTTTTCCCGCCCTTTTAATGCCATCTTATCTGTACTTTAGTCTTTTAATTTCTATCATCTATGTCTAAGTGTTTCCATTCCTTTCTGTTATCTTATTTCTACTTCCTTTAATTCATTTCTAATATCTAGTTTTCGACTTCTTTTCTTGTCTTCTACGAGTGTAAATCAATATCCTTTACAAGCATTTCTCATGTCAGATCAAAGGCTTCAGGGTTTTTCCTGCAATGGATACTCACATATAATAAAATATTTTCTTTATGTAATTTGTACATATTTGTTGTGTATATGGATAGCATCTATATCCAGGCAAGCCAGATAAACCTTTTTTTTTTTTGGGGGGGGGGGGTATTTTCTCAAACTTCTTCCCACTGATAGTACAGTATACGACACATCTATCCTCATTTTATTTATAATGTCTATCATAGTCATTTTAAGTTTTATAACAAAAAACATTGCGCTTCGTGTATTTAACACACATAATGGAAGCATGAGAATACCGCATGACGAGAACACAGAAGAAGAACCACCTGCAAATCTAACCATTAGAGAACTCCTGTTTGCGGACGACCAAGCACTAATAGCAAAATCAGAAGCTGAATTACAAGACCACATGAATAGTCTAAACGAAATGTGTAGGGAACATAACATGAAAATTAGCACAAGCAAAACAGAGGTAATGACTATAACTAAAGAAGAACAAACAACAACAATTCACCTAAACGAACATCCCTTGAAACAAGTAAAGAGTTTCAAGTACCTAGGAAGTATAATGTCATCACATGGCAGATCAGAAGACGAGATAGAAAATAGGTGCAATAAGGCAAATCAACTCATTGGACAAATAGCACCAATACTAAAGAACAAACATGTATCAATAACTACTAAAAAAGCACTTTACAACACAATCTTCCTGCCAACTCTATGCTACCAATGCGAAACCTGGATAATGACATAAAAAGAGAAAAGAAAAATCACAACAACAGAAATGAGGTTCCTGAGAAGAATACTCAATGTGTCAAGAAGAGATAAGATCAGAAATGAAGAAATCAGGACTAAAGTGGGGGTTAAAGCAGCACTAGATTTTATCAGAAAACAGCAAATCAAATGGTTTGGCCATGCAAGTAGGTTACCAGTCAACAGCATACCACAACAAGCAATGATGTACAGACCAGATGGAATCAGAGGAAGAGGCCGACCACGTAAACGTTGAACGGAGGGAATAGCAGAGTACATGGGAATATCGATATATGAAGCCCATACTCGGGCACTCTCACGAAGTTTATACTTCACCTCGACACCGCAAGGTACAAGAGGAACATGTTGAGATGATGATGAGATGAATGGAAGTATGTTAGGATATGCTGAAGCAGTTACAATTCCTATAGCTAAGCCATTATTGTGTGACCATAAAGACATTGTAGTCAACTTACAATTACAGTGACAGACAGTTTAAATTACCGTGAGAATATTTATGTTGCATATGTCAGCTGGAGTAATTAAACGAAAATTAGAAGTAGAATCGGTAAGTTTTACTACAACAAGTAATAAAAATGGACGTTGTGACTAAAATGTTCGTCATTCCTATATTTCAGCTAAAGGATCCTTTGCTTTGGTTTACGTTGAATGACGTTAAATGGCGTCAGCAGTATTCACATGAAAATGACTTCTGCACCTGGCGACATGCATCGATATATGCCAGGTAATAGATTGTGCAATCTATTGTTAATGTCTTAATTATTCACATTCTTTGTTTTTACTTGTTCACTAATTGTTCAGGATTCATACCCGTATGTTAAAATTGTGTCTAAGTAAAGTTGATTTATTTGCGGTGTTTTTCCTTCTAAGTAAAGTGGAAGAAGTATTTTTCTACATTCCAACGACGAGGAGTTATTGCATAAGATTGTATTCAATTTATTAAATGCAGTTTTTGTTTCTTTATCACTGGGATATATCTTACACCTGATGTTATTGTGGTAAAGTAGATTTAGAAAATGGAGATAGATATCCCAATTAGCTGAGAACTACTGCTGCTGCTGCCGCTGCTGCTGCTGCTGCTTTATCTGCTGCTGCTGCTGCTGCTACAGAAAACTATAAATGGCTCGTACGACTCCCTAGTGCTGAAAAGGTCATAGGGTAATTGTCTAGTGGGTGTAAAGAAAGGTTTTCAGGTAGAAGGTCAGGAGAGCCAGAAAAGTCACCGCAATTCAGAGAGGAGAAAGCTCACTCTGTGTAAACCAAAAACAATGTAGTCTTCCTGCCACATACTGCTCTCCAGAGTTGATGTTAAATCACATAGTAATATCACCTTTAGCACACCATAATCAAACACAAATCAACAAGAAAAGAGAACAACTCCTTGCTATAAATTATAATATTATACTGGAAAAAAATGTGGGCGGGGAGTGTTATGATGGCATCTTAAAATAAACACAACCCCCCCCCCCCCCCCAAAAAAAAAAAACCTACTAAAAATGTCATAAAAGTTCCACTATTTATATCCATTAATTACTTTAAATGTTTCTGGTTCCTCACTAGTAATTAAATAAATTATAACTGTTCTTTCACAAATGAGTTACTAAAATGTCTCTTATTTCACCGCCTATGATATTGAAATGTCTCATATGTCACCACAAATACTAGACTAAAATGACTCTTAATTCACCACAAATAATACTAATGTGCCCCTTGGTTCACCAGAAATACTAGACTAAAATGTCCTTGATCTTAATCTATCGGCATAAATGGAAAACAGGTTACTACTGTTGTTGTTGGCCGTTGCTAATGTAAAGGCCATCAACATGGTACTTAACTGAATTACATAAGGCTGGGGTTGCTCTGAAATCGGAGGGATCAATGATTTTCAAAGGTTTTTCGCTCTTCTTGCATTAGAAGGGCAAATTCCCTAATCCTTAACTGAGGACTTTGACATTCCTGACAATGATATTGCTCATTCAGGAATATACCCCTTGTAAGTCATAAGACCACCATCCTCTGCTGAAAATATGGACCAAAACATGCATCCATACTCACAGAAATGGAGGGGGAGAGAAAAATAGGAAGGAGGAGGGATTATTACACAGGGACAGGCTAGCCCTACCTAGTCCTGTTGGGTACAATCACTCCAAAAATTGGATGTGACTCATCCTCCCACATCAACATCTTATGTCGGCCTATACCTCTCATATGGGCAAGATATGTCACATTCACTCCTGCGATGTACAGGGCAATCATTCTCGTGTTCTCAAGACCCAGTCGCCGAGATTATCTGGGTGTCTATCAGCAAGAATGACACTATTATACAGCCCTGGCAATACTTTCTTTCTCCGGGATAAATGGCCGCATCATTCTTAATTACTTCTCTACTTACTAATTCTTTCTTATATATATATATATATATATATATATATATATATATATATATATATATATATATATATATATATATATATATGTATATATATATATATATATATATATATATATATATATACACATTGAGAGAGAGAGAGAGAGAGAGAGAGAGAGAGAGAGAGAGAGAGAGAGAGAGAGAGAGAGAGAGAGATTATATATGATAGTTCAGAAAAGTATCGTCTATAAAAAAGATTATACGTGACAGTACAGAAAAGTATTATAGTAGCTCTTCTTATAATCACAAGCTACACATGAAGACTCTGAATGAAATAAGAAGACCATTTTTCATAGTGTGCATGAACTAAACAAAGAAAGATATTCATTCGATATTCTCTAAGTCAAAGAAAGAATCACTTATATCTTCCGAGTATTTCTCTAGATCTACTCCCTACTTCTATTATCACAATGAAAGCTCTACTGAAGATTCGAATCCTTTGTATCCTATCCACTAATCTAAGTCTATTTATTATGATCATCAATTTACTGATGTCTTCAGGAATTAGAATTTACCTACACAAATTTCCCTGCATAACACCACATCTTTCCTTCTCAAGGGTTCCCGGCCAACTGCCAGATATAGTTGAAAACCTTCTCCTTGTTACGTCAGTCCATCCTAATTTACATAAACTTATTCTAATTGCTCTCCCTCTACACCAATCATAACCACTCCTGTGTTGGGTTTTTTCCTGGCGCCAAAAACGTCATCATCTTGCAGATGGCCTGCAGCTGTCGTGTTCCGGGAATTGCGGGGGTGTAAGTTGTTTGCTATTCACAATGGAGCAGGGAGCTTGACATGTTGTATGTCAGAGTTATCCATGTACCCAGATACTTGGTCCAATGTGCTGGATTCTGATTATTGTAGTCTATTTCGCTTGAACTCTGCACAAGACTTGCTATTATAAATATGTAGTATAATGGAATAGGTTAATAATTGGATGTACAGTAACGCCACTACATTATATAAATGAATGAGTTGTCATTGATTTCATCAGTCGCGAGTTATAACATTCACTCTTTATATACCCGGTTCCCGTTTATTTATTTATTTTTTTTAAAGACTGACTATGCACTATAGAGTTCCACAGAAAATCAATACCATAAGTAAGTAAGAACACTTAAAATAACGAATTACGGTTTTATCACCTGCATTGTTTTTACAGACTATTATGAAGCCATTAATAACTACCGCCAGAAAGAAAACAATGACATATAATAGTCTCTGATTGGGCAGCGTGATTACCTGGACTTTGCTGTCGGTATTATTCTCCTGCTGCATGCACACACACACACACACACACACACACACACACACACATACACACACACACACACACACACACACACACACACACACACACACACACACACAGAGACAGAGAGAGAGAGAGAGAGAGAGAGAGAGAGATTATTTGTTTTGCTATTTCACTAATCCATTGCTTGCGGCGTCTATCTCTTGGTTAGTTCCTCTGTTTACAAATATTAATGTCTGGAAGTATGATGCATGGGTCTGTTATAAGATCGAATAATCTGGCTTTCTGTCTCCCGATACTGTCCATTGTTGACATTGTGAACACATTCATCCGGACGACGCCATTTCTGACTCTGTCGCGTTTTGTCACATTAATATTCCAAGGCAGACCATCTCTGCGAAATTCAGTTATTAGGCTCTAGCTCAAATTGTTAATTTCTTTCATTTACAGCATAATATTAGTAAGATGACGGTGTTGAACAATGCTTGTTGTGTATTTGTTCACCACTATCATCATGTGCCCTGCCATCTGGCGTAATAGTTCATGTCTTTCCACAGATCTCGGTCGGTGGTGTTCTGGATCAACTCTGCTGATGATATACCCACGTCCCATCGTCTCATCCAAACAGCATCGTTTCCTTTACTCTGCCTTTTTTCCCGCCGATATTTTCACTTTGTCACGATGTTCACCATTGCTTCTCTTCCAACAACGAACCAACAAATACTCTTTCTTATAGTTGAATACAATGTTCCAGTTTCAATCGTCTCTTGCAGGCACTCGTTCTTAGTTACTATAATTTGCAACATTCGACTCAGGAACTAGATGTGGTTATTTCTAAGTATCTTCTAATGTGTTCATTTTCGTTCCCCGAGTTACTACTATACAACAAAACAGGTTATATGTAAAATGGATGTGTCTGTTACACATTTTCCTTCTGCATTAGTGGTGAAACAGGGAGCCATGATAGCGGAGTGGTTACCATGCTTGCCTGGTCACGAGTTTGAATCCCAAATGAAGGCATTTGTGTTTGCTTTTGTTGTTGTTGCTGTGTGTTGTGTGTGTGTGTGTGTGTGTGTGTGTGTGTGTGTGTGTGAGAGAGAGGGAGATAGAGAGAGAGAGAGAGAGAGATAACGAGCGAACGGACGTTATTTTCAAAGGGTAAGAAATTGAGCACGCAGGCCCGTCTTACATTCGGCCCTTCCGATCACTCATCTTTCGTTCAGCAATAATGCATAATACATTCACATAGAAAAAAAACATTGTCAAATGGATGTTGTAAACATAAACAATGCATATTACCATGTTATGAGACACACACCCCAACCATCCACCCATCCCCCATCCACCCACACACCCTCCACCCAATCACACCGCCAGGCACACATACATGTCCCCACCCATCCACCCATCCCCACCCACACATCCTCTACCCAACCATACATCCCACCCCCATACACACACATCCCCACCCCAACCTACACACACACACTCACCCACCCACACATCATCCACCCACCCATCCCCAATCACCCATCTCCCCAATCACACATCCCTTAACCACACACCCCCACCCACGCACACCCCACTAATACACACACACACATCTCCCCACCCATACACACATCACCCCACACACATCCTCACCCACCAACACATCCCCATCCACAAACACATACTGCCAAGATGTGTTTTGCTATCTTCATTGACTGTATTGACTCGTGTCTCAAATGTTCAATGACATTATATAATGTCTACAATCTTACATTGGTAACAGCTCACACTAATGGCTCTCAAATGGAATATCAACTGACCAACTGGTCAACATAAAAGTGTTTATCAAATAACGCGGGACAAGTGAGTCCTAATCTGTTCTAGTTTTATTGAGGTGCAGTCTCAACGATCCCCACAACATGATGTACAATTCACATAACCATCCAAACTCGCATTTCCATTGTGCCTGTCGTTCTGCTCTCGCAACCAAATACAAATTATCATCAATCTTGCCATTACTATTTCACACTCACCTATGTTGGACGTACATGTCGATATTATTCATGCCTCGGCTGCTTATCGGACGATTCTGTATACATCTTCTCAGTAGTTGGTTAACTTCAACAATGGCGCATCAGCCCTGCTTGACCTTCGTCTCCAATCCATCTGTTAATAAGTTGTATATTGTGCCCCAGATTCTCTCCGTTGGTTTGTTGTAAATATCTTCATATATTCCTTCATCTTGTACTCAAACCGTCTCTTATTCTCTCCGTTGGTTTGTTGTAAATATCTTCATATATTCCTTCATCTTGTACTCAAACCGTCTCTTATTCTCTCCGTTGGTTTGTTGTAAATATCTTCATATATTCCTTCATCTTGTACTCAAACCGTCTCTTATTCTCTCCGTTGGTTTGTTGTAAATATCTTCATATATTCCTTCATCTTGTACTCAAACCGTCTCTTATTCTCTCCGTTGGTTTGTTGTAAATATCTTCATATATTCCTTCATCTTGTACTCAAACCGTCTCTTATTCTCTCCGTTGGTTTGTTGTAAATATCTTCATATATTCCTTCATCTTGTACTCAAACCGTCTCTTATTCTCTCCGTTGGTTTGTTGTAAATATCTTCATATATTCCTTCATCTTGTACTCAAACCGTCTCTTATTCTCTCCGTTGGTTTGTTGTAAATATCTTCATATATTCCTTCATCTTGTACTCAAACCGTCTCTTATTCTCTCCGTTGGTTTGTTGTAAATATCTTCATATATTCCTTCATCTTGTACTCAAACCGTCTCTTATTCTCTCCGTTGGTTTGTTGTAAATATCTTCATATATTCCTTCAACTTGTACTCAAACCGTCTCTTATTCTCTCCGTTGGTTTGTTGTAAATATCTTCATATATTCCTTCATCTTGTACTCAAACTGTCTCTTATTCTCTCCGTTGGTTTGTTGTAAATATCTTCATATATTCCTTCATCTTGTACTCAAACCGTCTCTTATTCTCTCCGTTGGTTTGTTGTAAATATCTTCATATATTCCTTCATCTTGTACTCAAACCGTCTCTTATTCTCTCCGTTGGTTTGTTGTAGATATCTTCATATATTCCTTCATCTTGTACTCAAACCGTCTCTTATTCCCTCCGTTGGTTTGTTGTAAATATCTTCATATATTCCTTCATCTTGTACTCAAACCGTCTCTTCCCGATGTTAACATTTCCAAATAAGCTCTTAGAATTCTCTTGTGATGATCTATCTTCTTGCCGTCCTTCCTTGATCTTTCGCCGTCTCTATCTGTCACTCCCTGAAGTTTTTATCTCCAAGTCAGCTGTCGTGTCGCTATACTTTTGAATTTCCCGATTATGTATATGTGTACGCGCACTTGCCGCATTATTTGTCTTTCGACACATGGCACATACCTCCCACCCACACACACCCCCACCACCCACACACATCCTCACCCACACACATCTTCCCACCCACACACACATCATTCACCCATACACTCATCTTCCACATATATCCACCCACTCACGTACTCATCCCTCAACCACTCACACTCACACATCCCCCACCCACCCATCACCACATACATCTCTCATCTACCCATCTACACTCACACACCCCAGCCACCCAGCCTCTTATTCAATGAAAGTGATCGTTTCCAATCCAAATTGATCGATCTGTGTGCAATAAATATGATCCTCTACAAATCAAATAAAATGATCCATGTGCAATCAAACTAATAATTTATAAACCAAACCAAGGCATCCGTGTGCAATGAATGTGATACCTTATAAAGCAAATCAAACAGTCCGTGTGCAGTGAAAGTGGTTGTTTACAAACCAAACCTTCTGTGTGCAATAAAAGTGACTCTTTACAAACCAAACTAAACCATCGTTGTGCAGTGAAAGTGATTCTCTACTAATCAAACCGCCCGTGTGCAATAACAAAAATATCAGTTGCAAATCCAAACGAACTAGAGTTAGATAGTCTGTTATTGTCACCCAAACACCGACTTCGTAAAATCTGTACATATAAAAGAGGACAACACCCACATATCTATCACATGTTTCCTACACCGATATGAAGGTAAATGTTCTGTATAAAATCTATAGGGAAAACTGGAGAACCCATTGACAATTCATTCTAATTAAAGCAACGCTAGTTAATTAATCACGCGACAGACTATACGTCTGAAGATTATGAAGAGATACAGGAAGTAAATAGACCCCTCGTTCATCTTAGTGTTATTATTTCTTAGTGTTAAATGCTTACAGTCATCACTGAGAAATAACACTAACACGTGTTTATTCTATGTAAGGATATGTTACATAGTTTCCTGCGATAATTGTTTTTAGTCTTATTTGCGCGTTTTCTAGCACTTTTTCTGTTAAACATTTCAAGTGAAATTTGAACTGCTGTAAAACTATGAAAATACCGTGAGTAAACCAACGATGTGATCTGTTAGCTGTGTGGGTATCGCACAAATTCTTGAGACTGTGCTAAGTCAGAATCACCTAGTGAAAAACAATGGCTGGATGGATCCCGTCCAATGCTATTCTTCATCCCGCAGAATTGCCAGCCAACTCTGACCATGTGAAAGGAGCATTGACTCCTTTTTCACATCACATCATGTATCATTAGTTGTTTTCTTCTTCTACACCTTCTGATGCCTGCATGAATACACGCGTATAAAACAGCACGAGCTTGTTGCTATCTCCACAGAGTTTGTATCAGCTGCATAATATACGGGTCGGCTTATTTTTATTACATATTTGAAAAGGTAGATGTTAACGTCTAGTAACAGGAAGTAATTAACATCACATTAACTGGTTTATTTTTGTGACTATAACTAATACTATAATTATTTGGATAGAAGCCTGATGTCGCCGCATTAGATATAGCTCTCGACCTCTCGAGATGTAGTCGAAAAGTATGGTTACTGTGTGTCCCTTATGTCATTGTAAGTATACACTTCAGCCGTTACCGTACCTTGTCAAATATTCTATACTACGGCAATGAACGACCATCATTATTAGTGTGCATTATTGTTTGTTTGCTGTTTTGTTTCCTTCCAAAATTAAATTTTACATTACAAGACACATTGGACGTTGGCTTCACATTTACGATGTTTCCTATCGTGCCCTAAAGTATGGTAAACTTGTTACTTTTGGTAGAAATGTTAAATACCCGATGGCATGTTACTTCGAAACTTCTTCTTCCTCTTCTCCTTCATACACCTTTAGACGCCAGCCTGAATAAGTACAAAGTCAGCATCTGTCAACCTTGTGTTGTTGACATCTCTATAGAGTTTGTTCTCAAATAGAGCTTGTATAGGAGAAATAGCTGTCTTTGCTCTGCATATGTTAGGCGCTTGCAGAAATTTTTCTGTTGCCGTTATTATTAAGAATTCCACAATTACATTTATTAGTATCTCCCATCTCCAGCTTGTTGAACAAATGACATTTAGGTCTGTTTGTCTTGCTGGAGTCTGAAATTTGTTACGCGTTCCCTATCTATAGTTGCTAATATGCATCATCATTCTGGTGGCCTCGATGCTCTCATTCTCATTTGGTTCTGTAGCCGCTTCTTATGAACCACTTAACGCTATCATAGGTTATGTCTATATCAGACTCTCTCTTTATATTACTTTGCTAGCATCATTTCTGCTGCAGTTTTACTTTAGAAACAAGGTCGACGAGATGTGTCTGGGAATCGAACTCACATTAAATTGCGGAATTGCTTACGCTATATAATGAAAATTTGATGACGTGCTTGACATATTGACTTTTCTTACGCTGACACGTGGGTTTTGACGAATGCGATAGATATTGTATAGTTCCGGTACGTTGTTTTATTCTGAGTACAATGATAATAATTTGAACTTACCTGAACTGGACTGAATTGCTTTATTTCGATCTCAGTCACATTATCTGTTAAGTTTCTTTCGTTTTCTATATAAGATATTTAATTGGTAGATTATTGTGTCATGACTAAGCAGTAATAAAGTAAAGGACCAACTGAAAAGGCCGCAAGGCGCATCGAGCATATGGTGCTAGACTTATAATGTTATAGACCGCTCGTCACTGGGTGGGTTATCTGGTCAGTGTTACGCCGGCCGCTTTTATTTCTAAAGACATTAGTTTATGCCCATTTTAGGCTGGGTTGACCTGAAAGCCTAGATCAATTTTAAAGATCCTTCCCTATGAGTGTTTGCACCCTTGTCGGGCCGGCAGGTTAGTGTCTAGCCGCTACGCATTGCCATGAATAGCACAACTTTATAAAAGTTCAAGGTCCTTTGTTGATTCTGCGTCAACAATACTTGATATAAGATATATAGTAGGTTGGACCTTACTGGATGAGCTAACTGAATGAGTTCCTCGTCATCTCTCCTTCCTCTCTGTTGTTGTTAGATTTTCAAAATGCTACTACTATATGCATTTTTTACAGAATGGTGACCTACAAGCCTATGACCAGCACCCATTATTTTTACGAGAATGGTTAACGGACTCACCTCTTAGCCATATTTACTTCAGAGATCATGCATTCCTTACATCCTTTTCCTTGCGCCATCAGAATTAGCTTTTGAATCTTTGATTGTATGGTTTATGTTGGGATGGTGCCTTTCAGGTCTGCAATGATTCCCCATCATTTTTCGTTTTTTTTCTAATAACCACACTCCATTGATATTGCAACATCTGACTATTTCCGTAACATGTGTCTAGGAGTTTCTTTGAGTGCTCCACATCCGCAACTGACAATTGATCCATTTGAACGTTTGGAAATTTACCTATATCTCTACTTAATGGATTGATTAAAAATATAACCCCCGCCCCCTCACCCTAGGCCACCTATCTGTCTGTATGTCTGTCTGTCTGTCTGTCTGTCTGTCTCTGTCTCTCTCTGTCTCTCTCTCTCTACTCTCTGCATTGGTTCAAACGATAAAGTTCTTTTCTCTCTCTCTATTTTTGGGTTCATTTAATTGATAAATTCCCCCCTCTCTCTACTTTGTGGACTGGT
>OY992877.1:149357214-149602214 GCA_963921405.1 Cepaea hortensis | reverse complement strand
TATTTCCACTGTTATATATCAATATTAATCTTTGGTTATTGCTGATTGATACTATTTTTGGTGTGATATTGTTATCTAATGTGTTTCTGTACTGTCCACAGCTTTGAATCTCGTTGATAAACATACTTTTCTGGCTAGATAATCATGTCGTAATATTTGGATAATTACTCTGTACATCAGACCTTTTTGGAAGTGCTCCAGAACATAAATAAGCTCTCGCTGTTTCACTAATGGCAAACGTGTGTAATGGTTGCCTATATATAGTTATTCTTTCATGACAAAGACATGTATTCTGTCTTCTATAAGAATGGCTTCTTGTCGTTTTGATAGACGATAGTTTGTAAAATAGAGTTATACCTCTCTATAGTAGTACAAAGTCTGGGCTGAGTTTAGATACCATGTTTTGCCCATGCAGCATGATACCTCTCTCGGCCTGCTTAGTTTACTCAGGAGAAAAGGTGTCACCAGTACGTCTGGAAAAAAGACAAGCTGCACAAGCTACTGGATCAGCAATGGAATGCACTAACTGTCCTCCTGTTAGAGCTTCCATCCTACACCAGTTTCCCACCAAGGCTTAGGGCCTGGTTTGCCCTGCCATAACATTTAGTCTTTAGAGAATGCAATACCTTGCATTATTGTAAGGCTTGCAGCCCCCCCCCCCCTAATTGCGCTCCTCCGCCCGAAGCCAGTTGGCACAATGTGAGGTGTCGGGTTTGGTGAACGCCTCCCAACATTCAGCGCTAACAGGAAGCGGGTATTACCATCTACTGTATACACTAGCTCAGTTATGACTGACTAAGATCTGATTTATGTTTTATATATACGTATTGCATACATTTGTGACACACTCATGCTGGAAAGTCAGAATTATTAACTAGTCTGGACCATATGAGCTGTCCTACAAGACGAACTTACGGACTCAGTAATCATAACCTGAGGCGCTCCATGCTGATCATGACTCACGCCGGAGTTGACACATACCAAACGTCGACCAGGGAGCGGCTATAGGGAAGTGGCAAGCCAACCCAGCGGTCATGTTTTTCGATTCCCATTGGATGCGAATGTATTCAAACTTCTGCGGGCTATACCCAGTGTAAAATAGATACCACGATATATCATGGGAAGTCAAGGCGTTATACATGATATTGACCATAGCTTCCATCGGCAGCCGATTGGCCTGTCAATATATAGGACCAGCTCAATAAAAACTTTACGCTTCAAGACGCGTAATAGGGTCTTTTACTTTACTTTTACTATACATTGATCACTGATTAAGAAGATGAATTAACTATATGGACCTGAAAGCCGAGCTGTTAGAATGCCGATATCTAAAGTCAGGAGACCAGAGTTCTAAATTCCAGTCACACAAGTAATTGCTGTCTATCAGTGGTGCAAAAGGAATCTGAGCTTGTCTTCCCAGCCCTTCTAAACCTTCTCGGCAACATCAGTGTTTTTTTTTAAACATAGATAGTTAACCTACCATACATGATGCATTATTTTCTTCTTTTTACAACTTATCACAAATAAAGAAGCAATCATCGTTTTTTGGCCACATTATGAGAAGACAAAACTGGAATATGGTGTGGCAACCGGAAAGATTTGCGGCAAGAGAGATAGAGGAAGACAGCTTGAGAAGATTCTTGAGCCTTGTGTCATTGCACGGGAGGGAGTCAACACACAAACTGATCCATGCTGTCGGTGGTCTCAATTTGTGGAGAGGCATGATCGCCTACGTCAGCTGGCAAGGCACTGGATGATGATGATGATGATGATGATGATGATGATGATGATGATGATGATGATGATGATGATGATGATGATGATGATGATGATGAAAGACCTACTACAAGATGGACCATGCCTGTCCTTTTAATTTTTGCCTATCTTTAAAAAAAAAAAAAACACTACGGAAAGCGTTGGATATGTGTTTTAGATTTTAGCATCCAGAAATACGTGTTTGTCAAATTTAGTCCAACAACAGATACTGCAGAAGATATGTGAAAGTAGTAGGCCTCCCTATAGCCACATGATTATGAAGCAGATTCGACCGTTGCCTTCTTCACCGTCCTTTCTAAACGTACAATAATTGATAACAGTTCGGTACTTATCTTATGCCTGGCTCGGTTCACTGTTTTGGTCAGACAAAAGAATCCTGTCTTAGCTGAGGATTAAATAGGTCCACTGTCATGGTAAAACTTGGCAATAACCACTGAGCCACAACTTCTCACTCGACGTGACCTGTACCAGTACAATATATCTTCTTTTTTTGACAGTGTCATGAAGCCTTTGCATTCTACCATGACATAGACACTGTGAACAGGGATACAACAATGAAAATGCTCTAATGCTAAGGAAGATAGAAGTTAAAGTCCAGCACTTTTACCGGATCTCCTGGAGGGATTTAGAATCAGCAATGAGCCAAGCTAATATCTGCACGGCACGAAATGTCTGCAGTGCATAATGTACACAGCAGACACCTCAACAGGGCACAACTTCACTCAAGATCAAGGGCCGTAATTACTATTGTCTGGGAGTTCCTGCCCCTGCTGTCCTAAAAAGCCCAGATTTTTTAGAATGTGATTGCGTGTGGGAAGAACATTGTATGTGTTCAACTTAGCCGGTTGGAGAAGCGAGACTGAAAATAAATTGCATATGTAAGAAAGATAACAGATACATACGTGGGATGTTTATTCTTAGTTCCTTTGTGTCTAAACATTAAATGTCCTTTAGGGTTGTGATGTGAATGAAGAAGCAGGAAACCCAATCAAGATAACGAGTACCACAATTCCCGAAGACCATGCTCCAATGCAATGTGTAAATTTCCCTAACGTTTAACTTTACACCTGAATCTTATTCTTCCACATCTCGTCCAGAAGACATCTTGCAGAACATGAAAGTCTTGTCCTTCTCTACCAATGTCCATTGTGTACACCAAATTAAAGCCATTTTATTACGCTGGGATTTATTCTTAAGCAGGCTTTCATAATTACATAACAATCCCTGTCCGCTATTGTTAACCACACATTGCAAACTCACAACTTGTTATATATTGCTTGCACCGAGTTAACATAAATACATCCAGCTTAACTGAATCGCTCCCCGCAATACAATCGTACCTATATCCCTCTGTCATTTGCTAGTGTTGTTCCTCTTTTTTTTTTATCTATTTCAAACGAGCTGGTTTTTCGAAGTTTAATTTACGTGATTTGTGTACCACGTAATAATACCAAGACTAATGATTTACTAGCCTTACCATCATACCATTGCCTTTCACAGCAAGGAATGTATGGATCAAGTATTACACTCCAACTGTGACTTCATGCTATTTAACACGTTTACCTTACAATGATGTTCAGACCACATGGGAGCAGAAGAAGAGGCCGGCCATGTAAACAATGGACAGAAGGAATATCAGAGTCCATGGGAATCTCGATACATGAAGTCCATAAACGGGCACTCTTCTGCAGTTTATACTTCACTTCGACACAGCAAGGTACAATAGGAACAAAGTCATGTGAGATGAGATATACATTTTTTAATAAACGTGTTCTTTCATCATCATCATCATCATCATCATCATCATCATCATCATCATCATCATCATCATCATCATCATCATTATCATCATCATCATCATCATCATCATCATCATCATCATCATCATCATCATCATCATCATCATCATCATCATTATCGTCGTCGTCGTCGTCATCATCATCTTCCACTTCTGCTGTCAAGGGTCGTGGGGAGGAATAATTTGCGCTCCAGCGCCCGATGGGCGGCACTGGATAGTTTCATTCCATTGGATTGTACAACATCTTTGATGTCTTCAGTCCATTTCTACTTGGACGTCCTCTTGGTATCGACGCAGATGATCTTTGATGTAAGGCCAGTGATGGTAGTTGATGGTGTTGCATTCTAACGACATGGCCAAATCACTTGATCTTCTGTCTTTCAATAAATGTGGCACAAGGTGTTGATCCCACTGTCTATCTGATAACCGCATTTCACGGATTGTTAAGTTGGCAGCTCTCCTCAGGCATCTCATCTCGCAGGTGTTGATTTTGCGAAAGTGTGATTTGGATAACGTCCAAGTTTGAGATTGGTAGCATATAGTTGATTTGAATATGCTGTTTATTATCTGTCGTTTTGCGGACGTGGGCATATTTGGATGTTTCAGTGTCCTTTACTATATTCAAAACAAACAACGCGTGGTGAGTGAACACTGAAGACTACAACCATGTTGTCTGCGCGACTAAAGATGAACTGACTCACAATGTATATAGAAAGTGTGTGAAAGGGTGCAACGGGTTACATTATCCTTGAAACTGAGGTTGTTAACAATCAGGGATTATACATTTCTAGCAATAGGGCAAGGCATTCTACATTTCTAGCAATAGGGCAAGGCATTCTACATTTCTAGCAATAGGGCAAGGAATTCTATATTTCTAGCAATGGGGCAAGGGATTATACATTTCTAGCAATGGGGCAAGGGATTATACATTTCTAGCAATGGGGCAAGGAATTCTATATTTCTAGCAATGGGGCAAGGGATTATACATTTCTAGCAATGGGGCAAGGGATTCTTTATTTCTAGCAATGGAGCAAGGGATTCTATTTTTCTAGCAATCGGGGAAGGGATTATATATTTATGGCATCCAGGCAAGGGATTATACATTTCTAGTAATCGGGCAAGTGATTATACATTTCTAACAACAAGGCAAGGGATTATACAATTCTCCAAGACGATATAACGTAACTAGGTCTAATGTAACCAGCATTTCTTTATTTTTATTTTTATTTTTATTTTGCATATCCTTTTTACAGGACATCGCTGTCAACACCAGAATTTTACTGCTGTTGTTGATATCTTTGCAAGTTTACGTTTAGTAGTTTTCCATTGCTTTCTGAACAACCGGCTCATATTCAAATTCGTTAAAACCCAGCGCAAAACGGTCTGCTGCCACATCGCGCGCAGCTGTGGTTTGAACGCGGGTAAACGGAATTACGAACTGCGTTCGTAATGCAATAGCCATGGAGTCAGCAATGTAACCAGTATACTAGACTACAAACAGGCACTCTCCACAAAAAGCTATATCGTTTAGACACAGCTGGGAAAGATGGCAGGATACAGCATAAGTGAGGCAAAAAATACGACAATGTGTGTGGTGCATAACTTACCGTGTTCTGAAACACGGTTCTCAGGCTTTAACTTATCAAATGCCATGGGATGATTATTCGTATTAAGCGACTTCCCGTATTTGCCATAGGCTTATATAATTGCCGAGATGTTGTCATTGCGCTATAATACAACATGTCTGCTACCACTTTACCAACTTTTAAGTCATAACCGTGACGCACCCCCACTTCCCATGTTCTGTCATCCAGTTTTGTTTGGTCCAAACCTAATATTTGTTTGGCACTGAATCTGTTAAGTGTGTGCCAGCATTACTCTTTCTTTCTTTCTTTATTTCTTTCTTTCTTTCTTTCTTTCTTTCTTTCTTTCTTTCTTTCTTTCTTTCTTTCTTTCATTCATTCTTTCTTTCTTTCTTCCTTTCTATTACTGTTTCTTTCTTTCTTTCTTTTTCTTTCTTTCTTTCTTTCTTTCTTTTGCTCTCTTTATTCCTCTCTTTTTGTTTCCTTGCCGGGAAAAAATTAAGAAAAGAATGAAAAAATAAGGATGTCGACAAGAAGAGAGATAGGAATAGTATCACATAGAGGCGAGATAACATTGCGATGCATTAAAAAAATAGATAAGGAACGTCTATAGATCTTGGGAAGGTTATAGTTGATGCAAGTAAGTATGCAGGAAAGCAGGACAGCGTATCGTTGGTAGGCGTTTTGCATTGTGGAGATGGCAATGAAAACCATATAAGTAAAAGAAGAATCTGGCATTAGATGCATGATGTGCACTTTTTTACAAGACTAGAATGTGAAAAGTGAAAATATTAAAACATACAAACCGACAAAAGCAATGCCAACAAAAAAAAAAGAAGGCAGAGAAACAAGCTGTAAAGATAAGGTATGATGAGTGAAGCAAAAGTAGTAAGTAAAACAAATAGGTAACTCTTCCTCTCTTCTTCATCTTCCTCTTCTTCGTTTCTCTTTCGAAAGGAACACGTCACACCTAGTTATGCATCTCTGAGGCCGAATATTGTGACCGACTTTGGCATGCATCTGTGTTACTGTGGCTTCCTATTGACAGATTTCATACAAAGTAACAGGCTTTATCTGCCCATGGTTATGTATTTTGTCCTATACATTCTGCCAGGGAGCTGCCTTACGGCCTATACTTTACGATATTTAACTGTCATGTGATTTCTAGCGTGCACAAATTGCTAATGGGACCTCCTAATTTTCACCTTTATCTGAAAAGGCTAGCTACCCGATCTCACTACTCAAGAGATCGCGGGGATGTGTGATATCATTAACTACCAATGTTTCTTAGGAAAATATCCAGCCATATGCCGGGATCGAACCCAATACCCTCTGAGCCTAAGTTGGACAAACAGGTACAGGTCTGTCAGACAGGTTGGTCAATATTTAGACAGTAGATCGATACTTGGAGTACACATATACGCAACTGATACAGACAAAGCTGAATCTTTTCTGACCTGGTATGTTTGTTTATTATTCTTGTCGCATCCTGCTTAACAACAACATTGCTACTGAAATTTCCTTACCCACATCTTCGTGTGTTTCCCCATCAATCACTTTAAAAATCGAAGTACTGTGATCTCACGAAGTGCGCTGGCCTCTGAGTGATCACAGCAGACCCCTTATTATTTTCAGTGATATTAATGATTATTTGCCCTTAGTGGCATGATTATTATTTCCCTTTATTTTATTGCTATCGTGGCGTGAAGGAAACTCCAGCCCTATGGGTCTGATTTATATCATTGCTCTCAGCTGTTAGCCGTAATTCTTTTTCATGGTCTTTGTTTTCCTGCTATTAATCTCATTTTTTTCTGCCTCGCTTTCTTTTATTTTTCAATTGTGTTCATTTTCCACATTTATCGTTTCTTTCTAATTTCACCTTCTGCTTTTTTCAGTCTTCTGTAATTGTTCTTCATTCAGACATTCTACGTAATGTATTTTTTGTCTGTATTATTTACTAAATTTTTGTTCAGTTGTTTTTAAGGCCGTTTCTATTTCTCGTCTTTCTGTTAAGTCCATGACTTGTGGCGCTGGTGATCTTGTCTGCCCAGTGTTATTTGTCTCGGGTTCTGCTAATCATTTATGATATTGATGTTCCTCCATGCCACGATGTCAAGGTGTCCTGCACCTTTTCTCTTGGTCTTTCCCTGCCTCTATTCAATTCTAGCTTCCCCGTCTGATGATGTATTCCAGCTTAACTCTTCTCAGGACATGCCCAAAGAATGTGTACTGTTCTTCTTCTGATGCGAGTAACCAGTTGTCTTTGTAAGTTATCTTTCAAGATATCTTCATTGCTCATTCTATCCTTCCACGTGTTCTTACCATTCTTCTATAAATCACACATCCACAGCCTCCAGATATTTCCTTAATAGTCTGCTAATTGTCCACGATTCGCTTCCCTACATCAGGATTGGCTCAATATGGTTCTTAGGAAATCTTTTCCTTACCTTGACTGACAAAGATAAATTGAAAATAATATTCTTCATCTTGGGAAATGTTGCCTTTGCTTAGGCTGTTCTACGTTTAACTTCCCTAATACATTTTCCAGCTGTTGTTATTAAAGTACCCAAATAATTAAAAACATAAACTTGTTTCGGATCGGTTCTTTGAATTTTGATGTTGTACTTGAAAGTACGCTAATTCTTTGTAATAACCATTACTATTGTTTTTCTGTTATTCAGGCTGAGTATTTTGCTTTGACTTTCTGTTGCAATTATACTTTTGTTGTAAGGTGCGTTTCATTTTCAGCTAGCAAAACCACGTCATCAGTATAACGTCAGTTCCTTACACTATGCCCGTCACCTGGTATTCCCGGCATGTCTTTGGCGGAAGTCACAACTATTTAACTGTACAACATGAACAGATAGGACGACAATACCAAACAGTGTCTAACCATTAGACCAGTGGTTCTCAACCTTTTTTGGCTCATGCACCCCTTCACCATATGTTCAGAATGTCATTTCTCGACTTTCGAATTTACTCCTTATAAACCCCCCCCCCCCTTTTTTTTTTTACAAAGTATGCGTAAAATGGAAGCTAAATTTAATAACACATGCTAGAACAAGTCTAGACGTCTACATAAAACGTGATTTGCGGGTCTACTTACGTTATAAAATGCATTTCAGAAGGACGATAAGTACAGAACCGTAAAGTATGGAGGGGAAAACAATATCAAATAATCGGTTCTTGTATTAACACGATCTTGAAATAATCATAATTTCCGCTTGGAAATCTAAAATGTCTTCCCCCCCCCCCTCCCCCCTCGACCATCTGCAGTTTTTTTTTTTTTTTTAATTGTCCGGAAACAGTTTTCTGCGGTTGATCTGTAATGTAATGGTGCCGTCACAATTTGTAAGCCCAAATGCAAGGAGGAATTGGCGGCCAAACGTTCCCTCGCTTAGCAGGCGACGAGCCTCTTCCACGGTGCTCATAACATTATTCGCGTAGCACCTATCAACTTTGTTAATGCGCTCGCCGTTATTTACAGTCCCCTTTATTAATTCCCCATTTCTTTATGAACTTCTTTTCTTTATTATCACTTTACCCTTGTCCTGTAGTAAAAGTTCCAGTCTTGCTGTTTAAGTGGTTTTCTTTGCCTAACATCATTGCTTCCCTTCGCGTGCAGAAACGAGAAGGCACGACTGAGTGCATTTGTTGAATATGGAGTCTTAAAGACGTGTCTGCGGAGAAAGGACTATTGCTGGCTTGAAATATTTCGTTTCTTTGGTCTTTAGGTTTTCTTGTAAATCAAGGCGTTCTTAGTAATTAAAGTGATGGCATTGCGTGAGATGGAAACGTTCACTTTGACTTCATTTGACAGCCAAATGTGACCAGAAAGATTTGTTGCCAAGAACTTCATTTGTTGGGTAAAGTCAGAAAAGCGGTCGTGCCTCGCAACCGTGCACGTAGAGCAAACAGTGGTCTGGCTTGAATATCAAATAATTTGATCGGTTGGCCAGAGAAGAGTATGCGTCCTAATGCCCAGAGTTTGTGAGAGGTCACAAAGAGCATACAAGCTGAAACTCCATAGCACTTTAAGTCAAAGTTCGTAGCTACTGTGGTCGTCTTTGGTACTCTGCAGATGTTATCGATGTCACTTCATTACTGCTGTGTTCATGAGTGTTACTCAACAGATGTTACCATCATCACCACATTGCTGCCTAGAATGTTACCTGAATGTTACTCTTCACTCGCTCTTGTAGAGTGAGTGAGAGAGTTAATGAATGCGAGTGAAGGTATGTGTGTGTGTTTGGGGGGGGGGGGGGGGTTGTAAGAAAAAGAGAGATAGAGAGTTGAATTGCATCACTAATTTTTACGCTACAAAATGTATATGTACAATTTTTTCTCCATTTTTTTACAATTTTGCGAGAATGCTCACGACAATCGTCACTGCATGTGTGTGTAAAGTATGGGAGTTTGTTCATACTAGTTTCAGTGATTATGTGAGGCATCATGTATGTGTCTAGGTGTGATGATGTGTGTGTGTGTGAATGTGTATGTGGGGGATGTGTGTGTGTGTGATGTGTGTGTTGGGGATGTATTTGTGGAGAGGTTGTGTGTGGGTGAAGGGATGTGCGGTGTGTGAGGGATGTGTGTGTGAGTTAGGGATGGGCGTGAGGGTGAGGATAGTTGGAAGTGTGTGGGTGTTGGTGGGTGGGGGTTGTGTGTGTGGGGAATGTGTTTGTATGGGTGGGTGGGTGAGGGGTGTGCGGGATGTGTGTAGGTGGGGGGATGGTTGTGTGTTGGGTGTGTGGATGTGTGTGTTGGTGTGGGATATGTCTGTGTGGGTGGGGTGTGTGGGTGGGTGGAGGATGTATGTATGGGTGGTTAGGGCGTTTGTAGGCGGAGGATGTGTGGGTGGGTGGGACTGTGTGGGGAGATATTTGTGTATGTGGGTGAGGGATGTGTGTGTGTGTGTGTGTGCGTGTGTGTGTGTGGAGGAGGTGTGTTGGGTGTGGGATGCACAGGTGGATGAGTGATGTGTGAGAGTGGGGGATGTGTGCTTGGCTGAGTGGTTGGGATGTGTGAGTGTGGGTGGGTACGTTGGGGAGGTATGTGTTGATGGGTGGGTGCGGGATGTGTGGGTGAGAGTGGTTGAGGGATGAGTACGTGGGTGGGGGATGTGTGTGGGGATGTGTATGGGTGGGGGATGTGTGCGTGAGTTGCGGATGTGTATAGGTGGTGTATGTGTGGGTTGGGGGGGGAGGTCATGTGTGTGTGGGTGGGGTATATGTGGTTGAGGGATGATTGGATGGGGGGGGGGGTGATCGGGAGTGTGTAGGTGGATGGGTGGAGGATGTGTAGTGGATGTGTGAGTGGGTGAGTGTGTGTGGGATGGGGGATGGGTGTGGCGTGTGTGTGGGTGTGCAGATTGTGTGGGTAGGGAATGTGTGTGGGTTGGGGATGTGTGTAGGAGTGGGTGCGGGATGTGTGTGTGGGTGGGGGGATTATGTGGTGGGGGAAGTGTGGGTGTGTTTGGATGAGTGCATGATGTGTGGTTTGGCAGGGGATGTTTGTGTGGGTGGGTTAATGCGTGGTTGGGGATGTGTGTTTGGCTGAGTAGTTGGGGTGTGTGGGTAGGTGGGGGATGTGTGTGTGTGTGTGTCTGTGTGTAGTAGATGATGTGTGTGTATATGGGGTATGTTTGGGTAGGGATAGCTGGGTGGGTGTGCATGGGCGGAAAGGGGGGGATCTGTGCGTGTGTGGTGGATGTGTTGTGGGTGGGGGATGTGTGGGTGAGTGAGGGATATGTCTCATAACATGGTAATATGCATTGTTTATGTTTACAACATTCATTTGACAATGTGTTTTTTTTTCTTATGTAAACATCATGCACTATTGATGAACGAAAGATGAGTGACTGAAAGTGTCGAATGTAAGACAGGCCTGGTTGTTCAATTTTTAACACTTCTAAAATAAACATCAATCAATCAATCAATCAATCAATCAATCAATCAATTAATCAATCAATCAATCGATCAATCAATCTACACATGTTACCAAAATCACCTGATTGCTGTCTAAAATATTACCCGTGTTACTTAACAGATGTTAAAATCATCACCATATTGCTGCCTAAAGTGTTATCTGAGTTACCTCTACACATGTTACTATTTCACATCATCGCTATTACAAAAAAAAAAAAAAATAAAGTCGCTTAAAAGTCGACAGGGTCGACTTCATTGCTCAGTCTCTTTCCGCAGCGAGGAAAGCGTCTCACAAAGCCCGAACTCTCTAGACCAGTGGTTCTCAACCGATTTTGGCCCATGCCCCCCTTTACCATATGTTCAGAACGTCATTCTCCCCCCCCCCCTTTCTAATTTCCTCCCTATAAATTCCCCCCCCCACCCTTACTCAGTATGCATAAAAATGGAAGCCAAATTTAATAACACATACTAGAACAAGTCTAGACATCTACATAAAACGTGGTTTGCAGGTCTACTTACATTACAAAACGAATTTTATTAGGGCGAGAAGTACAGAACCGTAAAATTTAGAGGGAAAATAAATATCAAGTGACTGGTTCTTGTATTAATGCGATCTTGAAATAATCTTAATTCCCCCCCCCCCCCCACCCCACCCCCCACCCCTGGAAACCCTAAAGTTCACCCCTGGGGGCGAGGGAATTCCCCACCGGTTGAGTACCACTGCTCTAGACCACAGTCTTGGCTAGCCAGTCCACAAACCACCAAGTTGCCAAAACTCTTGCAACTGCCATAACAAATTAAGACACTTGTATACGACTTGAGACTTATTGGGCATATGATGCTAGCCTATCGACAACTCGACAGTCACTGGATGAAATGGTCCACATTATGTCAGTTGCCTTTACTTCCAATGACATTTCTGGTACCCACTTTAAGCTGGGTGGACCTAGGAGCCCATGTCAATATTTCAAATGTGGGTGGATGGATAGGCGATTATGTGGCTGGGTGTGTATGATGTGTTTGTGTGTGTGTGTGTGTGTGTGTGTGCGTGTGTGTGTGTGCGTGCGTGCGTGCGTGCGTGCGTGGGCGTGGGCGTGGGAGTGCACGTGTGCGTGTGTGTGCGTGTGCGTGTGTGTGTGTTCGTGCGTGCGTGAGTGTGTGTGTCTGTGTGTGTGTGTGTGTGTGTGTTCTTTGCCCAGTTTTACTGAACAAAACCATATCATCACTGTTCAGCCCAAGAGTAGGTTTGGAAGTGACCGATGAAATCAATCTGGGCAAGAAAGTATCAGTAACGATGAGGGCACACTTTCCTATCGGCAGTGTGGTCATGTATTCAAATCATCCTCAGGGCTTGGATTTGTATATTAAATAGATCTGGACTAACAGGTGGACCCTGCCTGGTGTGGGTACTAGAAAATATTCTAGAAAGTAAAAGTGGCGGGCGTGACATTGATATTGCCCTCGATTACTGATTGGTCTATGCAAATACCGAACTGACATTAACTATCTAGTACACTTCATGACGTGTGCAGAGGTCCTTTCTGTTCATCTACATGGGAGAATGTTTCGGCCGTGGCGGCGCGTATATAGGGAAACTCTGTTCCAAACCTCGTGCGTCACCGAGCTCTGTAACGCTTTCACTGAAGAAGTCCTTTTTAGACTACAGTCATACGTCTACGTCTACAATCAATCAATCAATCAATCATGTGCCATGCCGCAAAGCATGGGCGGTCATGACTCGCCATTTCACTCGATCACCAGAGTCGTGGATCAGCTCGGTGTTCCTGTCTCGTCCATGCCATGTGGCCAAGCCATCCAGATATTTTCCTCTCGGTCTCTTCCCCTCGATCTTGCCAGTTGTCACTAAGTTCTCCAATCCATTTCTTCTTATAACATGTCCAAACAATTTTGACTGTCTACGTCTAATGTCTCTAATCAATTTACGATTTTCATTTGTCTCCTGTAGTACTTGGTCATTGGTTTTTCTATCTGTCCGTAGTATTCTTTGCATTTTCCTAAAAAACCACATTTCTGCAGCCATCAGATACTTTTCGTCTTTACTGCACATTGTCCAAATTTCACATCCATACAAAAGAACAGGCTCTATGTATCCCCTCAACACTCTTTTTCTCGTGTCAATTGACATCTTTTTATTGGTCAGAATGTTTTTCATCTTGCTAAAGGCTACTTTCGCCATGGCGATTCTTGTTCTAATCTCTTCTACGTCTACACCACCGGATAAATGGCTATCACTGGCCTAAATCGAAATGGCAGAGGATCTCAGAGTTGGTGGCCCCTATGTAACATGCTACGTGGAGGGTCCCAAATAACTATGTAACAATATTTCAAAATTAGTCTATAGCCCTGGCTGGGATAGGTCTTTGCTTGCCAACCCTCCGCCGTTCCCCGGACTCACTGTCACTCTATCTTTCGACCTCGGGTCCTATTCCCTGACGTGTCTTTCTGGCTGATCCATATATATAACAGAGTGATCGTTGGAGTAAACTAAAACGTGATTTATTAAATTAATAAAGAACAGCACAGGAAAACATCAAGGCAGTTAAAACAGATAGTTCTAAACAGACACAACAAGGATAAAGTTCAGGCACAGAGCCTCAGGTAGCTATCGTCACAGACCCAGCTTCATACACTGTCCGATCTGTCCACATACAGCTCACTGCGTGTGCAAGAATCTCCTTCCTTCCAGGTAATTGGTTTTACGTACAACAGGCTTCTGTAGAATCAAAGCCACTGGTTTTTGAGGACCTCTATTCATAGTCAATTGAGTTAATTTGGCACAAGGTTTTCACTGATTGGGAAATGAATTATGGTTTCCAATAATGGGAATTGTTCATGGAGGTATAATGGATAGGTGCCTTTCACTGTCCTGTACAAAATGGGTATGCAGGATAATCATGCGTAGGCCCAGCCAAGAAACCAACTTCTCTCGAGCCTATGTCGCTGAAAGGACTTGAGATGTGCCATTACCGCAAATTGTCATTTTGCCCAAGACCAACCTTGCCTCTCTCTCAGAGTTAGTCACACCCTGTGTAGTATGGCCAATACCTTGACCTGGCTTCATCAGACGTATTTGGCTTTAGCATAGAAGCCCTGTGGATACTGTCCGATTTAGTCCCGTCCAACAGAAGAGGACCCTGGAGATGACAAACAATATTGAGCGACTGGGCTGACTCATGTATCACACAATTCTGAGGACCAATAGGGCCTCAGTTAATAACCTGGTCAAACCCTTACCTTACTCTATTAATTAGATAAGAGGCCCTCGTGAATGGGCCTGACCTGTCAGGTAGCCCCTGGATTGGCGGCGTCTTTCCTAGACTAGGCCTTCAGCTTGACGAGGTCCTGTCGTTTGACCCAAGGAACCTTTTGCATATAAGACTCACTCTCCACACTCATACCAAGCCTTTATTATTATTGGGCACATTCATGTCCATGCTTCCCTCTCACTTGCAAACCCTGCCTTTCTCACGACAAAGCTCTTGTGGTGTTGTGTGGGTACATTTCTGTATGTAAAGAAGTGTCGTTCTCCATTCCCAGCAAGAATAAGAAAGAAGATACCACCCCCTCCGGCCGCCGCTCTCGACTGAGCTGTCGCCCCAATGCACTGGCAGTGCCCTGCACAAGCCATAGGTGTAAATGAGTTCAGGTTCTCTCAGTGAGATAGAGAAGTCCATTATCTTTCCGACATCATCCTATCGAGTAAAAGACGAAAGAGATAGCACTGTGGATAGCCTCTTCCGGCTCAAGAAGATAGATCATAGATTGGTGGACCCCATCCCCAAGGAGCCCTTCCCTCCTTCCGGCACACCGTAGCTATATAATGTGTTTATATTTAAATGAGAGATGCTACTATGTCGAGTTCCGGCCGTAGGAAGAAAGATAGCAACAGCTCATCTGCCGCCAAGAACAAATGAAATCCTCTGGGGAGAT
This sequence comes from Cepaea hortensis, assembly GCA_963921405.1. Classification (NCBI taxonomy): domain Eukaryota; kingdom Metazoa; phylum Mollusca; class Gastropoda; order Stylommatophora; family Helicidae; genus Cepaea; species Cepaea hortensis. The sequence continues at coordinate 149,587,179 of OY992877.1, read as the reverse complement.
ATATGGTTCAGATTCACTCCCCCGGCTATGCCAAGAACAAGACGCCTAGTTAGATTGGCCAACGGTCAACCAACTCTTCATATGTTATGATTGGCTTTTCGCCAATTCATCTTCCCCGTCGAGACAAAATACATTTACAGGTCCAGGTCTGGCTGGACTACCCACAACCCAATTATTACCTTTCCAACTGCATCAGTAGTAGGTTGCACCTCTGTCTTGATCTTTAAATCAACTTGACATGCTGCAACTACCAAACGGTATGTACTGGAACGGCCATGACTTGCACCAGAACTTGCACTGGTGCTCATTTGGTGTAGGGGACCCTATCGGGTTTTCCCCGAAGAAAGATATATATCTAATAATTCTATTAAGAAGATCGTGTTGTGAAAGTATCTTCCCTGGGGATTGAGCGAACAAGAGAACTGTGGGTTCCCGAAAGCTGTTTCCCTCTATTTCCCCAAATTTATAGAAGGCATGAGGACATGAGCCACTGGCGTTTCGCCACACCCTAGAGATGCTGTGACGAAAATCGCACCTGACACTCATCAGCACAATCCCAAATTATGGGTAAATGATGTCCTACGAATGTGCATCCGACTAAATTGGCAAAGTGTTTATAATGTCCACCAAATCCAATTCCTACTAGATGACAGGTTCAAATGTCCACCGAACGGAAATCTTGCTAAAAGACAGATCGGTTCAAATGTCCACGCTGTGCAGTAAACGAAATACTGGTAATGCAAGAAAACGTCATACTATGGAAACATGTCTCTCACAGATGTAAGAAAGATACTGAATGTCCCCGATGTGCAACACCACAGTCCCAGCAAATACACACCCCATGCAGGTAGGTGGAAAATGACAGAGTGGCAGCCAAGTGGAGAACTGCTTGGCTAGCAAATTCAATTGGAGGAAAGTCTCACTAGACCGCATGACGTATGGGAGTCATCAAAGTCCAAAATATGCGAATTGACACTATGTGACTTCCGAAGTACAGCCTGGGGTGCACGGGAGGCTCGACATACGAAAGTGAGGATAAGCTGCCTTTTGAAGGACGCTCACTCCTTGGGTGAGCCCAGTATCAGAGCGACTTGCGTCGGCTCTGCACTTACGTAAGCCTCCTTAGAAAACGGGGACTGAATAAGGTCTGCCTCTGTCTTCCTTTGACCGGCATGCATTCGGCTGTCCCTAGCGGGCTAGGTGAAGTGACAAGAATGGATGAGGGAGGAAGAGGGATGGAAAATGACGTAAGCACATTTTAACCACGATATGTCCTACGAAAACCCGGAAAGGCTGATCCCGTCAGCAGCCTGCAGAAGTCGGATGCGTCGGCAGAATGGCGCAAATATCGCAGCTATGTTGTAAACTGACACAACGCAATTACCTCCCCAACAAAGAACAATATTCCACGAACGACGAAGAAGTGGAATTCGTGTATTGACTCCCATCCGTGCCATGACACAACACAGCAGAGAATTTCCTCTCACTGTCTTACTCTATCTCTTTCCACAAATCTTTCCAGTTGACACAGCATGTTGGAAATTGTGTCGTCTCGTAATGTGGCCAAAAGTAAAGACTGTCTCTTTCTCATGTCTGTAATAAGTTTTCTTTGCTACTTCATATCCCTCGAAATGTCCATATTGCTCAATTTGGCTGTCCAATGAATTTTCAGTATTCTTCTGTAAAATCACATCTCCAAATGTTTCAAGTATTTTTACGCTTGTTTAATCATTTTCCATGAGTCGCGGCTATATGTTAGAATACTAACTTAATTTATGAACCATATATTGTAACCGCTCTAGCGCCATAGCCAGCATGCATACCTGCCGGCCAAGTGGGCATGTATGAACAGTCCTCGTCGTGACTGGTAATTTCATTTTAAATTGACCTGGCCTCCAATGTTGACCCTGCTAAAAGTGGTAACCATTAAATGTTCTGCGTCGTAAAGGCGACCGACGTGAGATCGACCACGTCACCTATTGAGTGCCGATTGTTTTTTTTTTTCCATATCCTTTTTACAGGACATTGCAGTCAACACCAGCATTTCCGCTGCTGTTATCTCTTGGCAGGTTTACGTTCAGTAGTTTGCAATTGCTTTCTGAACGACCGCCAACGATACCAACGCAAAACCAACGCAACACGGTCTGCGTCCAAATCTCGCGCAGTTGTGTTTCGAACGCAGGTATACGGGATTACGAACCGCGTCCGTTACCACTTCGCCACGGAGCACGGTGATTGCCGATTGGGTTATACAAATATAGGGCTAGACCTATTTACCCAGCATGCATCAAGGCATAGAAAATTAGCCGTTGCTTTTATTCTACAGCTCTCTCTATGTGGTCTCGCCATGCATCACATTATGTACATGAATACCTGCAGCTTGGTATCCTTAACTATCGTATTCTGTGAGTTTACACATCAATTTACGCATTGCAGTTAGCAAGTCTGCTTGTTTAGCTTATCAAGATTGGAAATCCCATTACGCAAATTTAACTGGAATGTGTTAAGGTTACGGACCAAACTGTGCACGTCTATATGTCTAATGACCGGCTCTGTGGCAGAGGAGTTACGGACACAGTACGTGATCCCGCATGCCAGCGTTCGAAACACAGCTGCGAGCGATTTGGCAGCAGAAGGCATTGCGTTGGATTTTTACGAATGGTATGGGTGCCAGTCGTTCAAAAAGCAATGGCGAATTACTGAACGTAAACTTGTCAAGAGATCACAACAGTAAAAAATGCTGGTGTTAACTGCAACGTCATGTAAAGGATATGCAAATAACTTAACTTATATGCCTAACGTTTAAAGGTTACACATCACATTACACAAACTGTACGTGTATAGTTCTAAAGTGTAACGGTTACACATCACATTAAGCGTATCTATACTTCTAGAGTGTAACTGTTACACATCACACTACACGTGCATACGTATAAGTCGTAAAGGAGCTAAGAATGTTCTGCGTTACGTGCAAGATGTCTCTCTGTACTAGTTGTCTTTTAGTTAAAGTTTAACGGTCAGTTATCGGTAATTTTATTTTTCAGAACAATATTTAATGAAATACAAAGCATATAGAAAAATAATAAAGAAGAGAAACTGAAACTAGTTGTTGCGTATTAGATCCTGGCCACGACTACAGGCTTTCAGTCACTAACGCTTGCAAATATCAACCCCTCCTTGTGGCCTTCACTTTTCGAAGGGTTAAAATGTATGTAAACATATGCGACTCTACATGTATTTATATTGTATATAGGCAATGAAACAGGGCAATGCATCTACACCTGAACATCTGTTAATGTGTTCGCTTGGACGTCTTCATCTATAGCACAAATATCTGGATGTGACTATCGATTCATGCTTCTACAGATGTTTGTGCTCAAACAGCCAACGTGTTCGGCTATTTGCTGTGATAAAAAAAATTCACCGCTGAATATCACTCTTCGCTACATTCACAATTACTAGCTACTGAAGCGTTATGGACGATATCAGGCGTGCCTCTGCAACAATATAATTAACTCGCTTAACACGAAGTAGATCAAATAGCTGTGTTATAAATACCACTGGGCCTAAGTCTTTTAATGCATCTATTTCAACAGATGAATTAGAAAAAGACATAAGCAAAGAAGAAAAATAAACTCCTAACAAATAAGGGTGTTCCTATTTTAGCTAAACAGCCATTCTAAACGGGATTCAGCTGCCAGTTTGTGTGTGTGTGTGTTATTGTGTGTGTGTGTGTGTGTGTGTGTGTGTGTGTGTGTGTGTGTGTGTGTGGCTTGACGTTAAGCAAACATCAAGGCTCAAACACAATTGGCGGAACCCAATCATGGGTTACTTCGGTCAGAGGCACATCAAAACAATTCCACTCCGTCCTTATTGCTTACGCTCACGCGTGCAAACATCGTTCCCTACAGGGGTGAGTATAAATAAAATATCATACGGGAAATTTAACGATATCATGACGACACAATAGCAAATAATCTGCTCACTGATATTAGCTATTGATTTAGTTGCTATAGTTCTTTATGTCTCCTTAACATGCCATACATTTATTCTTTGTTTTTTAATTAAGCAATAAAACTATTTCCGGTGTTTTCTGTTCATGTAATAATCCTAATGTATTTCTTCTTTTATTTGTGGAAAACAATTTCGTTTCTCCATATTTTGTATTCAAACAAGGTCCGTTGTCCTTTCTGTTCTATCCATACAACATACGGTTTTGTTATTTTATTTTATCATCAGAAACAGCCAGAGATTTTGTGTTTTTTATGTTAATTCATATTTATCTTTTCATATTCTAGTTTTATGAGAGGTAACGTGAACCCTTTTTTTAAAAATAATTTGCCCTACATTTAGTTCACGATTATTCCACCCGGAAACTATATATTTTCGCTGCCAACATTGCTGCAATATATTCTATGAAACCCCGTTTAGATGCATTGTGTTATTGTTGATAACGTCCTCAGGATCGTTGAATAGTACCCTTTCAGTTCTAATTTAATCTAGGGAGACAAGAAACATCAGGCAGTACCAAAAGAGAAGAATATGGAGGATCTTCCAAGCAGTCACATCTTACGTTGCGAGACACAGCTTCAATAACAGGGAAGAACGTTCTTGAACATTTCTCGGCAGAAGAATTCAACTTTTGGTGTACATTTTCTGTTTTTCCACCGTAAAAACCTTTAGGCCACTTAAACACTTACGATTTTGTCAAAAACGTTTCGTGACATAGTTTCTGAAGCAAGGTTAAATTCACTTTAATATAACAATATTTTTGTTTGAAAACCTACGGACACTTCTGTCACTTCGGTTTGAAATTGAACGTTCAGTTTGCATCAGAAATGGTGTATTACTAATATCATGACATCTTAATTAACTAGAATTCTAAAGACCCACTGCCACTGTCATCTACTGCCAATATAGTCCTTGCGGTGTATGGCAGGGTCTTTGAGTCTGAGGAATTAAGGCCGCCTGGCTAGTGCAGTCGCCGCGAACTGTGCAGGTTGGGATTTTCTTTTTGCCCCCGACAGAAAAATATCCCACACCTTACCGAGGGACCGAACCCGGGTCTCCCGAAGGAGAGTCCGGCGTTGTAGCCACTCGGCCAGCCGCTCCTCTGAAGACCGACTCAATCATTAAAACTGGAGTCGACTATTTCAGGGATTTATTGAAACTATAACGAATTAATCTAGAAACGCATCCTGTTTCGAAGTCAAACGAATAATCTTTTTAGATTTATTATTGGTTGACAATAGTGTGACGAGGTAAACTGACATTCTTCTGCAGTTACAATACGGTTGTGACTAGGTAAACTGACATTCCTCTGCAGTTACAATACGGTTGTGACTAGGTAAACTGACATTCCTCTGCCAGCGGAGCAGTCAGGCTTGTGCAGAGTTATAATCACATTAAGCCGGGAGTGCAGGGAGTGGCCAGCAGGGGCCACGGAAGTGGAAATCCAGCAACTAATTCAGGACAATGCTCACTCGGGCGATGTGATTATCTACACAGATGGTTCAGTGTCAAGAGGTGAGAAAAGTGGCTGGGGGTTTGTCAGAGTCTTGCGTAGGGCAAGATAAGTAGCTCGTTTTCTGGCAAGTGTGAAGCAGTATCAAACTATCAAATCACACGAAGTGAATATCCGAAACTGTTATTTACCAGCTTTATTTACGCGCTGCATTCATTATCGCACAGACATCGCGCAATGACAATCCATAGCAATCATTACAGCATGAACAATATCAATACAATACATAAGTATACATGCAATCAATATACATATCACTTACACGCCAAAATGCTCAAGCGTTCGAACCAGTCTCCCACTGTCACACAGGCTCGCTCTCAATGCAGATTCAAAACCACTCGCAGACTCATGCGAACTGTCCATACAAACGCCTAACCCGGTCTGCCTGGCCTTTCGTTCTACACGCTAGTCGGCGCTCAAGTCAGCTGGTGTGACCCCTGCAAGGTTCACGGGGTGTACCGCTGACCAGCGGTTATCTTAGCGTCGCTCAGTTGCTGTGCTTGGCTGCTTATACGGGCGTCGTCGAAGACGCCGCATTCCCTCTGTAGTGTTTAACATCACTCAGGGTTGCGCGTTGTTATGTCGCCTGGCGTTGGCACAGCCAACGCGTCGCAACCTCAGATGTGAGACTTTGACACTCTCCACACCCCTTTTTCATGAAAGTATTTCCTTTCATGTACAATATACATAGGTGTTATTAAACTTGTCAAAATCGAACATTGTATTTCGTCTACATAACTTACTAGTTATTATAAATATATACAGGTGAATAGTAAACAATATGTATACAACAATTATGTTGCACCATGAAGTACAACAGTCAAATACAATCTATTTGATGGACATTACCTCGCCGTGACACAGCTAGTCCGGTAGGTCACGGCTAAACTGGCCCCTACCTCCACAACCAAGAACAAAAATACTAAAATCATCGGGTTAAACTGTGAGCATCTCCCTCTGAGATTAGCTCCATCATCAGACCTCTGTTTAGAGTTTCTAATAAAGGTCAACAGTTTTGGCAATATATTGTCCATATGTAAATGACGTCACATTGACGTGTTATCTATCAAGTACACATGTTAATGGTTACAATACATATTTACACATCACCAAGAATTTAGAGTACTGTCCCTTGGTTATTATACAAAAAATTTAGGAACAATAATTTATCGTCGTTTACATGACATAAATTATCACTACAAATTTATTTCTTAGTGTCATAATTTGATACCTATTGACAAATGTGCACAAAAAGTCACGTTTGTAAAGAAGTAATCAAGTTACGATGCTGAGATTACATATTATAAAGATCGACATATACAATTCCGTATATGGAAATATTTTAAATCACATTTTAATACAATCGTCATAAATTTATAGACTTTTTAGTGTAGTCTGCTAACTTTTAAATTAATATGCAAAAAAATACCGGAAGTATACAGCTGTGCTATTTTACACATGTGTTGTGGTGTCATTAACACGACGTTGTTCCGTTCTGGATGGATATTATATAAACGGAGTATTAGTTGTTACTATCAGCTGTTGGATCGTTTTTTCCGCCTTCTGCTCGGATTGTAATGTCGCAGTCTTCTTTCGTACCTTGTTAAAACGTCTTGGACACATCGGTCTGGATACATTCAGGATTACTTCACGTTGTAGTGGCTTGGTAAGTTCCTGGATCCTGTAGTGTTGTCCAGTGACACTTGTCTTTGTAGTGTCTGGTTGTTACAATATTTATGTATTTAAAATAATAATCACATTCTTTCTCATACCTTACAGTTATACAACACATTAGTTTACATAATAATGATTCCATTCTTTCACATATCTTACAATTATACACGCACTCACTCTCATAATAATGATAATAATAAGAATCCAAATATGTACATAAGTTATATACATTGGGAGATACAATCTACCCCATCACATTGTTGTACAAAGCGTTACTGACACATTGTCACAATTGGCTGTGGTACTGAGCACTATCTACGTTGCAGTTTTATACACCCTCTGCACTGTGCTCTGGTGTTGACTGGGTATTAGGTTCGTCGTATGGACATCTCGACAAAAGATCTGCAAGACAGTTTTGGGAACCCTTTATATGGTTAATCTCATAGCTATAGTCCTGCAGAAGAAGGGACCATCTTGCCACCTTGCTGTTACTTGGCGTTCCTCTGATAACAATTATCAGCGGGCTATTATCTGTTTCAATAATGAAATGTTTACCTAAAAGAAATCTAGAAAGTTTACGTACCGAAAATACCATGGCAAGAGCCTCGAGTTCCGGTGTATTGTAATTTCGTTCGCTGGTGTTCAGTTTTCGAGAGACGTAGTATACTGGGTACAAGATTTGGTCGTGTTCCCGGAGAAGCACACCTCCAATGGCTACGGAGCTCGCGTCACATCTTAATCTAAAAGTAATATTCAAATTTGGCAATTTTAGAATAGGTGCTCTAGAAAAATATGAAAGAATCTTCGTAAATGCTGGCCTCAAACATTCGCTGTGTACGATAACATTGGGATGTTTATTTGTTAGTAAATCAGTGAAACATTTGGTCAATTCAGCAAAATGAGGAATAAATTGTCTATAATAGTATAACAGACCTAACACACTTCGCAACTGTTTCTTCGTTGTCGGAAGCGACAATTTCAAAATTCTAGACATGATGTTATCGTCAGTTGATATAAAACCATTTGAGATTTTATAGCCCAAAAATGATATTTCCTGAAAGGCTATATCAACTTTGGAAGGTTTTACAGTCAGTCCATGATGTCTAATCCTGTCAAATGTTTGCTGTAGTGCTGTTATGTGATCTGTCATGTCCTTTGTGTGTATGCAAATGTCGTCCATGTACCAAATGATGTTAGCAATGTCTGTCAAAAGAATTCTTGTCATTCTGACGAAGGTAGCCGGTGCATTGACTAATCCGAAAGGTAGTTTACACCATTCGTATAAACCCCACGGTGTGGCAAATGCAGTCAGATGTATACTGTCAGGATGTACAGCTATCTGCCAGTAACCTTTTGTCATGTCAAGTTTAGTAAAATAACGTGAGTCAGATAGTTCAGTCAGGATGTCTTCACAGTTGCTCATTGGTTCTAAATCCAACTGTGTAATGCTGTTGAGCTTACGATAGTACACACAGAGTCTGATAGTTTTGTCCTTTTTCTTTACTAAAACTATTGGTGAACAAAAATGAGATTGTGAACGTCGAATGATATGATTTGCTTCTAAATCAATGATTTCTTGATGTAATTTTTCCTTATAGTGTATAGGGATAGAATACGGTCTACACTTGATAGGAATGTCGGATGTCAAGATGATTTGGTGCTGAACTAAATCTGTCTGTCCTGGGCTGTCAGAAAAGATCGTCTTGTACTCTTGTATGCTGTTAAGTATTATTGTTAGTCGTTACCACAATCAACAACTTTCACGCTCACACCAACCCTACTCAATGACATTCAAGGGCACGGCCGCCATTTTGGATTTTAGGTACAAAATTGGTTGAATTTGGCGATAAGTCTGAAGACGCCTCGGTTGGCTTCAAATAATGTCTTCACACTTATAATTTAATGAAATCAACACTATTTAACCGTTACTTTACCCTAATCTGTGACTTGCGCTGTCACGTTCGCACTTCTATCAACATCTTCACATTCGATTCAAAAACTCGGACAAAAAAATATACAAGTTCGCATTCAGTTCAAAACTCGGACGAGAAAACCACGTTCGCACTTGTCAGAGTCTTGCGTAGGGCAAGATAAGTAGCTCGTTTTCTGGCAAGTGTGAAGCAGTATCAAACTATCAAATCACACGAAGTGAATATCCGAAACTGTTATTTACCAGCTTTATTTACGCGCTGCATTCATTATCGCACAAACATCGCGCAATGACAATCCATAGCAATCATTACAGCATGAACAATATCAATACAATACATAAGTATACATGCAATCAATATACATATCACTTACACGCCAAAATGCTCAAGCGTTCGAACCAGTCTCCCACTGTCACACAGGCTCGCTCTCAATGCAGATTCAAAACCACTCGCAGACTCATGCGACCTGTCCATACAAACGCCTAACCCGGTCTGCCTGGCCTTTCGTTCTACACGCTAGTCGGCGCTCAAGTCAGCTGGTGTGACCCCTGCAAGGTTCACGGGGTGTACCGCTGACAAGCGGTTATCTTAGAGTCGCTCAGTTGCTGTGCTTGGCTGCTTATACGGGCGTCGTCGAAGACGCCGCATTCCCTCTGTAGTGTTTAACTTCACTCAGGGTTGCGCGTTGTTATGTCGCCTGGCGTTGGCACAGCCAACGCGTCGCAACCTCAGATGTGAGACTTTGACAGGGTTCATAGCCAAAGCCAATGGTCGACGTTTAGGGCAGGAGAGCCTGGCATATGATACCACAACATCCAGCTTAAGAATGGAGGTGGAGGCGGTCACTGCGGCTTTCCGCTGGATGGAGAATACGACACACACACATCGTGATTGTAACTGACTCAGAAAGCATGCTGACGAGGGTGAGGACGGGCAGGCTTCGTGCGGAGTGGCTTGCTTGGCTTCGGAGGTCACGGGTGACAAGTATCGCCTGGATCTTTTCTTCGGGGCATGCCGGTGTGCTGGGAAATGAACAGACGGACAGATTGGCTGGCTCTGCAGAACTTGGTGGAGTATTGATACATGACAAGGCAGACGTGGTTGCGGCCTTGTGGGAGCACGTGCACACCTCGGAGGAGCAAATGGATTACCATGGTCTGGCAAGAATGAGACAGCGAGGAGTGACGAGGGGATCTGGCCGACGCTCAACGCTCAGAGGAAAGACTAGACGGACATATAATCAGATTGCGACTGGTACTATTAGTGTTGGAACTCTTCGTTGCCTGCTGAGGATGGGGACGGAGAGCTTATGAGAATGCCCGGAATGCTGTGATGTCGATTTATAAATCAATCAATCAATCAATCAATCCTCTGCAGTTACAATACGGGCTGCCCTGCCACGGCATTTAATCTTTAGGTTGCATTTCCTCTCACCAGGATAAGGCCTGTACCCTCCCTATTGCACTCTTCCGCCCAAAGCCGTTGACGCAGTGTGGTGTGTCGGGTTTTGCGAGCGGCTCCCAACATTCGGCGCTAACAGAAAGGAGGCAGTACCGTCTACTGTTATACGGTAGCTCGGCTATATCTGACTAAGACCTGACAATGTAACATATTACAATATATAATACATGCTATACTTTGTTACTTACCAAAGAATGAATCACCACAACAAAAAATAAATAACGAGAAGTAGATGGTGAGCTTTGTTTGAACACGATTGCAAGAAACAAAATGGACGTTCCCAGTTGGGCTCAATCTACCCTCACGGTCTCAATGTCCAACACAGTTTCATTTAACTTGCAACCCCCATCCCCAACCCCCGTAGCTATATAGTCCACTCAAAAGGTACTTACTTGCATATCCTTTACATGTCGTCGTAGTCAATCCCAGCATATTTGTGTGTGTGGCTGTTTGTGATTTCTTGGCAGGTTTACGTTAGGTGGTTTGCCATTGCTTTCTGAACGATTGGCGCTCATACTATTTTGTGAAAACCAGCTCAAGACGATCTGTATCCAAGTCGCCCGCATCTGTGTTTCGAATGTGTTGTCCGGAATTATGAACTGCGTCCGTAACACCTTCCCCACCGAGCTGACTATAGGCCACTACTAATCCCTATTTTACCGTTCGATCACATAACCGCCTCACTTCCCCGTAACGGATGTTCTTCCCTCGGGTGGCTAGGCCAATCCCTTGTCTTGTGACATTTTTCACCTGTAGTCCATTGATCCACCGGTCTCCCTGTTCTAGAGGTTACACGACTTTCTCCGTAATCTCGTATACTCTCGTAAGTAACGTGGCGTTGCACGAGAATCGTTATCGGTTCTCTCCGCGTCCGTAACTTACGGGGTATGTGAGCCGATCGCTCAGAAAGCAATGGCAAACTACTGAGCGTAATCTTGCCAAGAAATGAACAATCAGCTGAAAGATGTTGATGTTGACATCGATGTCCTGTAAAGGGATATGCGGGGGGGGGGGGGGGAAGTCAATTGACCCACCTTAACCACACATCCGGTTCATTCAATCCACTAATAGTCATCAAATGCGTTGATCGTTTAAGACGTGTTCTGTCACAACAAAGTTACAGAGAAGTAACCTTTGTATTTTCATGTAGTGTGTTTCATGTAGTTGTGTCGGTTTGTGTTTGTTTGTTGTATGCTGACGTCCATTTTGTTTCTTGTAATAGTGTTCTAGTATAGCTCAAAATCTACTTCTCGTTTTTTTTTAAATGAGCCATTCATTGCATTTTTAAGCTTTACTGCAGTTCCCCTTATTCTAGTAGTTACTAAATAAACTATTTCTGAATGCCTGTTTTCGCTGTAATTCTGCTGGCAGTTAAATGTCCTCTCACACATTCCGGTATTAGATAATCTTGTCTTTGTCTTACAATGTCAGTGTTATCATTGGCAAAGTGTTGATCCAATTTACTACATACAAACAAAGAAAGTTCAACCGGTTTCAATGATAATGAGATTGGTGGTAGTTAAGTATCAAGCACATTTACTTGCAGGCTCGGTGGTCATTCGTTCGAATCCCCATCGAAGCGGTTGTCTTTACAATTGACCTGGCTTCATGACGACCAGCATAGCATAGATACCAGGAAATGTCCTGGGGAGTGAAGACTACCGTCGAGAAAATTACCACTTCATCGGTCGAGTGTCGAGTGTCTATACAAATATGGGCTACAGCCATATATCCAATACGCTCCAGGCATGTAACAGGAGCCCTTTACTTACTGGTACTGGGAGTCTGCTTTGCGAACTTGTTACGCCGCCTGCCTCGCGTTTCGAAGGTTGTGGGTTCGATTCCGACCTATGTCGTTCGGTTCATGAGCGTAATCGTTTCGGAGACTCCTGGGGATGGTCGCTGAAACTACAGAGTTCGTGCTTTGTGCGACACATTCGGCAGTTCACCCTGCGGAAAGAGACCGAGTAATATAAAATTAAACCAAGTGCAATGATGTCGGTCTCTTGCCCCCTTTACCACTTTGTTAAAACTTACTTGTACTGATACACTATAATATTAGTGTTTTAAATGGGGTAACTGTAATAGCATGTCGGGTTTAATTTCTGTGTATAATCTCATCGTATTAGTTTAAGTAAGTCGGATCTTAAGGATAAAGCTTTGTTTCTGTGTGGACAGAACACAGTATACATTAATGCCTGTAAGGACAAAATAAAGGAAGTCCCATTCTATATACTGCAATTGAGGTGTTAGGACTATATGTAGTGATGTAGACAGGTCCCTTCCTCGTAGTATTTCCTTCTCAGAATACCACTAGAACGAACGAACAAAAAAACTTTATTTTCAGAGGATTAAGTATTGGGCACGCAAGCCCGTCTGACATTCTGCCCTTCCTCTCTTTTTCCTCTCGTACGTTAGTTCAATTATACATCACTTATAAAGCTAATGCAAGCTTCATGAGCGATAAATTAATACAATTGTGAAGCTGGAAATTGGTGCATGGTATCAATTTTATGACATCGATCGACCTTAAAGTTGTACAGGTCGAAAATATAAACCTGTGTCCCTTAGGAATTGAACCCGAACCAATTTCTTGACAGGCAAGCATAGTTAGTTAGTTAGTCGACAGATCATCCTCGTTGCACATCGAACCATTCAGTCCATAAGTGCTCGGATCCCCTCCTCAGCAAATCCCGCAGCGTGTAGCGGCTAACGACGCCAGTTCTGTGTTGGTTTATCAATCTTCTTTGGCTTCCTGCGTAGTGTTCTTGTTTGGCCACCCCTCTTTTAATTTGCTGCTCTCGCAGTCTGGCCATTGTTGTAGATTCAAAGTCATCACTTGGTTCTCGCAAAAGTCTCACTTCTCGTAGAGCATTCAGAATGTCAGCCTGGTCCATGGCGCGTCCGCCCTCCACAGTAGCCTCACCTGCGAGCTTGTCAGCCCGCTCATTTCCTTGTACTCCCGCATGACCTGGCACGATGATGAAACTAATCTTTGCCAGCCGAGACCGCTTCAGAGGCAGCAGCCATTCTCTTCGGATCGACCCCTCCTCTATCCTCTTGATCATGTTCATTGAGTCGCTAAGGAAACAAGCCCTAGTGAATGTCTGTGACAGGCAAGCATAATTAACTACTATACCATGAATGTCTGTGACAGGCAAGCATAATTATTACTATACCACCATGCTACAAGTATATACACCACGTAATTATTCTCGCCTTAATGACATCTCGTCCCTAGGATTTATTTATTATTAACAATCAAAACGAAAATTAGTTAATGATAAAAGTCACGACCTCTTGACATCCTGTGAAGGAATTCTAGTTAGTTTAGTTTAGTCGACAGATCAACATCACGGCACCCGAGTGTAACCCATAAGTGCTCCGTTCTACTCCCAAATCAAGCCTGAGTCTGGAAAATCTCAGACAGGGGGCATGCAACAGGACCGTTAAAACTCCTTTTTTGCATCCCCCATGGTGGACTCCAGAAGTAGACCATGCTTGGATGGCAAAGAGAGCTGCAGTGAAGCAGCTAAGGAAAGTGCGACAGACACCCCGAAGCTCACAAGATGCGGTGGATACAGCGGAAAATGTCAAAGAGAGATAGGGTGGAGGTTTTCAAGCGCTTTGCTTCAGAGGTCAAAAACGCAAAATGGGAATGTTTCGTGAAGGAGATTGGAGGTGATAAAACACTGCGAAAATTCTGGAAACTGCACAGACAAATACAAAGAAAGGATCGGCCTATGACAGTGGGAACAATTTATAGAGATGATAGTGTGCGCGTGACAACGGACAAAGAAAAAGGGGAGGCGTTTCTCCAGAGATTTTTAGCGCAGACCAATCACAATGATGCAGACACCAGGGATACAGATAGAGAGGAGTTATCTGGCTCCATGAAGAATATGCATTATGAAGACATCATACGGGTTGAAGATGTTAAACATATTTTGAAGAAGGCAAAAGACACGGCACCAGGGCCTGATGGGGTTAGGTATGGCCACATGAAGGCTTTGAGCGATGTAGACCTGAAGGAGATGACCGACTGCTTTAACCAGAGCATTAAGACACCATCAGTAACGCAGGACTGGGTGCACAGCTGTCTCATCCCTCTCCCAAAAACATTCAAGGATCATTCAAAGCTTAGCGGCTTTAGGATCATCACCCTTCAAAATACATTTGGGAAGGTTTTAGAGAAGATAGTCACGGTCAAGCTGAAGAGAGACTGAGACTGAAGTTAACTAAATTAGAACCTGACATAAAATCTCTTTGCAGCAAGCATCAAGCGCAAGGATCTCACTAAATTTAAATTATAAATAACTAGCTGACCCTGCCCGGCTTCGCCCAGACCCTGGTGGGGAGCATCTCATTTAATTCATATAAGTAGTCATATAAGTTCCCGTTCCCGTTACCGACTATCTGTCTGTCTGTCTGTCTGTCTGTCTGTCTGACCCGGCCCGACATCGCCCAGCTCCTGGTGTGAAGCATCTCATTTAATTTATATAAGTAGTCATATAAGTTCTCGTTCCCGATGTTATCGCGGACCTCAGAGAGAAGTGTCTATGTAGAAGACCATTTCCTGGACGTACGTATTTTGGGAGGGGGAGGAGGGAGGAGGGAGGAGGAGGAAGAAGAAAAAAAAACTACGACAGTTGGCATCTCTGGAATGAAAGGAAGGCGTGTAGAAAATTTCATCTCAATCGGATGGGCCGTTCGCGAGCGTATAAAGGACATACGGACAGAGATACGCACATCCTTTTTTATATATAAGATTACTAATAATTAAAATAATATAGACAAATCTTTCATTAAAATTATTTTGTACTTGAATTTCAGTTCTCCATTATATGTTTTGAAAAGTTACTTACTGTGTTTGCTCAATAATTTCCTAGTGCTTCTTCCTAAAACCTATCATTCAAGTTGCGTTAGTGAACATTTTGATTTTTGAATATTAAAAATTATGTATATGTTGGGAGGGGGAGGGGGGGGGGGGCATACAATTTTTTAGAAAGGCTTAGGTGGGGCAAAGCGCAAAAAAGGTTGGGAAACACTGATCTACACGGATGGGTCGGTGTTGAGAGGTAGGAGAAGTGCTTGGGGGTTCTTGGCAAACATTAATGGTCGGCGTTTGGTGCAAGAGAGCCTGGCGTATGATGACACTACATCTAGCTTAAGAATGGAGGTGGAGGCGGTCAGTGCAGCTTTCCGCTGGATAGAAAACACGATACATACACATATTGTGATTGTAACTGACTCAGAAAGCATGCTGAGTAGGGTGAGAACAGGCAAGCTTCGTGCAGAGTGGCTTGCTTCGCTTCGGAGGTCACGGGTAGCAAGCATCACCTGGATATTTTCTCCTGGGCATGCCGGTGTGCTGGGGAATGAACAGGCGGACAGATTGGCTGGCTCGGCAGAACTTGGTGGAGTATTTAGGCATGACAAGGCAGATGTGGTTGCGGCCTTGTGGGAGCACGTGTACACCTCGGAGGAGCAAATGGATCACCATAGTCTGGTTAGAATGAGGCAGCGAGGAGTGACGAGGGGATCTAGCCGACGCTCGACGCTCAGGGGAAAGGCGAGACGGACATATAATCAGATTGCTACTGGAACTATTAGTGTTGGAACTCTTCGCTGGTTGCTGAGGATGGGGACGGAGCGCTTATGGGAATGTCCCGAATGCTGTGATGTCGGTTCCTAGATCAATCAATCAATCAATCAAACCTTTTAAATTCATATATATATATATATATATATATATATATATATATATATATATATATATATATATATATATATATATATGTGTGTGTGTGTGTGTGTGTGTGTGTGTGTGTGTGTGTGTGTGTGATAGGGACGTTCATTTGAAACCCGTTCCAATGGCTTTATTACAAAAGCATGAAAGAAACATTAACAGGTGTGGTAGAAGTAAACAAAGCATTCATTTTGCATGAATTATGCACCATGGGTTGGTCAGAAGAAGTCGTCGTAGGCATTTGCCGTCCGCAAAAAACGATTGTGGTTGCTCAATGAACCAATTGTTTACCGCGTTCATTACGTCTGCATCTGTGTGGAATCATTGCCCCTTGAAGGATTTTTTAGAGGTCCGAACAAATGAAAATCACATGGTGATAAATCAGGACTATAGGCTGGATGTTGCAGAATTTCCCACTTCTTCCTTGCTAATGCTTCCTGCACAATCTATGCGACATGCTTACGAGGATTATCGTCCTCGTAAGTCACACCGCGAGAAAGCACGCCGTGTCGCTTATTCTTGATGGCTTTTTGCAGGTTGTCTAGTGTTTGCAAGTAGTGGGTAGAGTTGATGTTGACACCAGGTTCTTTAAAGTCGGCCAACAATAGCCCTTCATGGGTGAAAAAATACTGCATTCAACATAACCTTACCAGCGGAAACCTGTAACTTGAATTTTTGGACGTTTGGTGATCCAGCATCCTTCCATTGCATGCTCTCTCTTTTGCTGCTCGGCTCAAAGTGGTGACACCATGATTCATCGCCTGCCACTATGCGGAAGTAAAAATTCATCACCCTCCACTCTGTACCGCAGCAAGTGGTCCAAACACCATCCCATGCGTTCCTCTTTTTTTGTGGTCGGTCAACATCTGTGTACCCACTGTGAACACACCTTCCGATATTGCAGTTTCTTACGAACGACCTTTTGAATTGTCCCAATTGACACATCAAATTCCTTCGCTAGCGAACGTATACTTCGACAACGGTTCGTCTGTAATGCTGCATACATTTTGGCAATGGGTTGTTTCTGTTGCAACAATATATGCTTGACCCGGCCGTCGAAGATCTGTCGTGACTGACGTCCTTTCTGAAACATTCGTGCCCAGTCTGGCACTGTTATCTTCGACACACATTTGTTACCGCACGCTGCCTGCATTCTTCGATGGATGTCCACTTGTCGACATTATTCAAATGAAAGAAACTGAATCACCGCTCTTTGAGCGTCTTTAGACGGATTTTGGATCAACCCGGCCAGTTTCTCAACGGTCAGAAACAGTACCTATGCATCATGCTGTTTTATTCATTGGTCAGTACTTATCACATGACTGTGACATTATCATGTTCAACGTCCGCAATTACGCGCAGTGCGGCACGAACTGATTTAAAATGACCGCCCCTATGCATCATCCGCAACATCCTGCACCAACGTTTTCACTTCACATTAAACTTCGGCGTCATTCGCGAAAAGTCTTCCGCCAAGGTGGGTTTTCAGTGTTTATGCTGACAAATGTTTATCACGTAAATCGGTGCATAGCTGGGTAGAAAGAGTTTCGACGACGAGTCAATAAGTAAGTCACACAGTTATGTGGGATGGCATATAAATGAAAACAAAGCACGCAGTTCTATGCAGCCGGTTTGGGAGGACTAATAAAACGATGGGATAAGTGCATCAATGTTGGTGGTAATTATGTTGAGAAATAAAGGGGCAATGTATGTATACAAGTAAACTGGTTTCAAGTTGTTATCGTATGTAATTTTTTTTCTACAGCCATTTGTGACTTTCTAATTAACTTACCCTCATATATATATATATATATATATATATATATATATATATATATATATATATATATATATATATATATATATATCATCTCATCATGTTCCTCTTGTACCTTGCGGTGTGGAGGTGAAGTATAAACAGCGGGAGAGTTCCCGCTTATGGGCCTCATGTATGGATATTCCGATGGACTCTGTTATTCCCTGCGTCCATCATTTACGTGGTCGGTCTCTTCGTCTGTTTCCCTCTGGTCTGTAAATCATTGCTTGTTGTGGTATACTGTTAGTTGGTAACCTACTTGCTTGGACAAAACATTTGACTCGCTGCTTTCTAATAAAACCACTTTAGTCCTGATTTCTTCATTTCTGATCTTATCTCTTCTTGAAACATTGAGTATTCTTCTCAGGAATCTAATTTATGTTGTGGTAATCTTTCTTTTCTCTTTTTCTGTCATTGTCCAGGTTTGGCATTGGTAACATAGAGTTGATAGGAAGATTGTGTTGTAAAATGCTTTATATATATATATATATATATATATATATATATATATATATATATATATATATATATATATATATATATATATATATATATATATTCATATCCTATTATAGGACATCGCTATCAACACCAGCATTTTACCGCTGTTGTTAATTTCCTGGCAAGACTACGCTCAGTAGTTTGAAATTGCTTTCTGAGCGGCCGGCTCACATATCCCGTAATAAAACGGGCGGGGCGAGAACCGCTACCGATTCTCGCTCATCTGCGTTTGCTCACGTGGATAAACGGAATTACTGTGAAAGTCGCTACCTCCTAGGCCAGGTAGACCGATGTGTATGTATGTATATATATATGTGTGTGTGTATGTGTGTGTGTGTGTTTGTGTGTGTGTGTTTGTGTGTGCGCGCGCGTAGGTTGTGTGTGTGATATAAACCCACTAATGTATGCCATTGTGATGTTTGTTTTTCCCCGGTCATGATCTGATTGGAATAGCCGAGTATTGCTATTTTCTGCTAGGCGACCTATTATTATTCTTGCTAGTTTTTTTCGGCTTTTTAGTTAATTTCTATGCACTTATAATTATTAACTTCATTTCAGTTAATCAATGGACAAGTGGAATTACTGATTACATGAAAGTCCTCGTTCTGATTCCCTTTGACCTACGCATGTTTTATTTGTCAGAATTGGATATAATTCATAATTTGATATTGCATTGATTTGTGTTGTTTATGTTACACTGTATTTTGATCTTCTGCGTTTCTCAGAAAACGTGATAATCATTTTTATGACTATTTTCAATTATACGTTTTCTAGAAAGATGCGGGCATATTCTTTCACAATAAAATACAATAAATATTATCTCCATTTCCAAATCAATCTCTCTCTCTCTCTCTCTCTCTCTCTCTCTCTCTCTCTCTCTCTCTCTCTCTCTCTCTCTCTCTCCTCTCTCTCTCTCTATGTATGTATATATATATATATATATATATATATATATATATATATATATATATATATATATATATATATATATATATATATATATATATATATATATATATATATATCAAGCTGCCATATGGATTGACAATGAAGTGGGACATTATCAACCTATTAGGAGAGGTGTTAAGCAGGGATGTGTAATGTCTCCAGACCTTTTTTTCCCATACAATGAAAATATTTTCAGAAATGTAGAAGATATAAATGGAATCAACATTGGGGGACTAAACATCAATAACATTAGATATGCAGATGATACAGTATTGATTGCAGACATTGCACAAGATCTACATCAATTAGTAGGCGCGGTTGTTGTACACAGTGAGCAGCTGGGGTTGGAATTTCATTGTAAGAAGACACAGGTTATGGTCGTCACTAGGAAGAACGAAGTACCACAATGTAATATACAAGTAAATAGGAATATTCTTCAACAAGTGAATCGATACAATTATCTCGGAACAGTCATAACATCTGATGGGTGATGCTTGAAGAGATTAGAACAAGAATCTCCATGGCGAAAGTAGCCTTTAGCAAGATGAAAAACATTCTGACCAATAAAAATATGTCAATTGAAACGAAAAAAGAGTGTTGAGTGGATATATAGAGCTTGTTCTTTTGTTTGGATGTGAAACTTGGACAATGTGCAGTCAAGCTGAAAAACATCTGATGGCTGCAGAAATGTGGTTTCTGAGGAAAATGCAAAGAGTACCATGGACAGACAGAAACACCAATGATCAAGTATACAGGAGACAAATGAAAATCGTAAATTGATTAGAGAAATTAGACGTAGACATTCAACACTTTTTGGACATGTTAGTGACAACTGGCAAGATCGAAGGGAACAGACCAAGAGGAAGACCAAGAGGAAAATATCTGGATGGCTAGACCACATGGCATGGACGAGACAGGAACACTGAGTTGATCCACGACTCTGGTGATCGAGTAAAATGGCGAGTCATGACAGCCCACGCTTTCCGTCATGGCACATGATATATATATTCACCCACATGTCTCTCTTTCGCTCTGTGCTCATCTCTCTCTCTTTCTCTCTCTCTTTCTCTCTCTATCTGTCTCTCTCTCATTCACACATAATAGCCATTGTCATGCCAGATAACAACATAATCCGATATTTTACAGTATCACGAGCTTGTGCCTTAAAACTGAGATGTTTTTTTTTTTAATTAGTTCGCTCGTTTTGAATTCAAGCAATATCTATACACACGCTACTACACTGGAGTGCACTGGGCCAATTACCTTTCCCTATTACAAGTGTTCATCGCAATCAGAGGAACCCACTCCGACTTCTGAGGTACTTGTAGTCTTCTCCCTCAAGTCAAGAACGAGGGGTCAACATTCTAGTATATAGGGGTTGAACCCGCTACCTCAGCACCAGCATACATGAAGTTTAAGATTGCACACTATTATCCATTCGGCCACGCTAGCCCCCATTGGTATATTAAATCTGGGGTCTGTGATTCGAACCTCGGACCATTCATCATCAGCAGCATGTGCCTTGAAGAGGGACAATATAGGTCATGGTTCACTTCTCTCACAAGCACGTCCGAGTTCTTGTTCCGACTATATCACATGACATAGCCGTCTATGTGTTTATCTCTTTGCCTTCCCCTTGCTATTTTCCCGTCAAATTTATCAGTTATTTATCCTTACAAACAATGTTAGTTGCATATCATTTACAGGATGTTGCAGTCAACACCAGCAGTTTTTTTTAAATTTATTTATTTGCTGTTGTGATGTCTTGGCAAGTTTACCTTCAGTAGTTTGCCATTGCTTTCTGAACGACCAGCACCAAACCATTTTGTAACAAATCATTTTGTTATTGTTTCGTTTCAGAAAGCAATGAATATACACATATTGTTTGTTTGTTTATTTTATTTTTTTGTTGTTGGTTAGTTAGAAAGCTACTTTGTTGATTGGTTTGTTGGTTAATTCGTTGCTTAGTTGTTAGCTGGTTAATAGTTTGTTTGCTAGTTAGTTAGTTAAAAAGCTAGTTAATTATTTGGCTAGCTAGTTTGTTAGTTAATTAGTCTTTTTGTGTAAGTTAATTAGTTGGTTGGCTAGTTAGTATATTTGACTAGTATCATTTCTAGTCAGTCAGTCAGTCAGTCAGTCAGTCAGTCAGTCAGTCAGTCAGTCAGTCAGTCAGTCAGTAAGTCAGCCAGTCAGTCAGTCAGTTAGTTGTCAGAATATTCTCACTGCATATGAAACCATTCATTCTGTAAGTGCGCGGATCCTCTCTTCAGTATTTCCCTCCGTGTGTACCGGTCGATGGCGCCAGTTCTGTATTGGTTGACCATTGTTCTCTGACCCTCCTGCTTAGAACTATTGTCTGGCTTCACCCCTTTTGACTTAATGTTCTATAAGTCTGCTAGCGGTTACAAATTCACAGTCATCACTTGATTCGTTTAATGGCCATGTATTGAATGTATGCTAACAAACTTGTTTTACAGTAATGCAGGTCAATTCGGGTCTCCTTTTAACTCTTCTGTTCCACTATGTGCCGTGTTTCTATTAAGAAAATTCCCGTGCACCACGGAGAATATTCATTATTGAACACTGATGTTTGTGTGTGAAGATTTAATACATTTCATATATTAATATGCACATTTCAACGTTGACCCGTAAATTATATACCGCATATGAACAAAGATTCAGATCTGCTGTACAATCTCATGGGGAAAAATTGTGTTGGTTGTACATAATGATAAGGTTATATGCTTCATCTCATCGTTTTCCCTCAGTTGGTTACTAAGCTATGGAATTTTATACGGGGGAAACATTTGTGAACGTACTATAGTTATATTTCGCTGGAATATGTTGATATTTCTTATAAGCTAATTATTTGCGAACCAATGTGCCTTGGTCCTTTTCAGAACACTTTATCGACTCCTTTTCACTACCCATAGTATATTTACAAGAAATACATTATTTAAAAAACAAGAAAAACCCGAGTTATGGCTTGGGAGATAGTGAAACAAGCAATTGCATAATCAGTTATCAGTTGGGGCATCTTCATTGCACTCCGGACAGTTCTATAGGTGCTCAGATCCCCCCCCCCCCCCCCCGCAGCATATGCATCAGCGTCCGGTTGCTAATAGTGCCAGTTCTGTGTTGGTTAACGAGGCACCTCGTTTTCCCGATGTACATCTCGTGTCTGCCGTGCCAATTCTTACTCCAAAGTCTTTCATCCTGGACAACGATGTGGATTCACTGACGTCAAAGTCTTCTGTTCTCGACATGTCTTTAAGGACGTTAATAACATCGGCACGATCCATGGGCTGGCCATCTGCAGGGGGTGCAGAGTCAGCCAGTTTATCAGCTCGTTCATTTCCCTCGACTCCCGCATGTCACGGGACGAAGATGAAGGTGACTTTACGGACAACAGACTTCCTCAGCGATTCAGTCCACTGTCTACGTACAGATCCAGCTTTCATAATTCTCCATCTTACCGATTCGATGGTTTGTAATCAGCTGCCGGCTAATTGGGAGCAGACGGCTATACATTCATATCGCTGGTATTCATATCAGTCGTTCAGAATGCAATATTAAAATACGAACTAACATTGCCTGGTAAATGACAAATAGCTAATAAATGCTTGGGTTGATTTCAACGTCCTGTAAAGGACATACAGTTTACTTTACCTTGACAAAATTATTACAAAAGAAAAAGAAACCTAGGTCATGTAATCTAATACACAGAGGTTTTTAAGTGCAATCAATCCATATTTAAAATCCAATAATTAGAAAAAATAGAAGCGGCAACACCCCCAGTATCCCCCTAGAGACAGCCAACCAAACACACCAGTAGTTGGCTTATTTGCATTATGTATGCATCACGTGTTGATTTCATACGCCAGCCGATAGCATAACATATACAATGAGAGGATTTTTCCTTTGATCAGTCATCCGGAACGAAAAATAGCCGCAGAAACGGCTGCATCGGATTAAAACTATATTCAAAACCCGTGACTAAGCAGATAAAATGCACTTAGTTGAACTCGTGAAGTGTCATCGTGAGCGATATGGGCCCTCAGGTCACAACGTAATCAGCCTCATCATCATCATCATCATCATCATCATCATCATCATCATCATCATCATCACCATCATCATCATCATCATCATCATTTAGCAAGTACTTTGCAGAACGTTGCTCTCATTACAACCTGCTATAAAGAGCCTCAGTGTCCCTGGTTCTCGCAGATCTCCTCAGGGTGTCTTCAATGTTCCTTGTCTATCGTCTTGCTGGTCCGCTCCTGGCTCTTTTTATCCAGAAACCATGCCTTTCATTAGAGTGGTTTTTCTTTCTTCTAAATGAATACGGCGTTTTATGTGGCCAAAATACTTACGTTTACGAGACTTTTATGATCTGTTATCTTCGATTTACACATACACACACAACTTCTAAACATCCACTGGACAGACTTCAGAACCAATTCGCAAATAAGACAAGAGACTAAGCAAGATACAGTATCCAATTTCATAAGAAGACGCCGTTGGAACTACATCGGCCATGTACTCAGAATGGACAAGTCAAGACTCCCCTATCAAGCCCTCATATGGTCACCAGTAGGGAAAAGAAAACGGGGAAGACCAAGAGAGACCCTGCGTAGAACCATCATTAGAGAAGGCTCATTCAATGGCCAAGTAAATATCCAAGATCTACAACAGATAGCAGCAAACCGCCAAGCATGGAGAGACAGGACTTCTGCCCTATGCGCCGCCTTAGGCTCAAGAGGAAAGACTAACTAACTAACACACGCATGCACGCACGCACGCACGCACGCACTCATGCACACACACACACACACACATATATATATATATATATATATATATATATATATATATATATATATATATATATATATATATATATATATGTGTGTGTTAGGGCTGCGACCGATTAATTGAAATTTAATAGTTAACTTTTGAAAAATTAACGATTAATTAATCGTTAATTTCGATTAAAGCAAAACAGTTATAGTCATATAACTCACATTACAGTCGTATTTGTCAAAAATCAAAATAACACTGGATTGTCTTGTTCATATGTCATCTAATAACCAACTATGCAAACAGACGAGTATGTTGACAGTATTTGCTTCAAGTGACGAGCTCGTCTTATTAACAATATAACCAGCAGAGCTGAACAATCGTTCACATGGAACTGAGGTAGCCGGTGCACAGAATGGTCTTGGCAAGGAATGCCAATTTTGGATATCGATGTTCATTAAGTTTCCACCATTGTAAAGGGTCAACCGATTCAGCAACTTTCCTATCCATTTCAGAATCAATTAGCTTAATACTCTCTTCATTTGGTTCACATATAGTTTCATTGTCAATGTCAGTATCATTCGTTGCAGCAGTCTTCATCTGCTCATCATGAACACTAACTGCTATTTGTTGTTCAAAACGTGACCAAGTTCGTTCTTTTGCATCTTTTGACAAACACTTCAGGTATTTGTAGCGTGGATCAAGTGCTGTTGCAATCTGTAGTACTTAAATACTTGTCATATTAGCTACACGTTCACTGAAGTCATTAATACATGCTGCCTTAAATTTAGCTATGTAGCCCGGATCATCATCGTGTACAGTCATATGCTTTGTCAACGATGATAGCAGTGGCAATACACAGCTACATGAAATATAATCTTGACCGCCAAGCAGGACCGTGGTCTGACAGAATAAGTCCAAAACTTTGACATATTTCGAAATCTTCTCCGAATCTGAACCTGACAGTTTTGGACCTTTGTATTGCTTCCTTTCATCTGATATGTAGACAGTTAATGCTTCTCTGACCTGTGGAAAACTCTGTAGCATAATAAACATACTGTTTCATCTTGTTGATACATCTTGCTGCAACTTATACAATGGTGACTCAGTACAATTTTGCAACTCGGTAGTGTTTGCAGCACTATGTTTAAAATGTCCGACAACTTTTCGACATCCGGTCCAATTGTATAAGTGATGGGAGAAATGTTTTCGATTAATCGTTAACAAAACAAATTAATCGTTAAAAACAATTAACGATTAATCAATTAATTAATCTTTAACTTCGGCAGCTCTCTCTCTCTCTCTCTCTCTCTCTCTCTCTCTCTCTCTCTATATATATATATATATATATATATATATATATATATATATATATATATATATATATATATATATATACCAGCTCCGTGGCCGAGGGGTTAGCAGCTTTCTCCGCTAACCCCGAATACTCTCGTCACGTGACGCGACGAGAATTAGCAGTGGTTCGAATCGCAAAAGTGACTTATGAGAGTATGGAGCCGGTCGCTCAGAAAGTCGTGGCGTGCTGATGAGCGTAATCTAGCCTAGGAATCAACATACAGCTGAAAGATGCTGGTGTTGACCGCAATATCCTGAAACAGGATGGAAACGCGGGGAAAAAAAAAAAATATATATATATATATATATATATATATATATATATATATATATATATATATATATATATATATATATATATATATATATATATATATATATATATAATTTATTGGTGATTCGCGTTATTCATGAATTTGCTTCATGGACATTTAATTTCGTGGTAGCTGCTTGGGATCTTAAGAATGATTACCACTAGTAGTCTAACCTATTCCCAGTTGATTTATTATACCAAAATTCATGAGCACGTATAGGAATCATTATGAGCAACCTGCTCATAATGGATATATTATCTCAAAATTTATTTGTACATGTAATTGTCATTACTATATGACTTTGCCGTGTATATATTGTTCCAATATATCACGGGCACTTGTAGAATTAATTCGAATTCAACCTACTCCCGAGCTGGCAAGCAAAGGTAAAGGACCATCTTACGCGACTTAAATCATTGGATATATTGTGCATAAACTCACAGTTGTATAGACCAATCAGCACTTGCCGGGTGATGTGTTCAGCATCATTGCGGCTGCCTTTACTTCTCAAGCCATCTCTTGGTACCGGTGTAAGGCTTGGTGCTCAGGTCAATTTGGAAAATCTCCCCCTGATGAAGATTCGAACTCATTACCACCGGGCCTATCATGAAAGATTTCCGGCACTTGTTATATGAAATCGTGACGCCAAAGCTTATTGGTTTTTTTTTCTTTTCTGTATATTTGAAAGCAAATATTTCAGTCCCACGGTTAGGACAAGAGTTTTCAGTTATTTCGATGCTTTGTCCAACGATTAATCATGATTACTACAGGGATCTTTACAACTGTAACCTGGTTGCTGAATGGACTGAGACGGTGGAATGTAGGGATATCATCATTAGAGTTGATACAGAACACTAAGGACTGAGACGGTGGAATGGAGGGATATCATCATTAGAGTTGATACAAAACACTAAGGACTGAGACGGTGGAATGGAGGGATATCATCATTAGAGTTGATACAGAACACTAATGACTGAGACGGTGGAATGGAGGGATTTCATCATTAGAGTTGATACAGAACACTAAGGACTGAGACGGTGAAATGGAGGGATATCATCATTAGAGTTGATACAGAACACTAAGGACTGAGACGGTGAAATGGAGGGATATCATCATTAGAGTTGATACAGAACACTAAGGACTGGGACGGTGGAATGGAGGGATATCATCATTAGAGTTGATACAGAACACTAAAGACTGGGACGGTGGAATGGAGGGATATCATCATTAGAGTTGATACAGAACACTAAGGACTGAGACGGTGAAATGGAGGGATATCATCATTAGAGTTGATACAGAACACTAAGGACTGAGACGGTGGAATGGAGGGATATCATCATTAGAGTTGATAGAGAACACTAAGAACTGAGACGGTGGAATGGAGGGATATCATAATTAGAGTTGATACAGAACACTAAGGACTGGGACGGTGGAATGGAGGAATATCATCATTAGAGTTGATATAGAACACTAAGGACTGGGACGGTGGAATGGAGGAATATCATCATTAGAGTTGATACAGAACACTAAGGACTGGGACGGTGGAATGGAGGAATATCATCATTAGAGTTGATACAGAACACTAAGGACTGGGACGGTGGAATGGAGAGATATCATCATTAGAGTTGATACAGAACACTAAGGACTGGGACGGTGGAATGGAGGAATATCATCATTAGAGTTGATACAGAACACTAAGGACTGGGACGGTGGAATGGAGAGATATCATCATTAGAGTTGATACAGAACACTAAGGACTGGGACGGTGGAATGGAGGAATATCATCATTAGAGTTGATACAGAATACTAAGGACTGGGACGGTGGAATGGAGGAATATCATCATTAGAGTTGACACAGAGCATCAAGGTCTGAGGCGGTGGAATGGAGAAATATAATCATTAGAGTTGACACAGAGCACCAGGGACTGAGATCTGTGGTGAGATATGAACGCCTAAGCCGGTTAGACGATGATGAAGATATCCTGGATATCATTGAATAAAATCTGAGGTAAGAATCTGTTCGAAAATTGTGACTTCTCATCACAAACTAGTCTACATATCTCCCTTACATTTGTCTTTCCGTTGTTAAAGAGATAAAGATGCTCGAATTAAATGCGTAAACTCCACAGAACATATTTATCATTGTTTATTTACTTTACAAGCATGCTGGCTAATTCACTTAGATTTGTACAGATTGGGGGAACATTTGAAAAGCTGAATACAGGTTTATTCTCCGCTTTAGCCACCTGCCATATGTGATTATACCCATTGACATTTGCCCGCGTTCGTGGATTTAAATGTTCTTTAATTTGCTGTTTGGTATGCGTTTATTTTGCATGTTTTTGTCACGTTAAGATCTAGAATATCTCTCTCTCTCTCTATCTATCTCTCTCTCTCTCACTCTCTCTCTCTCTCTCTCTCTCTCTCTCTCTCTCTCTCTCTCTACTATATATATATATATATATATATAGAGAGAGAGAGAGAGAGAGAGACAGAGAGAGAGAGACAGAGAGACAGAGAGAGAGAGAGACAGAGAGATAGAGAGAGACAGAGAGAAACAGAGAGAGAGGGAGAGAATATGTCTTGCCTAATATCATCTTATAAGGTATTGTGTTTATGGATTACATCCGTTCTGTTTCTGCACGAACTCAGCCATTCCTATTTGTTATTTTTCGTGCTACAAGTCCCTGCATTTGCCACTATATACTAAAATAAAGATACAAATAACACAGCCATTAAAAGAATGCTAAGTTGTCTTCCAGGCTTCATATTAACCTTCACATAGTGTCCTTAACAACGCAACACATAATTAATAATAGCCGATGTTATATTGGCTATTAGACTGTGCTTGATACATGCAGTCAAAGTCCGTAAAATCTGAATTATGATAAATATTTCAATGCCACAAACAGACTGGACGCAAATGTTAGTCTGACACAATCAAACTTCCGGTGCCAGATCTGGAGAAAGGGTAATTCCCGCGGTAATGTGTGAAATCTATCACTACAAACAGCAATCGGACTTTGTGGAAAACATATTTATGGCTAATTTCATACAGTAAGAAAGTGTGTTTTTGGCTTGTGAACTATAGTTTGATACAACAAGCACAGGCGTTAAAACAACACCTGATCTGTTTGTGGCATCTGAACACGCTCAACGCCTACTCAAATCCATGTTTTTGCAAACTAATTTAGAAGAGTAGATTTGCGGGCATCAGGGATTTTGTGTTGATTTCCTACTTTTAAAAAATCTGTTTAGATTGGAAAGGGCACTAATGAACATCCATCCAAGTCCATATCAGCACAGCAAAACATACCAGAAAAAGGAGGAATAGCATTAACTCTTTGAGGCCGCGAGAGTCAGCTCTGTGGCGAAGGAGAACGCAATTTGTAATCTCGCATACCGCTGATGGCGATTTGGCAGCGCACTGCCTTGCGTTGGTTTTCATATAATGATATGTGTCCCGGTCGTTCAGAAAACAATGGAAAACTACTAAGCGTATACTTGCCAAGAAATCACATTAAAAAAAAACAAAAAACAAAAACAATAGATGGGTTGACTGCACCGTCCTGTAAAGGACATGCAAATTAAACAAAATAAAGTCGAAGGCCTGTATTTTTGGCTGATATTTTCAGGCGTTCACGATTATATATGTTCTCAGCCTTTTTATTTAATTGTGTTGTAGTTAACACGTTTTACTAGCCCGTTTATTACCACGCATATCTTGAATACACACATACGTCTGCCAGCTCGGTGTCTTCTTCTTCAGCGTTCCGAGCCATTGAGGTTCTTTGCTGCAGATACAATCCGTCTCCATTCGTCTCTCTGGTGGACCTTCTCTTGCCAGTCGTTGATTCCAAGTGCTTGTAGGTCTGTACATGTATTATCTCTCCACCGCCTTCTTGGTCTACCTCGGGGTCTACGGTCATTTATTTCCTGAGTGTAAGCGAGTTTTGTTTCCCTATTATCTTCCATTCTTTCTATATGCCCCAGCCATTGTAGTCTATTAGCCTTCATGATACCAGTGATTAGCGGGGACTTAAACAGATCATAAATGTCTTTGTTACTTCTTCTTTTCCACTCTCCACTTTGTGTATCCCTAATGGGTCCAAAGATGCGTCTTAAAATTTTGTTCTCAAAGGTTTGTAACAAGGCTTCGTCTCCTTTCGTTGTACTCCAGGTTTCAGAGCCATACAGCACAACTGGTCTGATCAGTGTTTTGTATATTGTGATTTTGGTGTTACGAGATAGCGCCTTTGATTTTAGTAGATGTTGTAGTGCATAGTATATCTTATTTCCAGAGTTGATTCTAGTCTGTATTTCTTCCCTTATTATGTTGGAGCAGTTGAAGATTGTACCCAGGTATTTGTATGTTTCCGTTCTTTTAATGGTCACATTATCTATTTGTATGTGGCCAGAGTTTCTAGCCATTACGTCTCTTGAAATTACCATATATTCTGTCTTATCTTGGTTGATAACCAGCCCCATCTGTTGGGCTTTTTCCTTTAAGTGAGTCAATATTTCCAATGTCTTTTGTTCACTTTGCCCTATAATATCTATATCATCTGCATAACCAAGCAGCTTGGATGTTCCTCCAATATCACATTCCTCCTTTACCTTCCTTACAACTTTCTCTAGAGCCAGATTGAAGAGTAGCGGCGATAGTGCATCACCCTGTTTCAAGCCAGATGTTATTTGGAAGGGGTCTGATTTCCTGCCTTTATATGTTACTATATTATAAGTATCTTCCATGCATAGTCTGGTCATGTTGATTAACTTCCTTGGTATTCCAAATTCCTGCATAGCATTCCATAGACTATTCCTATGGACACTATCATCAGCCTTTTTAAAATCCACAAAAATGTTATGGAGATCTCTTTTATATTCCCAATGTTTCTCGGCTATTTGTCGTAAGATAAATATCTGATCTATTGTTGATCTGTTTTGTCTACAACCCGCCTGGTAGTCACCTAGTATGTCTTCTGAATATGGTTTTAGTCTATTTAGTAATACTGCGGATAGTATCTTATAGCTTGTGGACAGTAGTGATATTCCTCTATAATTTCCACATTGGAACTTGTCTCCTTTCTTAAAGATAGGTATCAATAATGACTCTTTCCAGTCATGGGGTAATTCTTCTGTCCTCCAGATTTTTATTATTAGTTCGTATAGCTTTAGATGTAATGCATGGCCACCTGCCTTTATAAATTCAGCAGCAATTCCATCAGTCCCAGTTGCCTTATTGTTTTTAAGTCGTGTGATTACATATAGGATTTCTTCAAATGTAGGTTCTTCAATTTGTGGTTCGGTGGTCATATGTTTATATACGCATCGAAGTTGATTGGTCAAACTTGACCCGGGCGGCCAGATCTAACCAACTGAACATGGGTACCAGAACATGTCTAGGGAAGTAATGGCGGCCGACGTGATACTGACCATATCTCCCACCTATTGCCGTTTGGTCGTACATACATACATGCATGGATGGATGGATGGATGTGTGTTTGTGTGTTTTTTGCTTGTGAACTATAGTTTGTTACAGTTTGCAGAAGTGATAATGATTAATCTACATAGGCCAGTTTTGTGCAAACAGAAAGACATGATAGTCCATTTAAAATTACCATAGTAAACAATCGATATCACTGTGCGAACATGTGTATATTTTAGCTTGAAAGATGTATCTAGATAGTTTATTCTATGTTTTCTAACTTCTGCAGTATGTACCTGACGACATGCTGCAAAATATGCCAGGCAATAAATCGTATAATCTATGCTTTGTGTCTTCGTTATTTAAATATCTACATGTTCTTTTATTTATTTTTCTTTCACAAATTGTGACGAGAAAGGTGATGGCAGACATGCTTCAGGCAGAGTTCAGGCTTCCATTAAACAATAAAAATTTCACATAAAGAGTATTTGTTGGATTTCCCCCTCCTCCCCCCCCCCCCAGAACATATTGATGTGGAGAGCGACGAGCAGGCGGACAGATTAGCTGCAGCTTTGTGCTACATTGGTGCATGCTCAGACATATTCGGTTGAGACCCTTTGGAATCGTGTGCATAGTGCAGAAGAACCAGTAGATCATCACTGATTTGAGATAATGGTGCTGCAGGGAGTGACCAGAGGATCTAACCTACACTGAAACCTCAATTGATAGGCCAGGCGGACATATAGTCAGATTGATATTGATACCATTACTAATGGGACTCTTCGCTGGCGGTTGCACAGGACGACGTGGCACGTGTATGAATGTCACACGTGCTGTGATGTCGATTCTTGAATAAACTCAATTTGTGTGTTGGTTTGTGTGTATTCATGTGGGTATGGATGTGGCGATTAGTTAGGTAGCTAGGTGGGTAGTTAGGTAGTATTAGCCAGGCAGGTAGCTAGCTAGGTAGGTAGTATTAGCAAGGCAGGTAGCTAGCTAGGTAGGTAGTATTAGCTAGGCAACAAGGTAGGTCGGTAAGTAGGCAGGCAACCAAGTAGATCAGCAGGCAGGTAAGTATGTGTATGTATGTGCGAGAATTACACTTGAAGAGAATACACATAAATAATTGTACATTGAAACCAAGCGACAAGTTATTCAAAAGTAAAAAAATGCAAGACAAAGAAACAAATAACAGCTAGGGCATCAGCTGGAGACATTTCTTAGTATGACTGTTTCACCCTGTCCGTTTGCAGTGCTCCAAGTAACACATAAGTAGTCTTCGGTTGGTGTTCATGGCTGCGTTGTTGAGTTACAGCTGCCAGGTTTAGTTGATTTATTAACTTGTTTTCTGTCTGCTTCACGTGTGTGCTGTCATCCGGTTCTGTTTGCGGTAGACTAGAATTGATGAAACGTCAGCAAGAAGTACTTTTGTGAAAGAATGCAAGAGAGAGAGAGAGAGAGAGAGAGAGAGAGAGAGAGAGAGAGAGAGAGAGGTGGGGGGGGCTGGAAGAGAGAAGGTGAGCGAGAGAGTGAGTGGGTGGGTAGTTGAGTGAGTGAGTGAGTGAGTGCGTGCGTGCGTGCGTGCGTAAACGAGTGAGCAAGTGAGTGAGTGAGTGAGGGAGGGAGGGAGGGAGGGAGGGAGCGAGCCAGCGAGTGAGTGAGTGAGTGAGTGAGTGAGTGCGTGCGTGCGTACGTGCGTGCGTGAGTAAGTGAGTGAGTGAGTGAGTCAGTGAGTCAGTGAGTCAGTGAGTGAGCGAGCGAGCGAGCGAGCGAGCGAGAAAGAAATGGTGTGAGACAGTTAGGCATAAAGATAGAAAGATATATAATTTGATAGACATTAAGACAGACGGAGCGGCGATATGTTCGTCGGGTAAACAATTAGGTGGGTTAGTGTAAGTATATAGTTTGGTAGGCTGGTGAATAGGTAAATAGGTATGTAGTTAGGACGGCTAGCAGACTGGTATACAGATATAGACAGAACAATAGATAGACAAACAGGTAGACACAAATATGTAGTTAGATAGATAGTTACAAATATATAATACTAAGGTAGATACACGCAGATACAATTACAAATAGACGCAAGCGAATAAAACTACAGATTGATACACACATAAAAACTACAGATAGATACATACAGATAAAATTACAGATAGATAGACGCACACAGATAAGTATACACGGATGCAGCTATAGATAGATAACACAGATACAATTGCAGACAGATACACACGGATAAAACTGCACGTAGATACATAGTTAAAACTACAGATAGACACACATGGATAAAACTACAGATAGATACACATGGATAAAACTACAGATAGATACACATAGAAACAACTACATATAGATATTTAAATAACGAAGACACAAACCATAGATTGTACGACTTATTGCCTGGCATATTTCGCTGCATCTCGTAAGGTACATACTGCAGAAGTTACACAACACAGAATTAAATAACTAGATATATCTTTCAAGTTAAAATATGCACATGTTCACACAATGACATCGATTGTTTACCATGGTAATTCTAAATGGACTATCGTGTTATTCTGTTTGCATAAAACTGGCCTATGTAGATTAATCATTATGACTTCTGCAAACTTTAACAAACGACTATTTTGTGTATGAACCAACACGCGAAAAGCGCTGTCTCTATCAATTACACGACCTGCATCTCGTAAGGTACATACTGCAGAAGTTACACAACACAGAATTAAATAACTAGATATATCTTTCAAGTTAAAATATGCACATGTTCACACAATGACATCGATTATTTACCATGGTAATTCTAAATGGACTATCGTGTTATTCTGTTTGCATAAAACTGTCCTATGTAGATTAATCATTATGGCTTCATTATGAACCAACACGCGAAAAGCGCTGTCTCTATCAATTACACGACCGGTTTCCAAGACATGACGTGCAATTGACGACGCCAGAAGTTTATAATTGCGGTGTGCCCAGCCTTCCCCTAATCCCATCGCCTGTGTGTCAGTCCAGCTGTGTATGTACTCAACAACCCTGCCGTGTAACTGTCGCTCTGTTCTGCTGATGTAGGTAGACTCGCACCTGCATGTGAATTGGTAAATGCAATTGGATTGGCGTACAAAGGGGTAGATTCCTTTACTGCTGGGGTGGGAATAGGTGTCGTTCTGTACCTAATAACTGGAGTTGTAGCACAGAATGGTCTGTCGACGACTGTAATCAGCCGGTCCTGTAGACGTTGCATTACGTCATCCCTCGAAAGGTAGCTGGATAAATACCTTGAGACTGTTGTTACGTCTGGTTTTGGTTTCGGCTGTTGGCAGTGGCGCTTTTAAAATCCTGTGGAGTACCCATTCAGGTGAACGACATTCTTCAGAGTGTCAATTTCCTCTGTCAGTGTGTCCTGGCTGCATATCTTCCTAGCTCGGTCAAATAAGGTCCGTACTAAGCCCCGTTTGTACTGGACAGGTGCGAAGCTATGAAAATTTAAGAATTGGCCAGTCCATGTTTCTTTGCGGTACACCGATAGTTGAATTGTGCCGTCTGCTCTACGTCTCATTAGGATATCGAGAAACGGCAACGCTTCTTTGTGTTCGTGTTCCATATTTAGAGAGATGTTTTTATACGTCATATTCATTATGGCCTGAAACGATGTTGCTTGTAGCTCGTCTGTGGTGATAATTAATACAAGTATATCATCCACATGACGACGGTAGAAGACCAAATTTTTTATGTCTGGGGATCTCTTTTCTTCTAAATGTGCCATAAAGATGTTCGCTAGAACAGGACCAAGAGGACTCCCCTTGGCCACTCCGTCAATTTGGCGGTATGACTTATTCAGAAAATTGAATTTTATATTAGCAGTACATAGTAATAGTATCCTCTCTAGAATAGATGTTGGTATACCTAGTTTTAGTTGTTTGTCTCTAATGCGTTGACTTATTATATTCACTGTCTCATCTAATGGAATGTTGGTGAATAGGGAGGCTATATCCATGGATGCCATGTGTTTATTATTTATGTCCATAGTATCCAAGAATTTCACCAGTTTGAATGTATCTCTGAGTATTTTTGGATCAAACGACTGTCGTACACAGATAAAACTACAGATCGATACACATGGATAAAACTAAAGGTATATACGCTTGGATAAATTAAAGATTTAAAAAATAAAAACAGATAATACTACACATGGATACACACAGGTAAAACTCCAGCTGCATATACATAGATCTACATAGATAAAACTACAGATAGATAGATGTACATAGATAATTTTACAGATTTGTTAAACAGACATAGGAGTGAACATAGATAAATTAGATTTGCCCCCAAGCAGTTTCTTGTAGAGATTTGTCCCCAAGAAGTTTCTTGCTATGGGTTTGTGTTATGACAGGACCATCGCACTGTGTAGGCATGAAAGCAGGGAGGAATAGGTGGTCAGTGTTTTGCTCACTTAGCAGGCAACGAGCCAATGCGTCGAACCGTCGTCCAACCGTGCTCATGACATTATGAGCGCAGTCCCGTATCTATTCCGCTAACGAGACCTGAACATATATACGCACAGATAATATTACCGATTTTTACACGGGCATACAAATGAATATAGATACACATACATAAACATTCGGACATATACACATAAATAATTTTACAGAATGTTACACAGATATAAAAATGCAGACATGCAAATAGACCGTACATTGAATTTGGAGAATACCCCATTATTGTAAAGTTTTCATCAGAGAATTAAATATAAAACAAAGCAAAAACAATTAAGCCGCAGAGATAACATTACAGTGACTACAGAGTGAGACACATACAATAAAAAAAATGTTTGCATCCTATATCAGTGACTCCGAATATGAAACATGTTTATGCAACCTATTTCATAATTTGAGCTTGTGAGATAAGCACCACATTTGTTATTTAATTCTGCTTATATCCTCATGTTGTCACTATATTGTCATCCATGTGGTTTGTATGTTGTGTATGTGTGTGCGTGCGTACGTGCGTGCGTGCGCGCGCGCGCGTGTGTGTGTGTGTGTGTCTGTGTCTGTGTTTGTGTGTTTTATGAATTCTATGACAGTAACATCCTGAGATTTCTAAACTGTATTTCTGTATTTTGTATAGCTGCCACTACACTTGGTGTTTTTTCTGTTATTCACAATGTTATTATTTAGCTCTGATCATAAGTCGTAAATTAATAGTTATTGGGTGACGTCTGTGTCTTTCCAAGCCGGATTTTGCTGAAGTTAAAATCAAACACGACGTCCTCAACCTTTCTTAGTGGTGGTGTGGTATGTCGAGCTCCAATTTACTTGCTTGGTACTGAGTTAATTTCATGTTTACTCAGTATTTAGCACTCCATTATTCAATTCCGAAGATAGTCAGTTATCGCTGTAACTAGGTTCAGTATTCCTTCCTTTGTAAATGAGGGGCGCTTACACATTGTTATCCAAGAAGGGACAATCAGGAAGGACGGAACAAAGTAACGAAGGAAGAAGGGAGAAAGGACGACGGAAAGCAATCAATCAAAGCCAAACAAGAATGAAAGGACGAAGTAAGGGATAGAAGTAGTGATTAAGTGATTAAGGAAGAATGTGAGCGTTGATTTTGCAAACAACTTGTCTGGATGCATTTTAAACTAAAGTCAATAAGTGATATATTACACTATGCGCCAGAGTAAGAGATGAGTAGCAAACTAAAAAACAAAATGTAATAAAATGTTAATTCATCATCATCATCATTATCATCATAATCATCTTCCATATTTGCCGTGAAGCGTCATGGGGAGGAATAATTGGCGCTCCTGCGCCCGATGGGTTACTGTCGTGTCCTCCTTTAAAGTGTCGTCCCTGGAGTGAAGAGAGTCGACACCCACATTATAATATTTTGTTCCTCTCACTATTCTGGAGAATCCACCAGCTTCCGTCCAACACACTCTACCAGCCTATGGACACCTTTTCCTATCACTCTCTCACTGTCGTACTATGCCCCCCTTCTCATACTTCCCCAACGCAACATACTCAACAACTCTTGCTTCTAAAAATTAATAAAGAGTAATTTATTAAAATAAAAGTGTAACGTATATGAGACGTGTATGTGAAGAAAATGTGTGACGTGTTCTATAAAGTGTGTAGACTCTGACTCTCAGACAGCAACCCAGTCAGCTGATCCCAGCAAAGATAGACCACAGCACGTTACGTCAGAACATGTACTTCTCACCCGTTGCCGAAACCATCTTGCCCGATACTGCTTTGCCTCTGTAGACCTCTGGTAATCCAATTTCATGAACATCCGAAATAGACACCGGTGGTATTAACAGTTAATCATGGACCGGTTGCACTCTACACAATGTCCGTTCCTAATGTTCCTAAACAAACTGCACAAGTCTTTTGCAGTGTGTACGCAGTTAGTTAGTTAGTTAGTTAGTCGACAGATCATCCTCGTTGCACATCGAACCATTCAGTCCATAAGTGCTAATTTCTAATGTTAATTGTAGCTGTACTAACACTAGGTACTCTTAGCCGGTTCTCGGTTCGTTACTACTGTCTAATGCTGTGTGGTGCATCAGTATGCATCACTCTCTTTGATGAATCAATTTCCTTCTAGCGTAAGTTACGTTCTGTATGCAACTCTAGTGACTCTTGAACTGGTGTTCTTCCTAATGGGTTTTTTAATTCTTTCCCAAACTTGTTTAGTTTCCTTGGATCTGGTAGGGAACCTAGGATAGAAACAACACATCTGGTGATAGTACTAGTCACTGATCCTTTCGGCTGAGTGTAAGCCTATCACCTTGCTTAATGATCTTAAGCTAACTAGACTTAGTCATAGAGCAGATTAGCTACCCACCTAGAGTCGAATCAGGCGATGACAAAGAAAAAATATCAGCAAACAGAATGCGGAACCCCGCCCACCAGGGACACCTACGGGAAGATCCCAATTATCCCTCATTACTCAATTCTCAACTAGTAAAGCTTATCAACACTTCACTAATCTATTCTTAACTAGCAGAGTTAATATCACTATTCTTACTCTAACTAGTTTCCACTAACAGTGCTAATCATCACACTATAGTTTAACAAGGCTACAGTCTATATTAATTAGAACTAATAGACTATATTAACTACCTTATGTAAAAACCGCCTCATTCCCGGGATGGCTACTACACTTTGCCATAACGGCACATGCTAGTTAATCTTAAATTAATCTAACACTGTAGAGCTCTCCCACAAACACGTCCATCATAATCCACGGTTCTTGGTCAACTCCCCCCTAGTTGATCTCAACTCGAGTTTATATGGCAAACTACCAAAGTTGTCCACGTGACGTTATCCTTTACTCCCCCACACAGGTGGCACAGTGGCAAATCATCCCCTGTCAAGAACTATTTTCCTGGCTTAAATCCTGTCAAAGTTGTCAGTAATTGCCTAGATTCTCAAAACAAGCCAGCTAGTTTCTGTAAACTCCCAGCAAAGAGTTTCGATACCAAGCTGCCAATCATCTTGATGTTCCGGAAACCAAGAATTGACAGATGCACTGTTTTCCGTACTAGGTACTTCCGTTTTACATCTGCCCCTGTGATCTCACGGCTTCCATCTGCATTCAAATGTTGACAAACTTGTCACTCTTCTGTTCCGTGGTGACAATCCCAGCAGCCATTTCCGTCTGATGTCCGGCAGTATAGATGACAAACGGAACCATTCCATATCCTTCTCCCTCACCACCAAATGTGTTTATGGGCTGACACGATGTAACCTGTACAACTGTGTTTACTCTGTTAGTACAAATAGATGTCGCTGGTCGATCGTCCGCTTAATCCGAAAATCCTCTGTAATAATCAACCGGATAAACACACGGTTTCATTTTGTGACATAGGCCCCCTCCTAAGAGAGTAGTCCATCTCACTCTTCTCCACCGTGAGTTTAATCCAGATGATTCATTCTTCTTCTTCAGGAGCTGGGTGTCTTGACAAGAAATCCGCTCCAACATTTTCCTTCCCAGGAGTGTACTCTACTGTGAAATTATACGGTTGAAGTAACAACGACCACCGCATCAAACGTGCGTTGAGCTTCTGAGAAGTAGCTAGGAACATCAGGGGCTGATGATCTGACTGGACCCGAAACTTAACTCCATACAAATATGGCTGAAATTTTTGCACTGCCCATACGAGGGACAAGCATTCTCTCTCGACGGTTGAATAATTCCTCTCCGTCTGTAGAAGTTTCTTACTTGCGTATGCTACAGGTCTCAAAACCGAAGCATCGTCTTTTCCTTCCTGTAACAAAGCGGCTCCAATTCCAATCGCACTTGCATCCGTTCTCAACACAAATTGTTTGGAAAGGTCAGGGAGCTGTAATACAGGTTTGCTGACCAAGGCCTCCTTTAACTGACTATAGGCATTCTCACATTCTGGTGTCCAAATGATTTGGTCCGGGAATCCCTTTTTCAAGGTTTCCGTCAACGGAGCTCCAAGTTCAGTGAAATGTGGGATAAATTTGTGGTAGAACCCACACAACGAGAGAAAAGATCGCACATCCTTCTTCGTTTTTGGCCTTGGTGCATTTCTGATTTTCTCCAGGTTCTTCTCTTCTGGAACAATGTGTCCTGGAGTGATGGTGTGACCTAGAAATTCCAGAGTCTGGTAACCAATCATGCACTTGGTTGGACGAGCAGTAAGCCCTGCTTCCTTGAGCCTATTAAACACTCTCTCCAAGGATTGTAAGTGGTCATCCAGGCTGTCACTGGAAATCAGAATATCATCCATGAATGAGATGATGGACGGATCCTGTAACGGATCTAGTAAAGTCCTCATCATGCGTGTAAACACACTAGGTGCATTGCTGAGTCCAAAGGGCATGACCTTGAATTCGTAGTGTCCACTGTGTGTACTGAAAGCTAACAGTGGTCGAATCTCCGGTTTGACTGGTATCTGATAATACCCCCGACTCAGATCCACCTTTGAAAAGTACCGAGCCTTATGGAGCCTAGCGAATAACTGAGTTGGATTCGGCAAAGGTTCCACCTGAAACTGTGTATGACTGTTCAGAAGTCGGTAGTCTATACACAACCGGTGTTCTCCACTTGGTTTGCGTAACAAAACTACCCCCGCATTGTATGGGGATGTGGATGGTGCAATCACGTCATCCTCCAGCAGTTTTTGTATTTCATCCTCCAGGGCCTTTTCTTTAGAGAATGGCACTGGGTAAACCTTTTGGCGAACAGACTCCTGTGTGGTCAAAGTCATCTCGAACTCAACCAACCTCGTTCGTCCTGGTTTATCAGTCAGTATCTCCTTATGAGACTTGAGAACCTGGGTTATCCTTTCCCTCTCCTGGGAGGTCAGATCAGGGTTCACTTTCACATCCCTATAAGTTTCCTGGTGTACTAAGGGATATTCCCTGCCCTCGCTGGTTCCCACTTCTGTCTCCACTGCAACTGCCATTGCCATGAGGTGAGCTGCCTTGTCTCCGGGTCTCTCTTCGTATTTCCGCAAGAGATTGATATGGAAAATCTTCGACTTTCCCCGGATCCGGATTTGATAGTTGGTTCTGGATATTACCCTTTCCACGGGAAATGGTCCTTGCCAACCTATCTCCAGTTTGTTGTTTCCCGTTGGGAGTAGCAACAAGACTTTATCTCCTACCTCTAGAGATCTTTCTTTAGACCTACGGTTGTAGTAAGCCGCATGTCTTTTTCTGGCCTTTTTCAAGTTTTGATTTGCCAGAGTCCATCCCTTGTGGAGTTTTTCTTTCAGTTCCTCCACGTATTGATAGGATGAGATCACTTCTTCTGACGTCCCCTCTTCAGTCCAACTCCTCAACATGGCTTCCAACGGTCCTTTGATTGGACGACCAAACAGCAACGTAGCGGGTGGTAGTCCTGTTGAGCCATGAGGAACTTCCCGATAGGCAAAGAGTGCTGCTGGGATATATTCATCCCACCTATCAGGTTTTTCCTGCGCTAGTTTCCTGAGCATTGTCATCAACGTGCCGTTGAAACGCTCGACTTGTCCATTGGCTTGAGGGTGGTAAGGGCTGGTATGTATGTGGTTAGAGTGAAACACCCTAAATACCTCCTCCATGAGTTTTCCACAAAACTGAGATCCATTATCCGTCAGAATTTGATCCGGAAAGCCTAATCTGGTAAAGGCCTCCATCAGTGCGTCCGCCACTCTTTTCGAGTCAATCGTGGTCAACGGTATGGCTTCACCCCACATTGTACAGCAATCCACCATTGTGAGTATATACATGTTCCTCTTCCTAGTCCTGGGAAGTGGACCCACGATATCGATGGCTACCCTCTCGAAAGGAGAGTTCATGATGGGCATCTCACCCAACATCACCGGTGCTGTCCAGTGTTTCGGTGCCACCCTCTGGCACTCAGGGCATGACTTCACATACCGACGCACATCATCTGTCATTCCCGGCCAATAGTAATGGCAGGAAATCCGCTGCATGGTGGCGGCAATACCCATGTGTCCACTAAAGGAGATGGTATGCCCCATATGAAGAATCTGGGACCGGTGAGCTTTCGGGACGACCAACTGACCATATAGATTGTCTCCCCTTCCTGCTCTCCTGTAGAGTATCCTATTCTTCATGTAGTACTGCCCCCGTCCTGGTGGATCAGCACTTTTCTGCAGCTTTTTGTAGCAAGGACGTAAAGTATCATCCTCACTCTGGGCAGTTCGTAGCTCCCCCGGCATTGGGTTAGTCACAATTGCTTCTGCCTCTTCCGTTCTCGTCTGAGAGCGAGTCTGCATTGCTCCCATATGGATTGGCTCCCTGGGCATTCCCAGAAAGACATACCGGCAACCTAGGATGACTGGAAAAATGGGATCGGTCAATACAGCGGCCTTGATGGTGCCGGTGACGTACCTTGACCGAATCTCCACATTAGCAATAGGCAACTTCATGGTTACAGCACTCTTCTGTGCAGGCTGTATATCCAAGGTTTCACCTGTGAATTGTTCTGGATGTACCAGATCCGCAGAAATCACGGCCTCCCCGTCCAGTCCTGTGTCGTATAAACACTCCACTTGACGACCGTTAACCTCTACCAATTCCACTACAGGTGGTTTTTCCTGGTCTGGAGTCTCTTCCTCGGCCTCGACCTGTTCGGTGGGCTCCACCTTAGGTTTCCCTGAGCACACGACGAATTGAGTGTCTCCTGACTTTCCCCTGCAGTCAATAGCATTGTGCGTGTTTGACTGACATTGGTTGCACCATTTCCCTGTCCTAGATTTTCTATTGTCGGACTTGAGTGAGCTCTCCTGGTGGCGAGCTTCCTTGTTGACCTTGGCATTTTCTGTGACAACCTCCTTGGAAGTCACTTGACATACTGCGAAGTGAGGGTTCTTAGCCTTCGATTTGCAGTCCCTCGTATTGTGAGAGGGTGACTTACAAATTGAACACCACTTCTCCGACCACGGTCGTTTAGGTGTAGAGCTTGAAGTGCTCTTGCTTCCCTCCTTCTTCTTCTCTGAACTATCCTCTGATTTTTGCACATAAGGTTCCCACTTTTTTGTTCCTGAGTTTTTGGTTTTCTTCTTGTCATGTTTCTCTTGACTTTTGGTGTTGGTGGAAAGGTTTTCCCCTGCCTCCCCATGTACCTCGACGAACCGTTCTGCTAATTTCGTCACGAGGTCAATACGTTCCGCTCCTTGTTCTCCCAGGAACGTCCTGAGAGGTTTAGACATTTGCTTCTTCAGCTGGTCGACCACCATGAGCTCTTCCAGACTCTCATAGTCATGTGCGAACCCAGCCAAATCCATCCACTTATGGAGATAAGATTTTAGACGCAAACTGTAGGCGGCAAACAACTCCCCCGGTTCTCGTTTCGCTGCTCGAAATTTTTTCCGGTAGGTATGTGACGTAACCTCGAATCGTTTCAGCAGAGCCGTCTTTAACTCGTCATAATTGTTCTCATGTCCTGGTGGCAGGCGAGAATAAACCTCGTATCCGGTCCCGCGTAATCCCTGGGATAGCTTAAGATTCCATTTGTTACGCTCCAGACCCATAGCAACTGACATAGCCTCGAAGCGTTGAAGGTATTGATCAATCTTCTCTTTGTCCTCCTCGTAGACCGCTAAAGGAAACTTCATAGCATGGTACCCATGTCCACCTACTGGTGTTGATCCTGGGATGGAGGAACCTCCAACTGCTCCCTCAGTTTCTCCATTAGATTGACTCTTGAGCTCGAGTTCCCGCATCCGGTACTCGTGCTCCCTCTTCTGTGCTTCTTGCTCAGCTTCTAATTTCCTAGCTGCTTGTTCAGCTTCAAATTTCCTAGCTGCTTGCTCAGCTTCCAATTTCCTAGCTGCTTGCTCAGCTTCCAATTTCTTAGTTGCTTGCTCAGCTTCCAATTTCTTAGCTGCTTGTTCCAACTCCATCCTTCTCAATTCCAACTCGGCCTTTCGATCATCCCT
This sequence comes from Cepaea hortensis, assembly GCA_963921405.1. Classification (NCBI taxonomy): domain Eukaryota; kingdom Metazoa; phylum Mollusca; class Gastropoda; order Stylommatophora; family Helicidae; genus Cepaea; species Cepaea hortensis. The sequence continues at coordinate 149,543,244 of OY992877.1, read as the reverse complement.
TTCTGCTTGACGATACTCTCTCTCCACTTCCTGTATGTAATCCGTTAGAGCAGACCCCGCCAATCCCATGTCCTCCCCCTTTGCCTTTAATTCTAACGTGCTAAGTTTAGGGGTGGCCATTATACAGAAAGGTAAGCTAGCAGGTCTAGTACAATATAACTGCAAATTACTATACAGATATATGAACAAGTACTATAAATCTAGATATACCACACACAGCACATTCACTCAGTGACAAGAGTAGAATCAGGACCACAGACCTATGCAGACGTGTGAAGTGTGAACAGGTAAGATATTAGTCCTAACCCCTATCCACATTCACTCTAGCTGGATTCTCCAAACTGATATCTCCCTCCTAAAACTAAGGATCCCGTGTCAAAGGACCCCGTTGTCAGAAGATCCCACTGTCAAAGGTTCCTGTTTGCAGGAGATCTCGCTGTCCAAGGATTCCGTTTACGGGAGATCCCGCTGTCCAAAGATTCCGTTTACGAGAGATCCCGTTGTCCAAGGATCCCGTTTACGAGAGATCCCGCTGTCCAAAGATCCCGTTATCGAGCCCCCAATAATGTCGTGTCCTCCTTTAAAGTGTCGTCCCTGGAGTGAAGAGAGTCGACACCCACATTATAATATTTTGTTCCTCTCACTATTCTGGAGAATCCACCAGCTTCCGTCCAACACACTCCACCAGCCTATGGACACCTTTTCCTATCACTCTCTCACTGTCGTACTATGCCCCCCTTCTCATACTTCCCCAACGCAACATACTCAACAACTCTTGCTTCTAAAAATTAATAAAGAGTAATTTATTAAAATAAAAGTGTAACGTATATGAGACGTGTATGTGAAGAAAATGTGTGACGTGTTCTATAAAGTGTGTAGACTCTGACTCTCAGACAGCAACCCAGTCAGCTGATCCCAGAAAAGATAGACCACAGCACGTTACGTCAGAACATGTACTTCTCACCCGTTGCCGAAACCATCTTGCCCGATACTGCTTTGCCTCTGTAGACCTCTGGTAATCCAATTTCATGAACATCCGAAATAGACACCGGTGGTATTAACAGTTAATCATGGACCGGTTGCACTCTACACAATGTCCGTTCCTAATGTTCCTAAACAAACTGCACAAGTCTTTTGCAGTGTGTACGCAGTTAGTTAGTTAGTTAGTTAGTCGACAGATCATCCTCGTTGCACATCGAACCATTCAGTCCATAAGTGCTAATTTCTAATGTTAATTGTAGCTGTACTAACACTAGGTACTCTTAGCCGGTTCTCGGTTCGTTACTACTGTCTAATGCTGTGTGGTGCATCAGTATGCATCACTCTCTTTGATGAATCAATTTCCTTCTAGCGTAAGTTACGTTCTGTATGCAACTCTAGTGACTCTTGAACTGGTGTTCTTCCTAATGGGTTTTTTAATTCTTTCCCAAACTTGTTTAGTTTCCTTGGATCTGGTAGGGAACCTAGGATAGAAACAACACATCTGGTGATAGTACTAGTCACTGATCCTTTCGGCTGAGTGTAAGCCTATCACCTTGCTTAATGATCTTAAGCTAACTAGACTTAGTCATAGAGCAGATTAGCTACCCACCTAGAGTCGAATCAGGCGATGACAAAGAAAAAATATCAGCAAACAGAATGCGGAACCCCGCCCACCAGGGACACCTACGGGAAGATCCCAATTATCCCTCATTACTCAATTCTCAACTAGTAAAGCTTATCAACACTTCACTAATCTATTCTTAACTAGCAGAGTTAATATCACTATTCTTACTCTAACTAGTTTCCACTAACAGTGCTAATCATCACACTATAGTTTAACAAGGCTACAGTCTATATTAATTAGAACTAATAGACTATATTAACTACCTTATGTAAAAACCGCCTCATTCCCGGGATGGCTACTACACTTTGCCATAACGGCACATGCTAGTTAATCTTAAATTAATCTAACACTGTAGAGCTCTCCCACAAACACGTCCATCATAATCCACGGTTCTTGGTCAACTCCCCCCTAGTTGATCTCAACTCGAGTTTATATGGCAAACTACCAAAGTTGTCCACGTGACGTTATCCTTTACTCCCCCACACAGGTGGCACAGTGGCAAATCATCCCCTGTCAAGAACTATTTTCCTGGCTTAAATCCTGTCAAAGTTGTCAGTAATTGCCTAGATTCTCAAAACAAGCCAGCTAGTTTCTGTAAACTCCCAGCAAAGAGTTTCGATACCAAGCTGCCAATCATCTTGATGTTCCGGAAACCAAGAATTGACAGATGCACTGTTTTCCGTACTAGGTACTTCCGTTTTACATCTGCCCCTGTGATCTCACGGCTTCCATCTGCATTCAAATGTTGACAAACTTGTCACTCTTCTGTTCCGTGGTGACAATCCCAGCAGCCATTTCCGTCTGATGTCCGGCAGTATAGATGACAAACGGAACCATTCCATATCCTTCTCCCTCACCACCAAATGTGTTTATGGGCTGACACGATGTAACCTGTACAACTGTGTTTACTCTGTTAGTACAAATAGATGTCGCTGGTCGATCGTCCGCTTAATCCGAAAATCCTCTGTAATAATCAACCGGATAAACACACGGTTTCATTTTGTGACAGTTACATTGAATAGTGTCATTCCGTGTAATTGTACAATGTCTTTGATGTCGTCATTCCATTTTCTCCTTGGGCGTCCTCTTGGTCTCGTCGCAGGTGATCTTTGATGTAAGCCCAGTGATGGTAGTTGATGGTGTTGCATTCTAACGAGATGGCCAAACCACTTGATCTTCTGTCTTTCAATAAATGTGGCATAAGCTTTTGATCCCACTGTCTATCTGGTAATAACATTTCTTACTCGGTCTCGCATTGTTAAGTTGGCAGCTCTCCTCAGGCATCTCATCTCACAAGTGTTGATTTTGCGAAAGCGAAATTTTAATTAATTAGACTTAATATCACATGATACTCTGATCACTATTTGTTGACATTTTCTTACTGTTTACATATGTGTTTTATTATTTCTTTCATTCCTTCCCTTATTTCTGGCAAACAGACAGACAGGACAAGACAAGCACAGAGACAACGAAATATAAGTAGTCAGACACAACCAGACAAATAGTCAGAAAATCCTACAGACATAAAGAAACACGAACGCACAGGCAGACAGCCGTGGGGGGAGGGGGGGGGGAAACACACACACACACACACACACACACACATACACATACACACACAACTGAACACAGTGACTCCGATAACCAAACAGCTACACAGCCACTCGCCGTCTCCGTGGCGAAGGCGTTACGGAAGACGCAGTCCGTAATCCCGCATACCCGCGTTCGAAACACAGCTGTGTGCGATTTGGCAGCAGACGGCCTTGAGTTGCTGTTTTTTTAAACAATTGGTATGGGTGCCGGTCTTTTAGAAAGCAATGGCAAACTACTGAACGTAAACTTGGCAAAAGATCACAACAGCAAAACATAATGGTGTTGACTGCGATTTCCTGTAAAGGATATGCAACTAACTTTAGCACAACCTTTCACAGACAACCAGACATACACACAGTCAGACAGCTGTATCAACATTACATAAAATACCATTCTGAGTCATTTTGTGGCTTGTCAAATCAATTCGATGAGAAAAACGTACATTGTTTGTTGAAGGTTTTAGCTGACGATTTTTGAAATCTGTGTAAATGTGCAACAGCTTCAGCTGTATTCCACGCTTGCCATGACATAAACATGTGTACAGCCTGTAGGACCTGGCCGTTTTAAGTATGCAGACAGATGTTGCTTACAACAAATTCAAATAGCAGAATTTCCAAACATAATTATCTATTTTTTTTTTACCACAGCAATCGTAAGAAACGTTATGTGATTCATGAGTCGACGTAATGGCTTGGGGTCCGCTTCTGACACAAAAGATAGCAAGTTCATATCGAGATGTAGAGATTTACGTTGTAAAATTCTGACAGATGTCAGTATGTATACATTTATATACACGCACTCCAGGTCTAATACACTATGTTGGCCATGGGGTAACTACTTTAGATATCAGTTTCTTAGGGCTATTTGTCATAGTTCGTTCGTTGATACGTTGCCAATACTTTGGAAGACTCAGTTTTAACTCTCAATGCATTTTCGTTCATGACTGTTTCGGTGCTAAGTGTTGCTAGACTCTGATGAAAGATGCTTTGCAGATATTTAAACAAGAATCACTATGACAATGTCAGCCTTTCGCAAGATGGAACACGTGTTCATCGCTATGCCAAAGGTAGCCTTTTGCAATATGGAACACATACTCTCCAATTACAATCTGTCAGAAGTAGTGAGGGAAAAGAGTGTTGAATTACAACATAGAACCCATACTGACTTTTTATGTAAAACGTGAACCGTAAGTAGACAACACGAGAAACATCTAATGGCAGTGGAAATGTGGTTTCTGATAAAAGTGCACACACCACGGACGGGCAGAAAAACGAATGAGGAAGTTCTACAAAGAGCAAATATAAACCGGGAACTGATTAGTGACATTAGACTTAGATAGTCAAGATCTATTTGGAACGTTATTAGAAGAAAAAAGCTTGAATACTTAGCATTAAGAGCAAGTAGAAGGCAAACATATAAATACTTGGATGGCTTGGCCACATGGCATAATCGGAACAAGAGGGTATACCTCATCCAAGACTGATGATCGTTTGATTGCTACAGCGGCCACCCCCCCCCCCCTGGCAATAGCTGTGAGAGGCTGGCTAAACCAGGCGCGGGTAGCCGATTTGGTGTCAAACCAAGCGGTGAACTAGGGTATGCCTACCCAGCATGTGAAGACAGGATCCGGCAGACTGCGCGGAAGAAATCATTCCTGATTCAACGGGCAAGACGGCGTTTACCTGCAAAGCGTTGTGGAACGTAATGAGCTCGGCAAGACACGTAGAGCGCCCTGGTCATCCACTGCACCTGTATTCGTCTCCAGTCGTCTTGACTTGTCCTGCCGCTGGATTCAGATGGACTCAGGCGAGAGAGTGAGGTCGGCGAATTTGCGCAACTTCTTCCTCACTTTAATCCAATTCATCGCGCAAGTCATTCTTCATCCAACAAACACCTTTATTGATATAATGTAGGATTATGACAGAAAGTCATGTCTTCGTAAAATATGATGGAGCTAACGTATGGCAGTAGACTGTACTGCCTGCTTTCTGTTAACGTCGAATGTTGGGCGGCACGCATCAAACCTGATATTTCCAACATTGTGCCAACGGCTGCCGGTGCAGAAGCAGGATTGGCAGGGTACAAATCTTATCCTAGTGCGACCCAAAATGCAACCCAAAGACTAAGTGTAATGACATGGCAGACCAGGCCCTAAGCCTTGGTCATCAACTGGTCTCGGATGGAAGCTCCGACAAGCGCACAATTAGAGTATTGCTTTGATAATCCGGCAGCTTCTGCAGCTTGCCTTGTTCCACACGTATGGTGTTGCCTTTCCTCTTGAGTAAACTAAGCAGGTCGAGAGAGGGATCATGTTGCATGGGCAACATATAGTCTCTAAATTTAACCCATGCCTTGTGAGAGATATTACTCCATTTTACAACCTATCATCTGTCAAGACAGAAAGGTGCCAGTCAGTCAGGATGATAATAATGGTAGTGATGATGGTACATCGAAATGAGATTTGTGTAGACACTTATCTGCCGTCCATGTACCAAAGTACCATTGCCATGGTGAATATTTTTCAAGTAGTCCTTTCTTAGAAACTGAAAAATGTATTACGCGGTAAGTCACTTCAGTATTAGAAACAGACTTTCGAAATATTAAATAGAACAAGTTCTGCTATATAGCAGTGAAACCTGGAGAACATGAACACATAAATTATCTCGAGCTTGGAAGCAACGGGGATGTGATTTCTAAGACGAATGTTGCTAATAACTTGCACTGTCACAGTAAATAACAACGATTGCCTGAAATAGCTAAAGAAAGTAGAGCATATTATATTAATTTAAGAAAGAGACAAATGGCGTTCCTTGGACATGTAATAAGAAGAGAAGCATTGGAGAACATCGCGACCCATGGAGAAAAAATTTTGACTGTCTACGTCTAATTATTCTAATCAATTTACGATGTTCATTTGTCTCCTGTAGTACTTGGTCATTGGTTTTTCTGTCTGTCCATGGTATTCTTTGCATTTTCCTCAGAAACCACATTTCTGCAGCCATCAGATGTTTTTCAGCTTGACTGCTCATTGTCCAAGTTTCACATCCATACAAAAGAACAGGCTCTATGTATCCCCTCAACACTCTTTTTCTCGTTTCAATTGACATCTTTTTATTGGTCAGAATGTTTTTCATCTTGCTAAAGGCTACTTTCGCCATGGCGATTCTTGTTCTAATCTCTTCAAGGCATCTCCCATCAGATGGTATGACTGTTCCAAGATAATTGTACCGATTCACTTGTTGAAGAATATTTCCATTTACTTGTATATTACATTGTGGCACTTCTTTCTTCCTAGTTACGACCATAACCTGAGTATTTTTACAATTTAATTCTAACCCCAGTTGCTCACTGTGTACAACAATCGCATCTACTAATTGTTGCAGATCCTGCGCATTGTCTGCAATTAATACTGTATCATCTGCATATCTAATGTTATTGATGTTTCGTCCTCCAATGCTGATTCCATTTATATCCTCTACATTTCTGAAAATATTTTCACTGTATAGGGGAAAAAGATCTGGAGACATCAGACATCCCTGCCTAACACCTCTCTTAATTGGCTGATACTGTCCCACTTCATTATCAATCCTTATTGCAGCTTGTTGTTTCTAACTCTATCAAAAGCCCATATGGCCTATATAATGTCTGCATATCTTTATTAACAAAAGCATAATGTAAAGGATAGTAGTGTCTTACTAGTATGCGCCAGGATTTAATCTGTGTTAAATGATAAACGTCTTTGTTACATTTAAAGTATGCTCATGGTTAGGGCCCATTACATTAGATGGAATCAATCTAGAGGAAGCAAACCCTACACATACATGCCGAATTAGAACGCACTGGCCATTGAGGTGCATAACCAGTGTAACACGCGCCCATCGAAAGAGTAAAGAAGAGGAGGGAGAATCACATCTGTTAATTTACTTCACTATTTAAATGCAAGCGCGTGTCAGTGAACTATATATTTTTGAATCAGCTATTCTGACCCGTCTAGGACAGCAACCAATGAGACTGGTGTCAGCGTGTGAGATGGAATCTTCAGACTAGATAAGATCTAATTGTTTCTAGAGAACAGAACTGTATGAAACTCGGTTACCACTGAGACTGGGCCGCTGCCATGTTTATTCAACTGAGATTTCCTGTTTTTCTTTCCCCTTGGGCCATTATAGCTGACCTGAAGTTTCCTTAAGTGAGGGATCAGGTTGATTGTCTTTTGCCACGTTTCTCCCATTCTTGCCCTAAAGTCCACTATTGCCTCCTGTATTCACAGTACGCGTCAGACAAGGCCTGTGTTGGGAGTAGAATGTGAGGATGATAGCACTGTATATTTAAATAATCGAAGATGATTAAAAGCGTGATTGAACGAAGCAGATTGTGGCTCGATGTAAATGGATAGCCTATTATCGCTATTAAGTTCGCAAATTGATTGATTCATTGATTGACTGATTGGTTACTTGTGCAATGATGTTTGTCATCGAACAGATCAAAACACTCGTATTACTAGAGTTTACTGTTGAATTGATCTGTTCACTCCATTAATCTATGTTCTTCATTGGCCCTTGTATATATGTAATCATGAATGCTTGTGCTAAGCCAGTGGTTCTCAACCTTTTTTGGCCCATTCCTCCCTTTACCATATGTTCAGAACGTCATTCCACCCCCCCCCCTTTCGAATTTCCTCCCTATAAATAACACCCCCCCCCCCCGACCCTTACACAGTATACATAAAAATGGAAGCTAAATTTAATAACACATTCTAGAACAAGTCTAAGCGTCTACTTAAAACGAGATTTGCGGGTCTACGTACGTTATAAAGCGAATTTCATTAGGGTGAGAAGTACAGAACCGTAAAATTTAGAGGGAAAAACAATACCAAGTAACGGGTTCTTGTATTAATGCGATCTTGAAATAATCTTAATTCCCCCCCCCCCCGGAAACCCTGGGGTGGGGGAGGGGGGGGGAATTCCCCACCGGTTGAGAACCACTGCGCTAAGCGATCCGATACAGCAACATGTCATTTGCAAATGTCAAGATTTGTCCAGGCCAAGCCGGTTGCATTCTAGTCAGTTTTGCTGTGTAGATAATAAATAACAATAGCATGGAGGGAAAACCATGTGGAAGGACACGGCATATATGCAGTGGTTCCAATGTTCACGTTCCTATACATAACTGCACCCTTCTCTCCATCAACGAATTCCCTACCCAATTAATTACACAATTGTATTACCGCAGGCCGTTAAACATTGCATAAGATGTAAGAAGTCTCCGCAGTACCAGGAATCATCAAGATCTTTAACAACACGAATTCTTCTTGATATGTTCCAGCAATGACCACCTAGGTAACCTTCGATACCCTGTGGCTGCCAAAGCAGTCTGGTACCATTCGTGCGCTCTTCACATTTGACATCACATTCTTGGCGAATATATTTGCCAGGCACGTTCGTGATACTATAACTGCTACGTTGTGATGGGTGTCCTCGGGGTTTTGGCAGTTATTTTAGATAATTGTGTAACCAGTCTTCATGTATTCTGGAAGTCTGTCTACTGATAATGACATCCATTACAGCACGGTGCTGTCCATGATATTTTACCTGGGTTTCCTGGTCAACCCTAAACTGGACATCTTACTGTAAAGTAAACGCGACCGACATGATATTGGCCACATTACCCATCTAGTCGGCTGGCCGAGTAGCTAGAAGGCCGGGCTATGATTCGGGAGACCCGGGTTCGAATCCCCGGTAAGATTTGGAGTTTTTTTTCTGTCCGGGGCACAGAAAAAAATAAAAAAAAACTCTAACCTGCACAGTTCGCGGCGACTGCACTAGCCAGGCGGCCTTAATTCCTCAGGCTCAAGACCCCTACTGTCCTACACCGCATGGTACTATAGGCAGTAAATGACAGTTGCAGTTACCCATCTAATGGCTAGCTCCATGTACCAAATACACTAGACGTCAGACAAAGGGGTCATTTACTTTTACCTCTTGTTACACCAACTAGTTCAGCGTATTCTAGCATGCTCGGCGTACCCGTGTTTTACATAATTTTACATCTTTCTTTATAAATTTATAATGATCATCATCCAGTGGCGTGCCTTGCACAGAACTGTGTCTCCAAAGCAGCCTCTAAAAACTTAGATGACCTGCCTGTTTTACTATCATGTGTAAATTATCTACTAAATTTTGAAATCGAATGCTTTGTGATTTTCCTCTTCTCTGCATCCCTGGTACATATCTTTCGATATTTATATTTTCCAGACTAACGTCTATTTCGTTCCAGCCAATTGTGGACACAAGTAAATAGTCTGTGAAATGAAAAAGTCCTCATCCATTGAGTGTTCAGTGATCCAAAATATAGAGCACCATATACTCTATACGCCTCGTGGTACGAGAAATGGATCCTTGACTAACTGTACTAGAATATGTTGACTTCTCGTCCTTGCCTTGAAGTGGGTTCGTTTGATGGCGAGGGACACTGGTAATAGGGGAAGCAGTTTCATACGCAAAGACCGATCCAGTGCACTACAAGTATTCGTACGTGTATGGACTACGCTTAAGTTCAAAGCGAGAGAACGAAAGAAAAGCTTTAAAAAAAAGAAAAACTAGAATTTGTGGAGAAATAGCACTTAACCCCATTGATAGTTTGTGCCGCAAGTCGTAACTTTTCACATCTCGTAACGTGAGTTTATTTTGATAGATGTAATCCTGCAGCTATTGACAGTCGCAGACGTACCTCAATCACAACATTCATTATTGATGAGGTTCTACAGAAATATCCTTCCGGCTCCCGGAGTTTTTACCAGTGCGACTTAGTCTCGCATCGATGCTTTGTTTGATACTAAGTAGAAAATAGAGGCAATCGAATGGGACTTGTATTTTAGAAAATACAGTGTTGTTGTTACTGTTATTGATGTTGTTGTTGGTGATGGTGGTTGTGGGGGTGGGGGAAAGGGGTGGTACTGCCGTTGCTGCTGCAGATGTTTTTTTTTTTTTTTTTTTTTTTTTGGGGGGTGAATACTGGGTTTTAAACCCGATACAGTGGTGATCATGATGCTTGGGTCCATAAAAGGTCTGGCATCCATCTGAATGAGGTTGATGTGGAGAATTTCCCCACAACTTGGTACCAGAATATCATCTCCAGGGGACTGTGTTGTAGAGCTCTCCTTTCACCTTCCCAACCACTTCTATGGTTGGAAGGTGAAAGGGAATGTGCTACAACGGTAACATAATTTGGCATCTGCTGGGAGGCATTGTAGGATTAATCGCTAATGGCACACATGGACTGGCCAAGATTCAGACAAAATTGATAGTTTCCTTTCAAAGGTTGTAGATGTTTCATTGTCAAAACGACCCCAACCCAATGCCTAAATGAGATAGAATCTGCGTATAAAAAGCGTAACATTATACGAGTTGATATAAAACACAGAGAACATAGAGAGCTTCGTGTGCCATGATGTTGATCCGTCGACTAAACTAATGATGATATGTCAGAGTCTTGCATAACACAAGACAAGTAGCTCGTTTTCTGGCAAGTGTGAAGTAATATCAAACTATCAAATCACACGAAGTGAATATCCGAAAGTATTATTCACACGTTTTATTGACGCGCCGCATTTATCATCGCACAAACATCGCGCACTGACAATCCATAACAATCATTATAGCATAAACAATATCACTACAATACATAATAATACATGCAAGCAATAAACATCTCACTTACAGTCAAACTATACAAGCGTTCGAACCAGTCTCCCACTGTCATACAGGCTAGCTCTCAAGGCAGATTCAAACTCAACTCGCATTCCCTTGCGACCTGTCCGTTCAACGATCTAAGCCCGTCTGCCAGTTCTGGCGTCCTACACGCTACACGCTCACGTCAGCTTGTGTCCCCTGCACGGTTCACGGGGTGAACTCAATTGCTGTGCGTGGCTGCTTATCCAGGCGTCGGCAAAGACGCCGCGTTCTCTCTGCCGTGTTTAACATTACTCAGGGTTGCGTGTTGTTATGGTGTCTGGCGTTGGTACAGACAACGCGTCGCAACCTCGGCTGTGAGACCTTGACACTCTCCACACCCCTTTTTCATGAAAGGATTTCCTTACATGTATAATATATCTCTAGGTGTTCTTAAACATGTCAAAGTCGAACATTATACATTAACAATTATCATAAATATATACAGGTGAATAGTCAACAATATGTATACACCACTTATGTTGCACTATGAAGTACAACTGTCAAGTACAATCTATTTAATGGGCATTACCTCGCTGTGACCCAGCTAGTCCGGTAGGTATCGGCTAAACTGGCCCCTACCTCACAACCAAGAACAAAAATACTAAAATAATCAGGTCAAGCCGTGAGCATCTCCCTCTGAGATGACTCCTCCATCAGACCTCTGTTTAGAGTTTCTAATGAAGGTCAACAGTTTTGGCAATATACTGTCCATATCTAAACGATGTTACATTGACATGTTATTTATCAAGCACACATGTTCATGGTTACAATACATATTTACATATCACCAATAATTTAGAATAATGTCCCCTGGTTATTATACAGAAAAATTCGGAACAATAATTTATCGTCGTTTACAAGACATAAATTACAATTGGAAATTTATTTCTTAGTGTCATAATTTGATCCTTATTGACAAATGTGCATAAAAAGTCACGTTTGTAAAGAAGCAATCAAGTTACGATGCTGAGATTACATCCTATAAAAAAAATCGACATATACAATTCCGTATATGGAAATATTTTAAATTACATTTTAATACAATTGTCATACATTTATATACTTTTAATAATACTATGCAAAAAATCGGAAGTATACAGCTGTACTATTACATGTGTTGTGATGTCATTCATACAAAGTTGGTCCGTTCTGGATGGATCTTCTATAAACGGAGTAGTAGTTGTTACCATCAGCTGTTGGATCGTCTCTTCCGCCTTCTGCTCGGATTGTACTGTCGCAGTCATCTTTCGTACCTTGTTAAAACGTCTTGGACACCTCGGTCTGGATACCTTCAGGATTACCTCACGTTGTAGTGGCTTGGTAAATTCCTGGATCTTGTAGTGTTGTCCAGTGACACTTCTCTGTAGTGTCTGGTTGTTACAATATTTATGTATTTACAATAATAATTACATTCTTTCTCATATCTCACAGTTATACAACACATTAGTTTACATAATACTGATTCCATTCTTTCTCATATCTCACAATTATACACGCATTCATTCGCATGATAATAATAAGAATCACAATATGTACATAAGTTATATACATTGGGAGATACAATCTTCCCCATCACAATGGTGTACACAGCGTTACTGACACATTGTCACACTTGGCTGTGGTACTGAGCACTATCTACGTTGCAGTTTTATACACCCTCTGCACTGTGCTCTGGTGTCGACTGGGTATTAGGTTCGTTGTATGGACATCTCAACAAAAGGTCTGCAAGACAGTTTTGTGAACCCTTTATATGGTTAACCTCATAGCTATAGTCCTGCAGAAGAAGGGACCATCTTGCCACCCTGCTGTTACTAGGCGTTCCTCTGGTAACAATTGTCAGCGGAGTATTATCTGTTTCAATAATGAAATGTTTGCCTAACAAAAATCTGGAAAGTTTACGTACCGAAAATACCATGGCAAGAGCCTCGAGTTCCGGTGTACTGTAATTTCGTTCGCTGGTGTTCAGTTTTCGAGAGACGTAGTATACTGGGTACAAGATTTGGTCGTGTTCTTGGAGAAGCACACCTCCAATGGCTACGGAGCTCGCATCACATCTTAATCTAAAAGTAATATTCAAATTTGGCAATTTCAGAATAGGTGATTTAGAAAAATATGAAAGAATTTTCGTAAATGCTGGCCTTAAACATTCACTGTTTACAATCACATTGGGGTGTTTATTTGTTAGTAGATCAGTGAAACATTTGGTCAATTCAGCAAAATGAGGAATAAACTGTCTGTAATAGTTTAAAAGCCCTAAGACACTTCGCAACTGTTTCTTAGTTGTCGGAAGCGACAATTTCAAAATTCTGGACATGATGTTATTGTCAGTTGATATAAAGCCATTTGAGATCTTATAGCCCAAAAATGAAATTTCCTGAAAGGCTATATCCACTTTGGAAGGTTTTACAGTCAGTCCATGATGTCTAATTCTGTCAAATGTCTGCTGTAGTGCTGTTATGTGCTCTGTTATGTCCTTTGTGTGTATGCAAATGTCGTCCATGTACATAATGATGTTAGCAATGTCTGTCAGAAGAATTCTTGTCATTCTGACGAAGGTAGCTGGTGCATTGACTAATCCGAAAGGTAGTTTACACCATTCGTATAAACCCCAAGGTGTGGCAAATGCAGTCAGATGTATACTATCAGGATGTACAGCTATCTGCCAGTAGCCTTTTGTCATGTCAAGTTTAGTAAAATAACGTGAGTCAGATAGTTCAGTCAAGATGTCTTCACAGTTGCTCATTGGTTCTAAATCCAACTGTGTAATCCTGTTGAGCTTACGATAGTCCACACAAAGTCTAATCGTGTTGTCCTTTTTGCGTACCAAAACTATTGGTGAACAGAAATGAGATTGTGAACGTCGAATGATATGATTTGCTTCTAAATCAATGATTTCTTGATGAAGTTTTTCTTTATAGTGTATAGGGATGGAATATGGTCTACTCTTAATAGGCACGTCAGATGTTAAGATGATTTGGTGTTGCACTAAATCTGTCTGTCCTGGGCTGTCAGAAAAGATAGTCCTGTAGTCTTGTATCAGTTGTCTGCAACTGTCAGTTTGTGTCTGAGTCAGTTTAGGATTTACCTTAATGTCTTGTAAGTTGGTCGTTGTGTCAAGAACTGGTGTCGGTATCTCGTCAGTGTCGTTGTTGTCCGTCTGGTCAACTATGGAGGTGCTTGCTGCAGTCTCTACTTGTTCGTCTTGCCTGTGGTGATAAGGTTTGAGCATGTTAATATGGAAAATTTTATGTTTGTCCCTAACTGCAATCTCGTAATCTACCATCGAAATTTGTCGTAGCACTTTGAACGGTCCTTGCCATGAGTCAGTTAGGAGATGTCTATCACTTGGCAAAAGAAGAAGAACGTCCTGTCCTGGCGTCAGTGTAATAGTTCTATTTCCTCTGTTAGCATATTGTCGGTAAATAGCTCCTGATTTTTGGAGAGCTTCTTTGGCTAATATACATGATTTCATAATTCTATCACGCAATGATGTTACATGTTCATATGGTGAAATGGGTATAGACACAGTTGTACTTCCAGTCAACACAGATTCTTACAGAGATAATGGACCGCGTGGTTGTGCACCATATAACATTTCGAATGGTGAGAACCCAGTGCTGGAATGGGGCACTTCCCTATATGCAAACAAAATGGCAGGCAGATAAGTATCCCAATCTTCAGGATGTTCTTGGGTTACCTTAGAGAGCATATGTTTCATATCGCCATTAATCTTTTCTACTATACCGGTCAAATGTGGGTGATATGGACTGTTGAAGCATTGTTTAACACCCAACATTTTGGTAAAGGCTTGTGTAGCCGAGGAAATAAATTGTCTACCCCGATCTGAAAGGATGGTATCAGAGAATCCTACCCTCGCAAAAATATGAAAGAACACTTCCATGATGTCGTTGGAAGTTATGTTCTTCATTGGAATTGCCTCTGGCCAACGAGTACATAGATCAATGAGTGTTACAATGTATCTATTACCTTTAGATGTTATATGGTTCAGAGGACCAACTATATCGACCGAGATCTTTTCAAACGGTCTACTAGCCAAATCAGTAACTTGCTATTCAGCTTGTGGGTGTTTACCCTTTTTGACAAGCTTTTGACAGATGTCACACGATCTGCAATACTGTTTGGTATCGTTGTAATACTTTGGCCAATAAAATTGAGTAAGTAACCTTGCTCTAGTTTTAGCATAAGCCATGTGTCCTGCAAAGGGTATTCATGAGCTATATTCAATGCTTGCTTGCGGTTTTCTAACGGTAGCACTGTTTGTTCTATAGTGCTGGAGCTTTTGGTGTAGTACCGTGTTAGAATTCCGTTCTTAAGAGCAAAGTACCATTGAGCATTCTTTGCTACTCTTGGCTTTTGGCCTATAAGTTTAAAATACTTTTGCAGAGGTCGATCGGCTTTCTGAGATGTTATAAACGTCTCCCTAGTTGTTACAACAGGACTTACTCGTTGTAAAGCCTCTGTTTGATCGATTCGATCTTGCATCTGTGCAGTAGATCGAGTTACTGCGTTTACTACATTACAACGATCATTCTCATCACACATTGATGTTACATTCACACAATTACATGTATGTTCTGGCATAGCCAGGTTAGTATTTGTACATTCAATTACAGGTGGTAATACATCATGAATGGTGATTGGTGATGAAGGTGAAGTGGTAGTATCACTATTACAACTGACAGATGATGTATTGATGTCATGTGGTATGTCATTCACTTCAGGAAGGTTTCCAATGATAATATCACAGCAAGGATTGGTTAATGCTGCGCATTTAACCTTTCCTGTAAGGAATGGTGTCGTTATATATGCCCATGCAAGTGGATATTTCTCAATGTTCCCTGAGAATGTCCTGCATGTGACATATTTACCACTATATTGTGATGGTAGAATATAATCTCTCTTTACACCAATGAGAGTACTTCCGCTATCACGTAAAACTGTGGCAGGTTTACCATTAACATACCCCTGGTGGATGTTCAGTTTACCTTTGGAGTTTACTACAGAATTGGCCTCCTCACTGGTAATAGGTATAGAATGGCCGCATGTTAACACGCCATCCTCATGAAATTGATCACAAATGGTACATTTTTCCTGATGGAATACTTCAATGGAGTGTGCCGAGTTTACTGGGTGATCTTGTACACTTTCATCTTCTGACGAAGAAATGTCAAACATGGCTGCATTAGCCCTTTTGGTCATTGACTTGGCTTTACAATCTTTACGCCAGTGACCAAAAGCCTTACAAAGGTAACATTTTGTAAGTTTTTTGTAGTTCTTTCTCTCTTTCTCTTGCTTAGAAATGTAATTATGCAAGTAAACAGTGTACCCAGGATGTTGGTCGCACATATCATGCTCATTGTGTGCATAGTTGCAATATTTACACTGATATAATTTCTCTGCAGTTTGCCTATAGGTCTTTGTTTGCTATTTGACCCTGCCTGATATTTGCCATATGTAGCTGCTGCTACAAAGTCTGTGCTGGTCCGACTACTAGAGAAACAATGCTTATTGGCTGCAAAATAACCAGAGCCACGACTTTCAATCTGTTGAACACTTTCCCACTGACATTCCAACAAAAATTTAGAAAAGGGGGCTGGGAGAGATGCAATAATCTTATCTCTCAACATAAGGTCAACCAATTTGTCATAACTTCCATTTACTTTAGCTGCTGACAGCCATTTAGAAAAAATATTTTGAATTTCTGAGATGTAATCAGAGAACGTGTGTGTTGGCTTAGGAGACAACTTCCTAAACTGTTCTCTATAACCTGATTCATCTAGCAAAAAATGTGACATAATTTTTGCTTTTATGTAAAGATAATCTTCTTTCAGGTCATTTGGGATCGACTCTATGACTTTAAGAGGTTCCCCAGAAAGACTTCTTACATACACTATCCCCTATTCAGGTTTTGGGATTTTGTAATGATCCACAACGAATTCAAAATTTTGGGTGAATGCTGCTATGCAATCACCTGTGTTGTAACTTCTGATCAGACCTGGGTACTTCTTATGAGGTTGATCTTTGTCTGTTTCTCTATTCACTTTATCTTTAGAACATTCAGCTTTTAGCTGTTCAATTTTTAGTTGTGTTTCTTGCTCTTCTCTCTTACTTTGGGCTAAGATCTCAGCTTGCCTCACTGCAGCTTCTAATTGTGCCTGTTGAAGCTTTAAAGCAGCCTCTGAGTCTGCCTCTTTACTTTTCAAAGCCCTTTCGGCTGCTCTCTCATCCCTCTCACTAATTTGCTCTTGTTTCAAACAATATTCTGCATATTTACTTTCACTCCATGCTCTCAATCCCTCACCAGACATATTCATTTTTAAACCCATTTCAATGAAATCGTTTAAAGAAGACATGATGAACAATAGGTATGATGGAATAAATATAAACAAAATTACTTATGATGTTAGTAAGTTACAAATATTTATAGCACAGTTAATGTCTAAAGCCAGACTAACGAAAGTATAAAGACAGCTGAAAATTTTTTTTATACTCAAGTAATCCTTGGGTACTGTGCTGTTCAGTGGTGCTCGAAATCACACTGGAACGTCTTTCGGGTTGACGCACAAAAAATTTTTGAAGTTCACCAGACTCAGGTAAAGTTGTCACAAAAATCCTGTACTTTTTAAACTAAACGAAATTAGAACGTTTGTAAATGTATGGTGTGTGTAATGTCACTGAAGTCTGTAAAGGTTTGTATGCTGTCAAGTATTATTGTTAGTCGTTACCACTTTCAACAACTTTCACGCTCACACTACCTCTACTCAATGACATTCAAGGGCACGGCCGCCATTTTGGATTTTAGGTACAAAATTTGTTGAATTTAGTGCTAAGTCTGAAGACGCCTCGGTTGGCTTCAAATAATATCTTCACACTTATAATTTAATTAAATCAACTCTATTAATTCGTTACTTTACCTTAATCTATGACTTGCGCACTTCTATCGGCATGTTCACATTCGCTTCAAACTCGGACAAAAAAAAAATTTATACGTTCGCATTTGATTCAAAACCCGGACGAAAGCCTCCACATTCGCACTTGTCAGAGTCTTGCATAACACAAGACAAGTAGCTCGTTTTCTGGCAAGTGTGAAGTAATATCAAACTATAAAATCACACGAAGTGAATATCCGAAAGTATTATTCACACGTTTTATTGACGCGCCGCATTTATCATCGCACAAACATCGCGCACTGACAATCCATAACAATCATTATAGCATAAACAATATCACTACAATACATAATAATACATGCAAGCAATAAACATCTCACTTACAGTCAAACTATACAAGCGTTCGAACCAGTCTCCCACTGTCATACAGGCTAGCTCTCAAGGCAGATTCAAACTCAACTCGCATTCCCTTGCGACCTGTCCGTTCAACGATCTAAGCCCGTCTGCCAGTTCTGGCGTCCTACACGCTACACGCTCACGTCAGCTGGTGTCCCCTGCACGGTTCACGGGGTGAACTCAATTGCTGTGCGTGGCTGCTTATCCAGGCGTCGGCAAAGACGCCGCGTTCTCTCTGCCGTGTTTAACATTACTCAGGGTTGCGTGTTGTTATGGTGTCTGGCGTTGGTACAGACAACGCGTCGCAACCTCGGCTGTGAGACCTTGACAGATACAGCACATTAACATATAATTACGAAACTAAATGAAGAGAAGGCAATTGTGTATTTGCATCACCAGTGATGTCAGCGCAATGGACTTTATGAATGACAGATGTTCACTGGTCAACATCATCATACACTATGCAGATAAGTGGTCAGTCATGGTGTCCCATCTCACCCGATCCGTAGAATGGCATATGAGTTATATGTTCTTTTCCTTCGCATACCATTTGGATAAGCCGCCAAACTGTTTGATTCTGCCTTGTTTAGATTAGTTTCGCATTAAACCTACCAGTTGACATACCATTGTCATGTTTCACTTTCTCACAAGACGTCCAAAACGTTTTTCTTCCATACGTCTAATTTCTCTACCACAAGTCGTAACTAGTAACTTTCTCTCATATAATGGCTGTGTTGGAATAATTTCCCTAATACAATGGTCGTGTTCATATAATTTTCTAATACAATGTCCGTGTTGGTATAGTGTATGTAATACAATGGCCGTGTTGGTGTAGTGTCTCTAATACAATGGCCGTGTTCATATAATTTCTCTAACACAATGGCCGAGTTCATATAATTTCTCTACCCAAATGGCCGTGCTGGTATAATTTCTGTAGCACAATGGTCGAGCTCATATAATTTCTCTAATTCCAATGGCCGAGCTCATATAATTTCTCTAATTCCAATGGCCGAGCTCATATAATTTCTCCAATTCCATGGCCGAGCTCATATAATTTCTCTAATTCCATGGCCGAGTTCATATAATTTCTCTAATTCCAATGGCCAAGATCATATAATTTCTCCAATTCCATGGCCGAGTTCATATAATTTCTCTAATTCCAATGGCCGAGCTCATATAATTTCTCCAATTCCATGGCCGAGTTCATATAATTCCTCTAATTCCAATGGCCGAGCTCATATAATTTCTCTAATTCCATGGCCGAGCTCATATAATTTCTCTAATTCCATGGCCGAGTTCATATAATTTCTCTACTTCCATGGCCAAGCTCATATAATTTCTCTAATTCCATGGCCGAGTTCATATAATTTCTCTAATTCCAATGGCCGAGCTCATATAATTTCTCCAATTCCATGGCCGAGTTCATATAATTTCTCTAATTCCAATGGCCGAGCTCATATAATTTCTCCAATTCCATGGTCGAGTTCATATAATTTCTCTAATTCCATGGCCGAGCTCATATAATTTCTCTAATTCCAATGGCCGAGCTCATATAATTTCTCCAATTCCATGGCCGAGTTCATATAATTTCTCTAATTCCATGGCCGAGCTCATATAATTTCTCCAATTCCATGGCCGAGCTCATATAATTTCTCTAATTCCATGGCCGAGCTCATATAATTTCTCTAATTCCATGGCCGAGCTCATATAATTTCTCCAATTCCATGGTCGAGTTCATATAATTTCTCTAATTCCAATGGCCGAGCTCATATAATTTCTCTAATTCCATGGCCGAGTTCATATAATTTCTCTACCACAATGGCTGTGTTCGTAAAATGTCTCTACCGCAATGGCCGTGTTGGTATACTTTCTCTATCACAATGGTGGTATCAAAAATCAGTTGGTTGGTAACGTGCAATTGATCTAATGCAGTGGTTCTCAACTGGTGGGGAATTTTAGGGTTTCCAGGGGGAAATTAAAATTATTTCAAGATCTCATTAATGCAAGAACCAGATACTTGATATTGTTTTTCCCTCTATGTTTTTAACGGTTCTGTACTTCTCGCCGTAATGAAGTTCGTTTTATAACGTAAGTAGACCCGCAAATCACATTTTATGTAGATGTCTAGACTTGTTCTAGTATGTGTTATTAAATTTAGCTTTCATTTTTATGTATACTGTGTAAGGGTGGGGTGGGGGGGGGGAGTGTGGAGATTTATAGGGAGGATATTCGAAAGGGGGGAATGACTTTCTGAACATATATTAAAGTGGGGGGGGGGGGGCAAGGGCCAAAAAAGGTTGAGAACCACTGATATAATACAATCACGGGCTTCAGCTGTATCTCGCAACAATAAAATAGTAAAGGTATCCCCCATAGCAAGATACCACGGTCCAGGTGTGAGGTCTTAGGCTATCGCTTATTCTAGGCCCTGACATATTAGGGGATACCTGTTCCTTTCGACGTCTCATTTCCTTACCAGACTATTCAAAAGTTGTACCTAGTTTCCTAGACTGGATTGACCTCAGAACCTTTCTTCTAGGAAAAAACTGATGTTACCTCTGCTGGTGATTGAACACTTGTCGTAGGTCCGCCTCATGTGGCTTTCTCTCACTCCTTTGCGATCTCTGCATGTTTACAGAAATGACAGTTTACTACCATTCGATATTTATACGTTTCCACATATTCCTGGGTATTGCATGCATACAAGACTACAAGCTCTGTGTACAGCAATGTCATCACATTGATATTGACAGGTTGTTTTTTTTAAATAGTAGTTATCTTTTTCTTCTGGCAAAAAGCTGCTTTTCCAAGAAGACGATTCTTCTTATCACTTCACAATGATTAGTTAGTTAGTTAGTTGTATATTCTTTACAAGACGCTCCAGTCAACCCCATCATTGTTTGGCTGTTCGTGATTTCATGGCAAATTTACGTTCAGTAGTTTGCCATTGCTTTCTGAACGACCGGCACTCATACCCGTGTAAGGGAAACCGACGCAAGGCGGTCTGCTTCCAAACCACCCACAGCTGTGTTTCGAACGCGGTATACTAGATTACGAATCGCGTCCGAAATCCGTTCGCCACAAAGCGGGCTAAAATATTATTAGAAAACAACAAATAGGGCACAGAAAATAGTTTTCTGAAGACGTAGAGAGTAGATCAAAAACATCAGCTGTCAGCTGAACACACAGAGTACTTTTATTTTCTCATCTGACGACGTCGAAAGTACAAGTGTTCCTGCTTATCACCATGGCCATCACATCCCATCTCCGCATGTAAAGTGAGCTCTACTGTGGTCTTGTTAGCGAAGTTCTAATCGAACTGCGCTGATCATGAGCACGGTCGGACGGGTCTTTGCTTGTCAAACTGAAGGCATTTGTCTGCAAAATGTGATAACGACATCACATACCAGATCCATGTCAAGAAACTTCTTCGGGACCATCTTGTTCTAATGAGTCTCCATCGTGGAACTTCGATGTGCACTACTGACTTCTTGTAGCCCATCCCTTGATGTTGCCAACGTTTATGTAACATTGTCTCCCTCTCACACCTTTCCCGTCCTGGCTTTCCTTTAGGGTATCTTTAGCAAGGGGTTTCGTCTATTTATGTGACAAAAGTACCTTCATTTTCGTATGTTGATCTCATTCAGTGATGTTTTCTGCAATCACAGTTTTTGTAAGGATAGATATTCCCCCCTTACAAGTTAATAATGATAACAATTTACACTAATGTGTAAGAATTCATAATTCTTCACGTTATTATATCAAATGTAAAAAACGTTGTGCTCAGGCCTGGTTCAGGTGTCTCTCATTTCCCAACAGTCATAGAAAGTTAGGGACAGATTGGCCACCTATTCCCCCCTTGCTCTCAGGCCTACACAGTGTGATGGCGTTATCACATCACAGACCCATAACAGAAAACTGCTTCAGGACAAATATATATTGTTAATGAAGCGTACCAAGTCCGTGTCTAAGCGCTTCATGAAACAGAGGTTCTTTAAACCTGAACAGCATGAAGACACATTGAACAGGCCATGGCAAAGATAGTCTTTCGCAAGATGGAAAACATACCAATTAAAAGCTGTCAATTGCATTGAAAAACGGAGTGTTTAAATGATATATAGAATGCACATTAATAAAAAGAAAAAACGAAAAGTGAAATATGTCAGCTTCAGAAGAACACAATTACAAGCGACAAAGTGACGTTTGGGCTAGACAACCCTCATCAGAACGTAGACATCAGGTACTGCTATAACTACATACAAGATCATTGTAAAAGTACTTAGTTTATGTACTTCAGGCGTCTCAAACGGCACAAACATGAATCAATACTCTCATCTATAAGACTGTATACGTGTAAAACAAGGTTAAACGCAGGCAAGCTGTGGTTTCTTTTAAAAAAATGCTAAGAAATCCATTGACGGACAACGGACAAACTTGATGAGAAAAGAACAAGGGGATGGCAAAAAGAAAAATACATAGATAGCGTGGCCACATGGTTTAAAGGGACAAGAGCATAGACCTGATCCAAAGTTCTGTTTGCTGTGCGGAATGATGATCGCCCTCGCTTATCGGCACATGGTGATCAGTTTGAATACATGATCAGTTTGAATACAATCAAGTGTACCTCACTTGTCTGAATAATCAGATAAAGTAAACATTCCCCCCACCTATATCATTTTATGCATGCAACATACGGACAATAAGAACAAACGAACGAACGAAAATCTTTATTTTCAAAGTGTTGAGAATTGGGCACGCAGGCCCGTCTGACCTTCTGCCCTTCTCAAAGAAGAGAAGCTGGGGATTATAATGGCAGTGGACACATGGTTTCTGAAACATGTGGGTAGAAAACTATGGCCAGATAATTTCATATTTATTAAGCTGTTATGGTAACTCACCACCTTGACGAGGGGTCTGGTCAATGCTAGTGACTAGCGTTATGCTCTCTGTGGTCCTTTGTTTAAACTCATATATATCATGTGTGTGTATGAGTGTGTGTGTATATGTGTGTGTGTGTGTGCGTGTGTGTGTGTGTGTGTGCGTAAATTCCTGTCTTGATGGGGAATTGAAAATATGACCATAGGGCCGTCAGGAAAACGTGTTAGTCGCTGTGATATAACGGCTCCATGATTCTAGATGTGGACACACCGACATGTCTTTGATCAACGCTGTTGAATGACAGGAGTCACATCATAACGACTTATCGAAGACTATCCGGACAAGAACTGAAAACTTATCATACAGAATAATTAATATGTGATATACCGATAATGTAATCCACCGAATGCTGCTATTGAAAAAGAAATATAGTTTTTATTCTAAATTCTGTTTGATATGATAAGTGTCACATAATCATTATTCCTCACTCGAAGGTCACTCTCATCACAGGCTTTTCTGGAGAATTTCGATCCTCGCCAGTTTTTCTGTTTTATGAGTCCTCATTCTCATGGTGTCTTTTTGCATTCTCATGGCGTCGTTTTAGATTATCTCTGCCTCTTGGTCTAGCAATCGCACAATCGATTAATGCTCTTTCTAACCTACTGTTAAGTTTAATGTGGCCGAAGTAATTCAGTTTTAAAAACATATTGCTGTTTATTACTCAGTTTTCTTCTATGTTTAGATCTTATTAAATGTCAGTATTTTAAAAATTCCTTATACAGGGAATGCCATGAACGTTTTTGTAACACTCACGCGACGGTTTTTGTCTTTAGTGATTGATACACTTTCGTGATTCACATTTGTATGTTGGTATTAGGGGGAAAAAGACTCCTTAATCTCAAAATTGTTATGACTCTGCGTAAAATTGTACACAACAAATATATTCAGTGCGAAAATGACTATACATTGGTACCTCGGGTTACGAACTCCTCAGGTCACGAACAATTCAGGTTACAAACAACAACTTCGAGAATTTTATGTCTCGGGTAACGAATAGTGCCTCGGGTTACGAGCGAAGGCGCGAGAGAGAGAGAGAGAGAGAGAGAGAGAGAGAGAGAGAGAGAGAGAGAGAGAGAGAGAGAGAGAGAGAGAGAGAGAGAGAGAGAGAGAGAGAGAGAGAGAGAGCAGGGTATAACGTTGGAGACAAACGATCGCGTACAGTACAAACAGTACTACAGATGAGCTTGTGGATCTTCAGAATGAACAGCTAAAGACATTACAGTAGGAGCAGTCGTCCGATAACGAGGAGTCAGTGACCGTTTCAACTGCCAGGATTACAGAAATTTTCAGCAAGTGGGCAGACGTCGAAGACTTCATTGTGAACCATCATCCAAACAAACTTGTTGCTAACAGGGCAGCAAACCTGATGAATGATAACGCGATGGCCCACTTCAGAAAGATTCTCCAGCAAAGGAAGCGACAAATTTCCCTTGATAGTTTCTTGGTGCAGAAAGATTCCCAGTCGGCTGCCAAGAAACAGCGACAAGATACTCCTGAAACTAATGATTCAGAATAACAAAGAAAGTGACAAATTTCCTATGATCGTTTTCTTGGAAATAAAGATAGACTACATCTTTTTTTTTAAATTTTACATTTAATTAATTTAGTTGTTTTCTTTCTCTTTATTTAATACGTGAAGTACACGTATTCTTTGCGTTTTATCAGGTAAACGACCGGATGTTAATAAAAAAAGAACGATTCTTTCATCGTGAAACGGATTGTCTTTATTTCATTGATTTCAGTCTTTCGCATTAAGAACTTTTCGGGTTACGAGCCGAGGTCTTGAACGAATTAAGTTAGTAACCCGAGGTACCACTGTAGCTGAGAGCAGGTGGTATTTTCCACAGTACTATTTATTAATTTTGGAGCTTACAATATATGAACATACTTTATTTATGTTAATAATTTTGGAACTTAAATATATGAAAATACTTTATTTCTGTTATTAACTTTGGAATTTACATTATTTGAAAATATGTTATTTCTACTTTATCCTCCAAACGAGCGTAAGTTCTCGACCTCTTACACCCATCCGTAGATACTCCAATGTATTGTCCATATTACGTATCCTCTATATAATTAGCTTCTATAATTTTACATCACCCTAAACATCTTTTCTCCCACCGATTCCAAAGTAGTGGCTTTCTAATGATGCTATCAACAGGCTGTTTTAAATATGTAGGCTATCCAACAATACTCTTCTTTGGATATTTGTATTAGTTCCACAGGTTCGTCTAATTTGCTACCTAAACGCGTATATGACCCACAACTTCAGCATGGGTTTCACCTAGGAAAATCAGGTGATCATTTGCCTGGTTCATTCCCATTAGCTTTATTAGTTTTATATCAACATTGTTCGAACAGTACGTACAGTAACGTACCCGTATTCCCACATGTGTACTATTGGGTATATAGTGCTAGCCTCATATGTAAGATCGATCTTTACTCGATGGACGACGTGGTCAAGGTCACACTGACCGGCTATGCTTTCCAGAAAAATGCATGGCACCAATTTCAGTCTGAGGAAACGTATTGCTTTGCGTTTATTTTCACAATGTCATGTATGCCGACCTTACAGAAAGCAATGGTAAGCTACTGAATGTACATTTGTCTACAAAATATCACAAGCAGCTAATAAATGCCGGGGTTGATTGTGACGTCATGTAAAGGGCATGCAACTAACTTTTAACTGAACAAAGCTAAAGAAACTGGTCCTCAGTTTCACATTATTGACAATGTAGTCCAATAATTATTGGACCCCTGTCGACATTATACGTGCCATTAGTTGACAAAGATAGGCGTTGGAGAACATCGTGACAGCTTGAAAGATCAAGGGGGAGAGAGGCAGACAAAGAGAAATTATCCTGGATGGATTGAGACGGTGGCATGGAGGAATATCATCAGCCGAGTTGATGTGAATTATTTGACTGCGTACACCATCAGAAACTTTGGGAAATCATGAGGAAAATAAGTTTTCCATCATATGTATTACAACTCATAAAAATGCTATATCTAGACCAACACTCAGCGGCTAGAATAGATCGCGAGACATAATATTGGTTTGACATCAAGCTAGGAGTCCGTAAGGGCTGTATGATGTCCACCTGTTTGTTTAACCTGTAAGCCGAAAATATAACCAGAAATGTCAGAGATGATATAATAAAGGAGCAATTTGATGCCCTAATGATCGGTGGTAATGAAATGCCAGAAGTTCGATATGATATTAATACATTATTACTATCTACATCACATAATTGTATAGAAAACCTAACAACCTTAACCCAAAAGAATAGTGAAAATAACAAATTATATCTTAACATAGCAAAAACAAAGATAATGCATACAGATAAAACTACTATGGAGAAAGAAATATATGGTAATGAGGAAAAATTGGAGGTGGTGGACAATTTCGAATATCTTGAGTCATTAATTATCAACAATAGTGACACAATGAAAGAAGTTAAATAGGAATATCTATTGCTCTTCAAAGGCTAAAACAACTGAATATAGTATGGAGTGGGACAGATAGAACTATACAAATTAGATTTTTAGGAGCATGCATCTCCCCCATTGCAACATACGCATGTGCGACATGGGCGCTTACTAAACAAGCTGAATAGCTTCTACATGCCTTTGAATATAATTGTTATAGACGGATTATAAGAATATCTTGGATAAAGAGAAGAACAAATGCATCTATACTTCAAGAGCTGAATATTGAAGAAGGTTGGCTATTAAAGACGATAATACATAGAACATTGAAATATTTTGGTCACTTGAAACGTCATGAAAGTTTGGAGATGACAATAATGGTAGGGTATATGCCTGGGAGAAAGCAATGGCAAACTACTGAGCGTAAAACTTGCCAAGACATCAACAGCAGCTGAAAATTGCTGGTGTTGACTGCAATGCCCTGTAAATTATATGCGGGAAAAAATATGCCTGGGAATAGAGGAAGCGGAAGGCGAAAGATAAGATGGGTGCAGGATGTGGCGGATGATCTCCAGATGGGTGTATCGAATGCGGGGCATCTTGCTTATAATCGAGAAGTTTTCAGGAAGGTTGTTATGGGAGCGAGGTTCTACAAAGAACATGCTACTGAATGAATGCATGAGTCGTATGTGACTTACAAGAAATCGTTTTCTAACTTCAATAACATGGACATTTTGCATAAAATGTTCTTCATTTGATAGAATGCAGTTTTAACTTGCCCTATTCGGCTCTTGAGCTCTGTAATGCATTGTCCATATGATATCATGTGCCTAGTATTGAATTTCTGCACTTGCCCCAGAATAACATCATCATTTACTTTAATTACACCTTTAGGTACCATCCGTTTATTTGACATCGCCATGACTTCTATCTTTTTATAATTCAAGCTAAGGCCTATTTGATCACTTTCTACAACCACTGTATCTATCATTTCCTGAAGTTCCTTCTGTCTTGTTGCTTTGAAGACGGTGTCATCAGCATAGCGTAAGTTATGTATACGGGATTTTTGTAAAGCCTCACTACGCTTTGTTTGTAGAACAAATTTGAAAAGTGAAGTACATGATGTCATCAAAAACTGTGCTCCACAGTTCATCGTGAAGCAATATGCAGCGAATTGCTGTCGTCTGCTCGATTTATTCTTTGCACTCCAAACAGAATGGTGTTGTCAACAGAAGAAAGAATGTTTCAAATTTGTTCTACATACAAAGTGTTGTAAGACTTTACAAACACCCCGTATTATGTCCACTAACTAGGATCCCTAGCACATTTTCTGTAGATCTCATTATATAGTTACTGTACAATGAAAACTCAGGGGACGTTACACATGGTTACCTTGCCTAACATCCGTCTTTATGCACTGAAATGTTTCTAAAAGTATGGTTACTTCTTGTTGCCAATATATGTGCTTTATTAATCTCAGATTTAGTAGTTTGATTATTTCCTCATGTTTTAGATTGTCAAACGCTTTTTTGTAGTCTATGAAGCATGAGACCAGCTCCGTGGCCGAGGGGGTTAGCAGCTTTCTCCGCTAACCCCGAATACTCTCGTCACGTGACGCGACGAGAATTAGCAGTGGTTCGAATCGCAAAAGTGACTTATGAGAGTATGGAGCCGGTCGCTCAGAAAGTCGTGGCGTGCTGATAAGCGTAATCTAGCCTAGGAATCAACATACAGCTGAAAGATGCTGGTGTTGACCGCAATATCCTGAAACAGGATGGAAACGCGGGGAAAAAAAAAAAAAAAAAAAAAAAAAATGAAGCATGAGAACAGATCCGTCTTTACTTATTTAGCTCTTTCTAATTATGCGCTGAGAAAATATATGCCACTGTTTGTGCCCTTTCACTATACAAATTCACATTTGTAAATGTACAAATAACATGTTAAAGTATACACACAGTTTTCCTTTAATGCATTCCTATTTCAAAATAGTTGTTTCCCAATTCACTACATTTGTGTTTATTTTGGTATGCTGATCTCAGTAACCGAAGTAGCCAGAGAACTTGTCAGTGAAGCAGTTACACTACATAAGGAGCGCCGTTCAAATTGCTGCTAATGAGCAACTGTAAGCTTCCAGCATCAACGTTAGTCTAATCTTTAACGTTGTGGGCTTCCTCTCAAATTCAACCCTAACTTTTATACGCGCACGTCCGCCCTCAGCTCATCATCTGTCATGTCACATGAGTTCATCTATCGCAACCTTTCTCCATGCTTTGAGAAACAGAGCGTTGCTGTTCAAACTTTTCGCAAATGTAAATAACTTCCTAAAGAGCTTTTTTCTGTTGTACTAATGCGCTAGCTTTTCCACTCTAGATGTTTACAGCATGTCTAAACAGTTCCATTTGCATTCGACAGTCTGGATTCATCGCTCCAAACCTGCGATGTACAGCGTGCACGCACATACAACTAAGATATTACAGAAGAAATTATTATAGTCATAGGGCAAATTATATTATTACTCTTTCAAATAGCATTCACTCATGCATGGTATAGTAGATCTTATCATGTCTCATCTTGATGTCTATTCCTGAACAACAATACACACATATAGTCGACCTTATATATTTAACATCGAATCTTTTCTTCTCATGCATGAAGTTTGTTCCTTTATGTTGTGTGTAACTAAGTATTTATCTGTATTTTGTTATTTTTTGATATAATTTGCATTCCATAAGATCTTTGTGATTTCTCTAATCACCCTGTATAGTCTTGAAGTTCTAATTCTGTTCCTATTAAAATACCAATATCGTGGAAGCACCATGGGATGTACATACATTGATTTCCAACCGATATAGATTGTATTCTCAGATGCATAGTGACACAATCGCTAGGGGAGTGGGAGGGGTATTCCCCAGCATCTACTGGCAATTTCAACACACGCGCGCGCACACACACACACACACACACACACACACACACACACACACACACACATAATCTTATTATGCAAAGGAACTACACTGTTTCCATCCTAGTACCTTGATGCAATGATGTCAGTAATGCTTTTGTCGAAATGTAATTTTCTCACTGTTTGTAAAACTCCTTAACGCCAAACTGGATGTAACGATTTTGTCGAGTCGATGGTATACGTTTTATAGGTTTGAGAATTGTTTGCCAGTCAGTAATCTTCTGTTGAAGATGAGCTTTCGTGTCCTTCTTTTGGTCTATAGTCAGTCTGTTTTTCTCGGGAATATGCTTTCTTAGTATGGTAAGAAACCGTGACATGACTCTATGTGATTATATGATTTAGTGTTCTATGGCTGTAATAGAAACGTTTAAACAGCTTTCATATGCGGTGTCTACCAAGAATACTTGGTATAAAATCATCATCATCATCATCATCAAGTGCCATGCTATCAGACGTAGGCGTTCATGTCTCTCCACAAATCTCGGTCTTTGGTTTTCTGGACCAACTCTGCTGATGATATTCCTCCATGCCACCGTCTCAATCCATCCAGCATCATTTCTCTTGGTCTGCCTCTGCCTCTCTTCCCCTCGATCTTTCCAATTGTCATAATGTTGCTATTGAGTGGCATGACAAAATCACAAATACTGAAGTATTGGAAAGATTGGGTTGTGTGACGGTATATTCCATGTTTAGTCTTCGTAAACTTAGTCGGATAGGAGAATGGAAGACTGTAGAATACCAGAGGTAGACGTAGATGGATGGGAGGACGGACCACTCTAGAATACCAGAGGTAGACGTAGATGGATGGGAGGACGGACCACTCTAGAATACCAAAGGTAGACGTAGATGGATGGGAGGACGGACCACTCTAGAATACCAGAGGTAGACGTAGACGGATGGGAGGACGGACCACTCTAGAATACCAGAGGTAGACGTAGATGGATGGGAGGACGGACCACTCTAGAATACCAGAGGTAGACGTAGATGGATGGGAGGACGGACCACTCTAGAATACCAAAGGTAGACGTAGATGGATGGGAGGACGGACCACTCTAGAATACCAGAGGTAGACGTAGATGGATGGGAGGACGGACCACTCTAGAATACCAGAGGTAGACGTAGATGGATGGGAGGACGGACCACTCTAGAATACCAGAGGTAGACGTAGACGGATGGGAGGACGGACCACTCTAGAATACCAGAGGTAGACGTAGATGGATGGGAGGACGGACCACTCTAGAATACCAAAGGTAGATGTAGATGGATGGGAGGACGGACCACTCTAGAATACCAGAGGTAGACGTAGATGGATGGGAGGACGGACCACTCTAGAATACCAGAGGTAGACGTAGACGGATGGGAGGACGGACCACTCTAGAATACCAAAGGTAGATGTAGATGGATGGGAGGACGGACCACTCTAGAATACCAGAGGTAGACGTAGATGGATGGGAGGACGGACCACTCTAGAATACCAGAGGTAGACGTAGACGGATGGGAGGACGGACCACTCTAGAATACCAAAGGTAGACGTAGACGGATGGGAGGACGGACCACTCTAGAATACCAGAGGTAGACGTAGACGGATGGGAGGACGGACCACTCTAGAATACCAAAGGTAGACGTAGACGGATGGGAGGACGGACCACTCTAGAATACCAGAGGTTAGACGTAGATGGATGGGAGGACGGACCATTCTTGAATACCAAATGTAGACGTAGATGGATGGGAGGACGGACCACTCTAGAATACCAGAGGTAGACGTAGATGGATGGGAGGACGGACCACTCTAGAATACCAGAGGTAGACGTAGACGGATGGGAGGACGGACCACTCTAGAATACCAAAGGTAGACGTAGATGGATGGGAGGACGGACCACTCTAGAATACCAGAGGTAGACGTAGATGGATGGGAGGACGGACCACTCTAGAATACCAGAGGTAGACGTAGACGGATGGGAGGACGGACCACTCTAGAATACCAGAGGTAGACGTAGACGGATGGGAGGACGGACCACTCTAGAATACCAAAGGTAGACGTAGATGGATGGGAGGACGGACCACTCTAGAATACCAGAGGTAGACGTAGACGGATGGGAGGACGGACCACTCTAGAATACCAAAGGTAGACGTAGATGGATGGGAGGACGGACCACTCTAGAATACCAAAGGTAGACGTAGATGGATGGGAGGACGGACCACTCTAGAATACCAGAGGTAGACGTAGATGGATGGGAGGACGGACCACTCTAGAATACCAGAGGTAGACGTAGATGGATGGGAGGACGGACCACTCTAGAATACCAGAGGTAGACGTAGACGGATGGGAGGACGGACCACTCTAGAATACCAAAGGTAGACGTAGATGGATGGGAGGACGGACCACTCTAGAATACCAAAGGTAGACGTAGATGGATGGGAGGACGGACCACTCTAGAATATCAGAGGTAGACGTAGATGGATGGGAGGACGGACCACTCT
The DNA here is from genome assembly GCA_963921405.1 of Cepaea hortensis. Lineage (NCBI taxonomy): Eukaryota > Metazoa > Mollusca > Gastropoda > Stylommatophora > Helicidae > Cepaea > Cepaea hortensis. The sequence continues at coordinate 149,511,189 of OY992877.1, read as the reverse complement.
AGAATACCAGAGGTAGACGTAGATGGATGGGAGGACGGACCACTCTAGAATACCAGAGGTAGACGTAGACGGATGGGAGGACGGACCACTCTAGAATACCAAAGGTAGACGTAGATGGATGGGAGGACGGACCACTCTAGAATACCAGAGGTAGACGTAGATGGATGGGAGGACGGACCACTCTAGAATACCAAAGGTAGACGTAGATGGATGGGAGGACGGACCACTCTAGAATACCAGAGGACATCTTTTTTGGAGAATTGCAGATGAGTGAGGAACGGCTTGTGGAAGGCTAGAACGCCGTGTTCTACTTCCGGAGACCCGGAATTGAATCTTCGTTAAGGTGTGGATGTTTCCTGTCGTGGGCAAAAAGAAAAGCCTAACACAGTTCGTGGCGTCTGCGCTAGCCAGGTGGCCTTAATTCCTAAGGCTCAAGACCCCCCTGTCCTACACTGCAAGGTACTATAGGCAGTTGATGACAGTTATTTTGCTGTTATTGATAGATGGGTAACAGATCTCGGGGTCCGCCTTTACTACAAAAGTGTGTGTGAGCGGGACATGATTGATACGGATGTTGAGTCTCCACTCATCGTGTTGGTTGCATTTAGGACAAAGATCAAAGGAGAACATGATTGCAGTTTACACATCGAATATGTGAGACATCAGAGTTTCCCTGATGGTGGAAATGACCACGTGTTCTAGTCTTAAAAGTCGAGAGGATCGACTTTATTGCCAAGAGTTTTATCCCATATGGCTCAGTCTCTTTCGGCAGGATGATCTGCTGAGAGCATAGCACAAAGCACGAACTCCGTAGCTCAGGCGGCGATCCCCAGGAGTCCCCGAGAAAAACGCTCTCGTGAACCGAAAGACGTAGCCCGGAATGAGAACCACAACCTTCGGAGCGCAAGGCAGACGGCTTGACCACTTCGCCACGGAGACTCCCTCAAGGGAATCTCAAGGAAGTCTCTGTGGCGAAGTGGTCAAGCCGTCTGACTCAGGGTCCGAAGGTTGTGGGTTCGATTCCGGGTCGCGTCCTTTGGTTCACGAGTGCATTTTTTCGTAGACTCCTGGAGGTCGTCACTGGAGCTACGAAGTCGTGCTTTGTGCGACTCTTTCGGCAGCCTGTGCTGCGGTAAGAGACTGAGTCATATGGGATAAAACCCGGTGCAATGAAGTCGACCCTGTCGACTTTTAAGCGACTTTTAAGCGACCACGTGTTCACTTGTATCCATTTTGGACGAACATTTACCGCGCGAATTGGTCTTATCAGTTTCATTCACTACTGCTGCGGGTTGTAGATAATATGGCTTTTTAGAAGTACTATGTAACAAATTATTGTCTGTCGAGTCGGCAAGGTACAAGGTGCCAGGCTGTAAGACTAATTGTTCTATGACTAAAAGACTGCTCTGCGACTGTAAGGCTAATTGTTATGTCTATAAGACTAATAATTCGGTGACTATAAGATTATTTGTTATATTACTATAAGGACAATTTCTCTGTAACTGTAAGACTGGTATGTGACTCTAAGACTAATTGTCTGTTGCTATACAACAGTATCGATTTGTGTGAGCGTACTATAAGACTAATTAGTCTGTGATTTAACAGATCGTTCTATGACTATAATAAGATTTCTTTACGGCTATAGGCCTAATTATTCTGTGACTAGAAGACTAGTTATTATGTGACCACAAGACCAATTCTTCTGTATCAAAAGGACGGGCTGTTATGTGAATGTAAGACCAATTGTTATTTTCTGTCATTTTGCACGATTTGATCATCTTTTTCTTGGAGATAAGTGTAGTGTCAACAGTGACTGCATTTAATCTTTAGATCACAGCTTCATTCTACACATTTCATGCTACACACGTTATTAAATGTTATTTATGCTACACACTTTATGATATACTGTTTATGCTCACAAACTTTCTGCTACACACTTTATGCTACTTAATTTATGCTACACACTTTATGCTACACACTTTATGCTACTTAATTTATGCTACATGATTTATACTGCACGGTTTATATTAAATACTTTATATTATATATACTCTGGAAAAATCAGAAAACTATATATCGCATACAATATGGGTGCAATTATTATCCATGTTTTATTACTGTGGTATAAACTCCACAAATATACTCATGACAATTCTAGTGACTATCATAGACAATTTCAATAACTATTATAAACAGTTTTATTAACTATCATTAAACATTCGACTAACTATCATACACAGTTATATTAATATCATAAACAGTTATATTAAATATTACAAACAGTTCTATTGAGAAATAAAAGAACTGCCATTTACTGCCTATAGTACCCTGCGGTGTATGACAGGGAGTCTTGAGCCTGAGGAATTAAGGCCGCCTATTAGAGCAGTCGCCGCGATCTGTACAGATTAGGGTTTTCTTTTACAGTTCTATTAACTGTCATAAATAATTATATTAATTTATTTGGTGCCATGGGGTGATTAATCGTCTTAAACGACTTCCCGTATCTGCCACGGGCTTATATATCATCGAAATGTTGTCATTACATTGTAATACAACATGTCTGCTCCATATCAGCAACTTTAAAACCATAATTATGACTCACCCTATTTCCCATTTTCCGTCTTTCATTTTTGTTTGGTCCGATCCTACTTTTTGTTTTGCACAGAATCTGTTAACTGTCATAAGCAATCACATTAACTATCATAAACAAATTATAATAAATAGCATAAACAATTATATTAACTATCCAGGAGACAATGCTACTAGGAGGTCGTTAACATGTTTAACCTATTGTCTAATGTTTAAGAGAGCCCACTTCATCGGGGATTCACAAGGTCCAATTCATCGGGGACCCACAAGGCTCACTTCTTCGGGGACCCTCAAGGTCTACTTCATCCGGCTAGCTAAACCCTGACTGATACGCCACTGCAAACAACCATCATAAGCAATTATATTGAATACATAAACAACCACAACACCAAATGAAAATCCACAAATACTCTTGACAAATATTATTGTCTTTATCAGCATCAACATTTGCATCATCATCTCCACAATTATCCTCATCACCATTATCATCGTCTTCATCGGGATCATCGTCGACATCAACTAATTCCCAAAACATTCAACATGAAACTTCATTGAACGTACTTTATTGTCAGAATTGTATCTTTGGGCCTACAATTGAGACTATGTAAACCTTTAAAATTATAGCATTATCTCTTCTTCATCTGTATGCATTCGAAAGTCACTTTTAGTTCATTGTGCTTTGATTTTATAATACTCTCTTTCACACTACATATGTCTATCTTTTCACTCCGCTTTTATATCCTCACTTCTCGCCTCCAACATCAGTCTATCGAAATGAAACAACACGAAAATGCTAATATCCAGCAATAATAAGCAACAAGAAAAGACATTTGCATTCTTATGTGCTAAAGACATTGGGAAATTTCCAACCCATTTGCTGCTACATACAGGCGCCTTTACCCGTTTTGTTTAACGACGATTTTCCGACTGAAAAATAGACGATCACCATGTCTGCAGGGGTAATCACCATTGAGTATTAACTTGACGTTGCTAACAATCCGAGCTGCGCATTCTTAAATCAATTTTCATTGCTTATGACTGAGCAGTTGGGAAATCGTTATATATATATATATATATATATATATATATATATATATATATATATATATATATATATATATATATATATATATATACACACACATATATATCATGTCCTTTGCAGGACGTTGAGATCAACCCTAATGTAAGATTGATTTACTAGACAGTTTTACGTTTAATAGTATGCCATTGTTTTCTGAACGAGAAGTCAACGTAGAAGTCCACTGATATGTGTGGGGAATGATAACACTGGCCCGTGTCAGCGTACTGGAAGTTTCAGAGTGAGAGCTCGTGTCCATTCTATTACTTTTATCTCTCTCTGTTCCTGTCTCTGTCTCTGTCCCTGTCTCTGTCTCTGTCTCTGTCTGTCTGTCTGTCTGTCTGTCTCTGTCTCTGTCTCTCTCTCTCCCTCTCTCTCTATCTCTCTCTCTCGTGTATCGATGTTTGTGTGTGTATGTGTGTGTGTTTGTGTGTGTGAGTGTAATCAAGCAGGGTGACATGCATGTTATATATAATCTGCTTTGCTTATGACTGTGCATCGTGAATTAACACACTATTCACGACTGAAGCTTATAAAAGTAGAACAGTACATACCACTATAAGAAAGCGACAAACAGCATTCTTTGGTCATTTTATGATAGCAGAAACATTGGGAAACATCAATCAATCAACTAGGTGCCGTCTGCATAATGAAGGTTGGCTGCAATGGATCTCCAACACTGTCTGTCTCTCGCCCTGTCAGTAAATTCTGTCAGGCTGATGTTCGTCCATCTCTTGATGTTATCTTCCCACGTGTATCGTTGTCTACCTCTTGCTCGCTTTCCCTCAACCTTGCCCTCCAGTATGGTTTTTATAAGTGTATCGCGTCTTTTAACGTGGCTGAAATATTTCACTTGCCTCCTATTTATTTATTTCTTTAACTCTCTCTTCATTCCCAGTTTTTCTAGAACCTCTGCATTTGATTGTTTTTGTTTCCATGAAATACGACATACACGTCTGTATATCCACATCTCCAGGTCTTCTTTGCGAATTTCTAGTTGCTTGTTCAATGTACAGGCTTCCGCGCCACACAGTAGCGTTAATTATACGTAGCATTTGAGATTCTCATTTTTTATGCGTTGTTAATCTCTCTAGATGTTAATACTGATTTCATGCCGTTGAAACCATTTCCCCCCATTCATATTCTCTTTCTCATGTTCTGATGTCTATTTCACTTCTGCCATCATCTGTTTACTGTGATGTTCATTGATGACCCTTCCTTTTCACTGCTAATTTTCATAGTTTTTGTTTTTTCGATGTTAATATCTAAAACACATTCGGCACTATGCCTGTTTACTTGTTCCACTAGGTCTTGTAACTCTTGCTCGCTTTCTGCTAGTAACACGGTATCGTCAGCATAACTACGCATAACTACGAATAACAGGCAGTTCAGCTTGTTTAAAAATTCATTCTGCGTATTGGCGAAGAGGCTTGGGGACAGTACACATATCAGCCGTACTTCTCTTTTTATATCTATAGGCGACGAATAGTTATTTCCGCATCCTATAGACGCCACTTGTTCCCAGTACAAGTTACTAATAAGTCTGATGTCCTTTCCGCTACTCCTATATCTATGTAATTAGTCGTTCATGTTGTACTCTATCAAAAGCTTTCTTGTAATCTATAAAACAAACATATATGCTTTTCTAAACTTCTATATATTTTAATTAACATCCTCAAACAAATAAATATCTTCTCTGTTGCCGCTGCGCTTGAGGAACCCAAATTGTTTTTCAGGTACTTCCTTATCTATTTTATGTTGAATTCTTTCTTGTATGACCTTGAGTAGTATCTTAGTTATGTGGCTCATTAAGCTAATTGTTCTGTAATCCTTACAATCATCAGCTCTTGGCTTCTTCGGTAGTGTTAGTTAGTTAGTTAGTTAGTTAGTTAGTTGGTTGGTTGGTTGGTTGGTTGGTTGGTTGGTTGGTTGGTTGGTTAGTTAGTTAGTTAGTTAATCGACAGATCATCCTCATTGCACATCGAACCATTCAGTCCATAAGTGCTCGTGTCCCCTCCTCAGCACATCCCGCAGCATGTAGCGGCTAACGACACCAGTTCTTAGTTGGTTTATCAATCTTCTTTGGCTTCCTGCGTAGTGTGCTTATTTGGCTACACCTCTTTTAATTCCCGCGTAGTGTTCTTGTTTAGCTACACCTCTTTTAACACCTCTGTTCTCGCAGTCTGACCATAGTTGTAATTCACAGTGATCACTTGGTTCTCGCAAAAGTCTTTCATCTCATAGAGCATTCAGAATGTCAGCCTGGTCCATGGCGCGTCCGCCCTCCACAGTAGCCTCACCTGCGAGCTTGTCAGCCCGCTCATTTCCTCGTACTCCTGCATGCCCTGGCACGAAGATGAAGCTAATCTTTTCCAGCCGAGACCGCTCCAGAGACAGTAACCACTCTCTTCGGATCCACCCCGTCTCTATCCTCTTAAGCATGCTCATTGAGTCGGTAAGGAAACATGCCCTAGTGAATGTCTGTGTCTCGAGCCATGGTATTGCTTTACATACTGCCATGACTTCCATAGTCAGGCTGCTTGTGGTCTCAAGAAAAGCACCGGAGTCCTACTTCACAATTCTCCCTCTGGCCTGAGCCGTAAAGGCCCATGAACTTCTCACACGTCGGACGACCGACCCATCTGTGTAAATGACAGCATCACCGTCTACCAAATTCTCGAAAATCAACGCTTGTACTTCCGCCTCCACAGCAGCCGGGTTTGTTTGTCTGCATTTTCGGTCTAGTTGGATGCAAACTGAAAAGGGCGTACAGAAATCTGTTGGCACTTGTACCCACTCTTCGACAGGTTCTAAGTCCTCAAGTGAACACGCCTGTTGAAGAATGTCTTCAGCTTGACCCATGTACGACCTTCCTCTTTTTAACCTGCTGCCCCTCACCTTCCTAATTTCACTATGCAGTGGATGTTTTGTCTTTGCGTTAACTGTGAGGTAGGCACGTGCTCTGCAAGTTTGTATTCTGTCTTCAATGGTTGGAAAATCAAGAAGGTAGCGCATCGCCATGCATGCTGTATCTCTTGTACATCCAAGAATAATGCGCATAGCTTCGTTCTGTATCCTTTCCATCCTTTCTATCTGCTTACGGCTGAGAGTCAGGATCGCCATCGCATACTCCAAAACAGACATGACCAGCCCCTCGTATAGAAGACATAGATGGCGCTGCTAACAGCTTGCTGCCGCCATACCAGCATTGCAGCCAAGCATCGCTTGGCCTTTTGTTATCACCTGGTTTATGTACTCATTATAAGCCAAGCTTTGATCAAAACGTATCTTCAGGTAGTTTTTTCTACAGTCTCTGAACACAGATCTACAGTTGGTGTTGGAGTGTTGACAACAGGATTATTCAACGAGAACCATGTCACTATTGCCTTTGTAGGGTTGACCATTGCGCCAGCTTCAACACACAAAGTACTTATGCGATTGAGTTCGGTTTGTAGTTGCACAACATCCTGATCTCTATCCTTGCCCTGACGATACACTAAGATATCGTCGGCATATGACAATGTCCTCCCCGGTCCAGTGATCTGCTCGCTGGTGGTCCTCACAGAGTAGGCGTTGAACAGCACTGGAGATAATGGTGATCCCTGTGGTAGGCCAGGATATATTGTTCTTGGTTCCGAAGTCCAAATGCCACATCTAAAAACTACTTTTCGTTGGAAGAGGGCTGCAGCGATCCAACTAAGTAGGAAAGGACTTATCTTGAGTTCAAGAAGCTGAAGCATTAACAAATCCAATGGTACTCTGTTGTACGCGCCCTCAAGATCAATCGCTGCAGCAAAGGTGTCAATGCCTGAGTGGAAACCTTCATAGACATCATGGGCAAAAACTGCTGCATTGGTCCAGGTTTCTATTTTTGGACGGTACCCTACCATGGTAGGTGGGAAAACACCTTGCCTCTCTAGTTGGCTTGATATTTTTCTGGCAATTAACTTCTCCAGTAGCTTGCCTATTGTATTCTGCATGGTTATTACTCGATATCCCTGAATTTTTGTGTGCTCTTTGCCAGGCCTCGGCAAGGGAATCAGATAGCTGTGTAACCACTCCTCCTTGATGCTAGCACTCCCTATTTTGTTGTTATACATGTCTTCGGTAGTCTGATGAAAATGGATGTTTTCAAGTCCCTGGTTATGTACCCAGTATTATATATATATCATTACATAATTCTGTGATAGTATCAATGCCAAAGCTGGATAAGGATTTTATCATCTCTGTTGTTATCTTGTCAGGACCTGCGCCTTTCCTTCTTTCATCTGTTTAATAGCCTTTATAATGTTTGGTCCATCTTGAGGATTATACAATTTGGTTTATGGACCCTGTTGTCCCAAAATAAATCTTCTGTGTACTCTGTCCATCTTTTTATTATGTCAGTGTTATCGATTTTAATTTCTCCATGTTTTTCTCTGATACAACCGTTTCTTGTTATATCATTTTTTCTTCTTTGTAAATAATTGTATATGTTCATGTAAAACTTTCGAGTTGTGTTTTATTTCCAGATCCTCCATTTCTTCGCATTTTTTCTGCAACCACTCCTCTTTGGCAACTCTGCACATGTGACGTATTTCTCTATCTATTAATATATACTCTGGAGTGTTCTTTGCTTTCTTTCTTTGAATTATTTTGCTCAAGATTTCATCGGTCATCCATAATTGTTTTTTTCTTGTTTATCTTTTCTGGCAAGGTGATATTTGCAATTTGTATACTGGTTTTTACACATTCCCATTTTGTATTAATTTTATCCTCAGGAGTTTCACGTCTATATTGTTCCATACTTTCAACAATTAGCCCATCATATATATATATATATTACTTCAACCAGGTATAGTTGACTTATTTCTGATTGTTTCAATGCCGATATATCTTCTTGAGGTATCTTCGGAGTCATTCCTGGGTTTTTTAGTTTTATTTGTAATTTTAAGATTACAGGGGTTGTGGTCAGAGTTTATATCAGCACCAGAGTATGTTTTGGCATTTTTAACATTGTTTTTAAATCTATTTCTAATCATAATTTAGTCAGTTTGGTTTCTTGTTCTATCTCCAGGGCTTTTCCGCGTATACAATTTCCTAGGGTTATGTCGGAAATATGTGTACAAACAATAAGTTTTCTTTTTCTTCACAGAGCTCTGTATTCAGCCAGTCTCCTCTGTCGATTCTGTTTCCCATACCATATTGCCCTACTATCTTATATATCCCTAATTACTATGTCGAAAGGTCTTGCCTTAATTTTGAGTAGCATCTTTCTATCTTTGTGAGCCAAGAATCCACTAATATGTTTCTCTAAATTTCTTTTTACTAAACTTCCGTCTCCTCTCTCGTGATGATCTCCTACCGAGTTTATGAGTATGTAATCTCTTCTTCTTATATAACTTGTATCTGTCCATTTTGTTTCAGATACGCCTAAAATATCTAAATTCATGTTTTTGCCTCGGCAAGAAGGTTATCAGATTTCCCTGCTTTATACAGGGTGCGGACTTCTCCTTCTACTTTTCAGGTAGGTATTGTCAGAATGCACCTTTGAAAAGAATTTGGGATGCATTCGTCATTATGCACTTCCTTATTCACTATAGGAGTTCTCTTCCCTGAGAATATTTACAACAGGCCTATCTCAAGGGGGCCAAGAATTAACCTTATCGCTGTTTTCTTGTTGTTGAATTACCATTGCTGTCTTTGGGATATTACGTGGTGAGAACCCAATCTCTTCCACGATGGCCAGCCATGTTCACTATCGTGTAATGAACATGCCTCATGTGTGCCACACACTGCTGTTTCTCTTTCGAAACCGTTGACCTATTTAGATTCATCCGCCTTGTTCACCCTCCCAGTAGTAAAGTGTAGTAAAGATGGACATTCCCTTAGTAGGATATTACCCCTACTTCACTCGTGTAGTTTAGCCAGTCAGTCAAGACTATTGCCCGTTGTGTGGCCACCGTCGTACACAAGCGATATTCGTGAAGCCATACAAGAACTAGGTAAAAGAAATGGGAACCAAATAGGATCCAGGTTTATTCCCTGGGATACACCAGTAGGAAAAGAGGCAGAGCCACACCGAGAGAAATGAGGGATGAGTTGTGACAGTGGCATGCAGTACTACCATAAGCACACACACACACTCACACAAAAACACGCACACACACGCATATATTTATATATATATATATGTGTGTGTGTGTGTGTGTCATATAGGCATATAATACACAAGGCATTTGATTTGGTCAGTCGTGAGGGTCTGTTCAAGGCACTAAAGAATATTGGCTGCCCACCAACTCTTCTGTCCATTGTGGAATCATTTCACACAGGCATGAAGGGTATAATCAAGTTTGTTGGTGCAACTATCTGAAGAGTTTGAAATCAAGAGTGGAGTTAAGCAAGGTAGTGTACTAGCTCCCACCCTCTTTGGAATATACTTTTCACTTCTACTGAAATATGCCTTTCGTGATCAGGATGGTGGTATATTCATTCACTCACACTCACAATGCTCAGAGATTGAAGGCCAAGACCAAAATTAGGAGGGTACTGATCAGAGAGTTGCTTTTTGCAGATGATGCTACAGTTACGACCCACTCTGAGGAAGAATTTCAATGTCTACTATCTGCATTCTCCAATGCTTGTTTTGAATTTGGTTTAACAATTAGCAAAAAGAAGACACAGATTATGTCACGAGATGCACATGGGGTACCATCAATCTTTATTGACGACGCCGAACTGGAGATAGTAGACCATTTTACATATCTAGGATCATTGGTAAATAGCAAATTATCCCTAGATCAGGAAATCAACATCCGGATTGGTAAGGCAGTAACAACAATGAACAGCTTAAGAAAAAGAGTTTGGGAGAACAGGAAGCTTACTGCCAAAACAAAAGTCCTTGTCTATCAAGCCTGTGTCTTTAGTACTCTTCTTTATGGCAGTGAAACCTGGACAACTTATTCACACCAAGAGAAACGTTTAAACAGCTTTCATATGCGGTTTCTGCGAAGAATTCTTGGTATTAAGAGGCAAGACAAAATCACAAATACTGAAGTATTGGAAAGATCAGGTTGTGTGACGGTTTATTCCATATACAGTCTTCGTAGACTTAGATGGATAGGACATCTTAGGAGGATGGATGATGGTAGAATACCAAAAGGACATCTTTTTTTGGTGAATTACAGATGGGTAAGAGATCTCAGGGTCGGCCTCTGCTACGATACAAAGATGTGTGTAAGCGGGACATGATTGATAATGCATTGATAATGCACAGTGGGAGCAAGTCGCCGCTGAACGTTTTGTATGGAGGGCAAAGATCAGAAATGGAATAAAGACAAAGGAGAAAATTATTGCAGATAAGTCACACACCAAGCGTTTGAGACGTAAGATGGTGCATGATGGTGGAGATGACCACGTGTTCACATGCACCCACTGTGAACGGACATTTACAGCGCGAATTGGCCTTATCAATCACATTCGCTACCGCCATAGGTAAAAGTTATTATGCCTTTTTAAAGCACAAACTATCGTCTGTCAAGACGGCAAGGTGCCAATGTATATATCATATACATATGAATGGATACGCAGGCGGAAAAGTACAATTGAGTAATTGATTAGCTGTCTGATTAAATGAGTAAATGAGTATACATTTAATAGCAAAGGCAGAATTGAGCCTGTCATGAACACGTGTGAATGATTTACTAAGCAGTCCAGCTATTCTGTGCGGTCTCTGTTCATTGCTATTCTTAGATCGTCTCCCATTAACAGTGCAAATAAGTCAAAACAAGTTAAACTGCACATACATAGCATGCTCTTTAACGTCAGAGGTACAATGAAAAGGACTGCATATATAGATGAATTTATGGGCCCTAACAATTTAAATTGAGACGTTCGTCTCTATCTGGGGGTGTGATTTGTTAAAATCCAATCTGACATTTTCCTTATAAAGAATAAGTGAATAGCATCATATATCCCCGTGATGTCTTAAGGGCCTTTTGGTATCAGGGTGTATGTAGGTCACGTATTTACGTTGTACAATTTAAAAACATCTGTGCAGTTAAATATCAAAATGTGTATGCAAATCGTAATGACCACCGTTCTGTCAGTCTATACTTCCGTCTTATCGCCCGTTCGTTCCTCAATCCCTTGTCAGTAGTTTAGTCTACTCAAACTACTCATCACCTGTCAACCTACCTACCTACCTACCTACCTACCTACCTACCTACATGCCTGCCTGCCTGCCTACCTACCTACCTGCCTGCCTACCTACCTACCTACCTGCCTGCCTGCCTGCCTGCCTGCCTGCCTGCCTGCCTGCCTGCCTGCCTGCCTACCTACCTACATACCTACCTATCTACCTACCTCTGGAGAATACAGATAACCAGAGGCTAGATTTTATCTATCTATTCATCGTCTATTGCCCTCATTCTGTGTTCTCAGACATAGTATTGATGTTTGTTGTGTGCGTGTGTGTGCATATGTTTTCAATATCTGTGCGTGTTTGAAATTTGTGTCTGTGTTAATATGTATGTACGAGTTTGATGTGTGTGTTCACGCGCGGACAAACAACATACCCACCTACCTACCTACCTACCTACCTACCTACCTATCTACCTACCTACCTACCTACTACCTACCTACCTACCTACCTACCTACCTATCTACCTATCTACCTACCTACCTACTTAATAAAACCTACCCATCCGGGTTAACGAGAAAGACAGAAACTCAACAATTATCCGGCTACCTATCTGAACATATGTCTAGTGTATCTAATTTAATACACCTGCTTATTATCTACTTCATCCACTAACGCATACAACTGCCTATCCAATAATACATCCATCCATCTATTGATGCATCTGCCCTGTCTATTAACCTGCTAACCTCCCTGCATGCAGTATTATACCTGCGTAACTACACAATGCACTAAGCTTATTCATGCTTCACCCGATAATACACTCAAAACCACACACACACAGACACAAACATGTACAACAATTCTATTCCACATGTCTGCATAAATACATTAATGGTACCGCACACATACGCACACATCAAGCACGTACATATATACTGACACAGACAGATACAGCAAAAAACACACTCACACAAACACACGTCTAACAGTTCTTTCCAACTAGCCTGCATTAAGCAATGGCTTAATGATACCGAACACACACACTCGCACGCGTGTTCGCACGTGCACATAAACATTAAACTCGTACATACATACTGACACAGACAAACATTTCAAACACGCACATATATTGAAAACATACGCACACACACGCACACAACAAACATCAATACTATGTCTGAGAACACAGAATGAGGGCAATAGACGATGAATAGATAGATAAAATCTAGCCTCTGGTTATCTGTATACTCCAGAGCTGGCACCAGATTCGCATAGTTTCCTGTCACTGCATATATATTTGATAACGTCCCTCGGGCATCGAGACAGACACCGACAGTGATGAAGACGTGCAGGATATCCTGCGGCGTCTGTTTATTTTCCTAGGGTTTTTGTCTCTGTGTGCCCTGCACTCTGCCGTTGTTAGCAATTCTTGATCCGACCGATTACGTAATTGTTTCATGTCAATTCACCTACGATATCCGTTGAGGAAGACTGGGTGCCTCTGGGTTATCCGTTAATAAATTTATAAGTAATGATAGAGAAAACAAGAGTGCAGAAGTAGATACTAAAAGGAAAGTATGGTAAAGGAAGTAAGGTCCCTTTTGCACGCCTAATATGTATTGGGCATATGGGGGTAAGACCCAAGCGGCACTCAGTGGGTGATATGGGGGATAGACCCAAGCGGCACTCAGTGGGTGATATGGGGGATAGACCCAAGCGGCACTCAGTGGGTGATATGGGGACTAGGCCCAGGCGGCACTCAGTGGGTGATATGGGGGATAGACCCAAGCGGCACTCAGTGGGTGATATGGGGGATAGACCCAAGCGGCACTCAGTGGGTGATATGGGGACTAGGCCCAGGCGGCACTCAGTGGGTGATATGGGGGATAGACCCAAGCGGCACTCAGTGGGTGATTTGGGGGATAGACCCAAGCGGCACTCAGTGGGTGATATGGGGACTAGACCCAGGCGGCACTCAGTGGGTGATATGGGGGATAGACCCAAGCGGCACTCAGTGGGTGATATGGGGGATAGACCCAAGCGGCACTCAGTGGGTGATATGGGGGAAATACCCAAGCGGCACTCAGTGGGTGATATGGGGGTTAGACCCAAGCGGCACTCAGTGTGGGTGATATGAGGGATAGACCCAAGCGGCACTCAGTGGGTGATATGAGGGATAGACCCAAGCGGCACTCAGTGGGTGATATGAGGGATAGACCCAAGCTGCACTCAGTGGGTGATATGGGGACTAGACCCAGGTGGCACTCAGTGGGTGATATGGGGATAGACCCAAGCGGCACTCAGTGGGTGATATGGGGGATAGACCCAGGTGGCACTCAGTGGGTGATATGGGGATAGACCCAAGCGGCACTCAGTGGGTGATATGGGTTGTTCGCAACGGCCGACTTTACTTCATATGAATTTCCAGTTACCCATTTTAGGCTGGGTCGACCTGGGAGACCAAGTCAATTAAAAACCATAAATTAAAACCACGTGATGCAGATCGGACCCACAGTACGGCTGACAAAAGTCCAGCCGCTTCACATTCGCGGCACCGCTAAGAATGATATAGGGCAGAAGTATGTACCGGAGAAAACATGGCCTGTTCAGTTGCAGTGGGTACATTAAATGCCACTTTTCCTGTTTTCTTGATGGAAAGGTAGTTTTGCAAACGCAATCAATACAATGTCCAACAGTTGCTGCAGATCTTTTTCGTTTTCAGTCAAGAATAAGGGTGTTCCTGACTTTCAAAGTGCTGACCTTATCTGGCAGAAATCTGACAAGGATAAGGGCAAAGCCCTGTTTGAACGCTATCTAGAGCAGAGCAACCAGACAGATATGAGAAGCCGAAATCTTGCCAAGGCGGTTACCTCAGATAGGTGTAAGACCCAGAACATTGCAGTTGAAGACATAGTGACAGTAACAGAGATCAGGGCTGTGCTTCGACGGATGAAAAATAGCGCATAAGGGCCAGATGGTATAAGGTATGACGACATCAGTATGTGTACCGACAACGAGCTAGAGGAACTAGCATATATTTTCAACAACAGCATATCTGATTCCTTTGCCGAAGATAAGCAAAGACCACACACAAAGATTTAGATATATACCATGAAAAATACAATAGGCAAGCTGCTGCAGAAGTTAATTGCCAGGAAAATATCAAGTCAGCTAGAGGGGCAGGGTGTTTTACCCCTACCCTTGGAGGGTACCGTCTATAGAAACCTGGACCAACGCAGCAGTTTTTGCCCATGGTGTCTATGAAGGTTTCCACTCAGGCATTGAAATATGTGCTGCGGCGATTAATCTTGAGGATGGTACAACAGAGTACCATTGGTTTTCTTAATGTTTCAGCTTCTTGAAATCAAGATAAGTTCATTTCTCCTTAGTTGGTTCGCCGCAGCCCTCTCCAACGGAAAGTAGTTTTTAGATGTGGCAGTTGAGCTTCTGAACCAACAACACTATATCCGGGCTTGCCACGGGCATCACTATTATCTCTTGTACTGTTCAACGCCTACACTGTGAGAATTACCGGCGAGAAGATCAGAGGACAGGGGAGTACATTGTCATATGCTGACGATGTGTTAGTGTATCGTCAGGGTAAGGATAGAGTTCGGGTTGCTTTGGACCTACAAACAGAACTAAATCGCCTAAGCACTTGGTGTGTGTAATCTGGGGCAATGGTCAACCAACGAAGGCAGCAGTGACATGGTTTCTCTTTGAATGGTCATATTGTCAACACTCCAACACCAACTGTAAATCTGTGTTCAGAGACAGTGGAAAGAACGCAGGCAATGAACTACCTGGGGATACGTTTTTCTAGACGTCTTGCTTATCATGAGTACATAGACTGGATGATAACAAAGGCTAAACGAGGTTTGGCTGCGATGCTGATGATGGCGGCGGCTATCTGTGAGCAGCGCAATCTATATCTCATTTACGAGAGTCTGGTCCTTTCTGTTTTGGAGTATGCGATGGCGATCCTGACTATCAGCCTTAAGCAGATGGAAAGGATGGAAAGGATACAGAACGAAGCTATGCGTATTATTCTTAGATGAACAAGAGATATGCATGCAGGGCGATGCGCTAACGTCTTGATTTTCTGACCATTGGGAAGACAATATAAATTTGCAGAGCACGTGCCTACCTCAGAGTCAACGCAAACACACAACATTGACTGCACAGTGAAATTACGAAGGTAAATGGTAGCAGGTTAAAAATAGGAAATTCGGGGATGGTCAAGCCGAAGACATTCTTCAACAGGTGTGTTCACTTGAGGACTTAAAACCTGGCGAGGAGTGGGTACAAGCGCCAACAGATTTCTGTACGTCCTTTTCAGTTTGCATCCAACTAGACATAAAATGCAGACAAGAAAATCCAGCGGTTGTGGAGGCGGAATTACAGGTTTTGATTTTCGAGAATTCTTTGAAGGGCTATGCTGTCATTTACACAGATGGGTCGGTCGTTCGGTGAGTGATAACTTCATTGGCTTTTGCAGCTCTTTCCGGAGGGAGAATTGTGAAGGGAGATTCTGGTGCTTTTGCTTTGACCACAAGTAGCCTGGCTATGGAAGTCATAGCAGTAAGTAAAGCAATAACAATGCTCGAGACACAGATATTCACTAGGGCATGTTTTTTTAGCATCTAATGAGCACGCTCAAGAAGATAAAGATGGGGTGGATCCGAAGAGAGTGGTTGCTGTCTCTGGAGCGGTCTCGGTTGGCAAAGATTAGTTTCATTTTCATGTCAGGGCATGCGGGTGTACGAGGGAATGAGCGGGCTGACAAACTTCCAGGTAAGACTACTGTGGAAGGCGGACGCGCCATGGGCCAGGCTGACTTTCTCAATGCTCTACGAGAAGTAAGACGTTCTCGAGAACCAAGTGATGACTGTGAATCTACAACCATGTTCAGGCTCCGAGAACAGCAAGTTCAAAGACGGGTGGCAAAACAAGAACACTAGACAGGAAGCCAGAGAAGATTAATAAACCACACAGAACTGGTCTCGTCAGTCGCTAACTGCTGCAGGATTTACTGAGGAGGGGATCCGAGCACTTATGGACGAAATGGTTCGATGTGCAGTGAGGATTATCTGTCGACTAACTAAGTAACTAACTAACTTTTATACATATTTGTTATCTTCCAAAATGTTTTACATAAGGCGCATTTATAGGTCTTTCTATGTCTAAATTCGGAATAAATATAGGAGTATATATGTTTATTGCAATGTTTGTTCCTTTCATTTCCACAGACTCATACTGTTCTTATTGCTTACCTATCTCCGTTTCTTTAGGAATTTACTCATTATAATTCTGAGTATAATTTTGGTGACATCATTTCGGTCGTTAATTGTACGAAAATGTTCGCATTCTTGGTCTCTGGAGCAAGCTATACATACATAATCCAGCATGTCACTGGGTATGTATCCACTATTGTAAATATCATTTAACAATTTAGTTAATATCTCTATTCCAAATTCTCCCAGTACTACTGTGTGAATTAATGTGAATTGCGGAGCGCATGATCCTAAGAAAAATTATATTCATGACTTCAATTAATGTGAATGCAGAACACATCTGCGACATGGTAGCAGCAGCAGCAGCAGCAGCAGCAGCAGCAGCAGCAGCAGCAGCAGCAGCAGAAGAAGAAGAAGAAGAAGAAGAAGAAGAAGAAGAAGAAGAAGAAGAAGAAGAAGAAGAAGAAGAAGAAGAAGAAGAAGATATGAAAGGGTTAAGTAGTTAAGGAACCTACGACAGGTCTAACAAACGGATAGGGAATTTATTTGATCCTAGAAAAAATTATGCTCATGAATCTTGAGCATACGTTGGAGAAAAATCAATAGTCACAAGCGCTGGAACTTCAATAACCTCTCCCCACGAGGCCTAAATACATTGGTGGAAGACAACAACAATTGCTAATTCCTCTCTGTGTTTTCATCTGACCAGCTGATTTTCCTGTATATGTTTAATAGCATCACTGACGTCTTCGATTAACACTGATGGGCCTTTAAGTTATTTTCTTCTGCTAATTTTGTCTTTCCTTATCATATAACTCTCTTTAATATTCTTTGAATCTCTTTACCATGGCATCTGCTTCCAATAATACCTATCTTATGTTTTATTTCAACCATCACTATAATCTTATTTTTATCTGTAATAATAGAAATAATGTAAACAACCTGTGTTATGTTTATGACATGGTTTTGATCGCTGAAAACAAAACGCAGTTATTATCTATAATTGCAACAGACAGTCAAAGCAAAGGACTGAGTCTGAATAAAATAAAAACAATTATAAGTAATGGTAATTGTAGAGAAAAATCGTTTTCCCCCAAATGCAACATCAAAGTGAATGGAAGCAATATAAAACAAGTTAATGTATTTAAATATGTTGGTACCATCATATAGAAGATGTATTAAGAAAGATACTTGTAGAATAACCCTAGGTACAGCAGTATTTCACAAGATGAAGAATACCATTTTCAGTTTATCTGTGTCACTCGAGGTAAGGACAATATATTTTAAGTTCTATAGTAAAGCATTCATAATGCACGGAAGCGAATCATAGACAATTAGCAGACAAGTGAGAAATGATGTAGAAGCTAGTTGGGTGTGGATTAATAGAAGAAAGATGAGAGCAAAGTGGACGGATAGAAAGAGTAATTGAGATATCTTAAAAGACGTTAACTCACAAAGTGAACGCTTCATTCGTATCAGAAGAAGACACAACATATTCTTTGGGCATAGAATGCGAAGGGGCAAGCTGAAGTATTTTTTCACAAGTGGAAAGCTGGAGGTAAGAAGAGACATGAAGAGACTAAGCGTGAAGATGCTGGACAATAGCATCATAACATGAGGGGGCATCAGTATCAGAAATGATAGGTAGTAAACGAGACAGAAGGCTGTGGACAACCGTGATCACCAAATAAACCACGGCTTCGATTATAAGAAGCGCTTTAAATCAATTGTATTTTTATTGAAACGAGAAAAAGAGTGTTGAGGGGATATATAGAGCCTGTTCATTTGTATGGATGTGAAACTTGGACATGTGCAGTCAAGCTGAAAAACATCTGATGGCTGCAGAAATGTGGTTTCTGAGGAAAATGCAAAGAATACCATGGACAGCCAGAAAAACCAATGACCAAGTACTGCAGGAGACAAATGAGAATCATAAATTGATTAGAGAAATTAAATGTAGACAGTCCAAATTTTTTGGACATATTATGAGAAGAAATGGATGCGAGAATTTAGTGACAACTGGCAAGATCGAAGGGAACAGACCAAGAGGAAGACCGAGAGGAAAATACCTGGATGGCTTGGCCACATTGCATGGACGAGAAAGGAACACTGAGCTGATCCACGACTCTGGTGATCGAGTGAAATGGCGAGCCATGACCACGCACGCTTTCCAGCATGGCACATGATTGATTGATTTTTATTTCATGCATTTATCTCTTATTTATGTATTTATTTTCCAACAGAAATAAAAAACCTCTATTGTCAAATTCGGTAACTTGTTTATCAGTTAAACTTTTTTTCTGTATTGTTCGCCTGATGAGATACAGCGAAATATGCCAGGCAATAAACTGTGCAATATATTGTCTGTGTCTACATTATATAAATTCACAACGGGATGCTATTGTTTTTCATGTCTAAATATTTTCAGTAACCGGCATGTAATCAGTTTGACTGAAAGTTTTCTTGTCATAACCTTCCTTTGTGTGCAGTCATCTGTTATGTTGTCAGAAGTAGGTGTTTCCAGTCCACATATAATTTATTTTTGTTCATACTGTCAGATTGTTTTCTAGCCTTTCTTTCTTTTTATAGTTCTAAACTATAGTGACTAACAATATGGATTAGCTCCTGGGTCGACTCAATCTAAGTGGATACTAATTTATTTTCTGGGAAATAGCCTTTATCATAAATATTCATCCGATATATATATATATATATATATATATATATATATATATATATATATATATATATATATATATATATATATATATATATATATATATATATATATTAGCAGCGTTCATTTGAAATCCGTTCGTGCCGCACCACGCGTAATTGCTTAAGTTGAATATGATCATTAAAAAAAAGTCGATGATCGTGTCATAGTAAGGTTATAAGTACTGACCAATGAATAAAAGAGTACGTGCTTATCGTCCCATGATGCATAGGTTCTGTTTCTGACCGTTGAAAAAATAGCTGGGTTGATCCAAAATCCGTCCAAAGAAGCTCACGGAGCGGTGATTCAGTTTCTTACATTTGAAGGATGTCGACCAGTGGACATTCATCGAAGAATGCAGGCAGCATACGGTAACAAATGTGTGTCGAAGACAACAGTGACAGACTGGGCACGAATGTTTCTGTTTCGGAAAGGACATCAGTTCACGACAAATCTTCGACGGTCGGGTCAAGCGCATATTGTTGCAACAGAAAAAGCCATCGCCAACATTGATGCAGCAGTACAGATGAACCGTTGTCGAAGCATAAGTTCGCTAACGAAAGAATGTGATGTGTCAATTGTGACAATTCAAAAGTTTGTTCGTAAGAAACTGCAATATCGGAAGGTGTGTTCACAGTGGGTACCACGGATGTTGACCGACCACCAAAAAGAGAAACGCATGGGATGGTGTTTGAACCACATGCTGCGTTACAGAGTGGAAGGTGATGCATTTCTCTTCCGCATAGTAGCAGGCGATGAATCATGGTGTCACCACTTTGAGACGAGCAGCAAAAGGGAGAGCATGCAATGGAAGCATGCTGGATCACCAAAAGTCAAAATATTAAAGTTACAGGTTTCTGCTGGTAAGGTTATGCTGAGCGCATTTTTTTTAAAAACCATGAACGGCTATTGTTTGCCGACTTTAAAGAACCCGGTGTTAATATCAGCTCTATCCATTACTTGCAAACACTAGACAAGCTGCAAAACGCCATCAAGAGTAAACGACCCGGTATGCTTTCTCGCGGTGTGATTTTGTTGCACGATAATACTCGTCCGCATGTTGCATAGATTGCGCAGGAAGCATTAGCTTGGAAGAAGTGGGAAATTCTGCAACAGCCTATAGTCCTGATTTGTCACCACGTGATTTTCATTTGTTCGAGCTTCTTAAAAAAAGCTCTTAAGGGGCGACGATTTCACACAGAAGCAGACGAAATGAAAGCGGTAAACACTTGGTTCAGTGAGCAACCACAATCTTTTATTGCGAACGGCATTCGCCGACTACCTAAGCAATGGGATGCTTGTCTGAATGCCTATAACGATTTCTTCTGACCAACCAATGGTGCATAATTCATTCAAAATGAATGCATTGTTTAATTCTACCACACCTGTTAATGTTTCTTTCATGCTTTTGAAATAAAGCCATTGGAACGGGTTTCAAATGAACGACCCTTATAAATGTATGTATGTATGCATGTATACGTATGCCCGTCTAGTGTTCATTAGTTTAGACAATATGGGAAAGACACCATATATACCACTGCGATATAAACCACACACTTTTTATTTCATTATCCTTACTATGCCGATGACTACAATGTTATCACACTGCTAGATTGCAAAGAGAATCACAACAATTCTTCACAATGATGGTAAGCTATCATCATCCTAGTCTTGCATGCACAGCTGTTAGAGGTATGAACATGCCCAGAATAGGTGTGTTGCTTGTCGATTGTGGTGGAATAAAATAATCATCAATCCCTAGTTCTTCTTGTCGCATACGAGTGAACACATGTAATGCAATACATTTTTATTGTTACCAGATGTATCATTATGTGCTCCTTTAAGAATTTTATTGACTATGTCTCTATTCTTTAAAGTTTAAAGAGTTGTGTGAGCAAGCTAAATAGCTAATTCTGACAACAAAATAACGAAAAGAATTATTAATAAACTCTACTACAATAATAGACAGAAAAACCAACACAAAACCAAATATAGAAAATAACAGCCTAAACTTCAAAAGTGATAAGCACCAGAATTTTGGAATCCTAATATCCCAGCGAAATAAATATAAGTAAAAGATTTCCAAAAGCTATTTCCCTAACAGTTAGGGTTGGTAGAATTTCGCAATAAAGCGAAACAGGAACTACACCTATTACGTTTGTCGATTCGTGCACTGTAATGCAATCAGCATATGTGTGCATAACTGATGTTGTTATCATCATCATCAAGTGCCCGCCTAACAGGCGTAGGAGTCTATGTCATATGTTTGAATCGGTAACGTTGGTGGAGGAGATAAAGTACAACGGCACTGCCATTTTGGGATTATGCGAAATAAGGTGTACCGGAAGAGGCAGAAAGATTCTAAGCACTGGTGAAACAGTTCTGTACTCACATGGAGAAGAGAATGTAAACAGTAATGAATAATATGGTGAGGACATGGATGAAGCTGCATGGGATCGCTAGGGACGGGACGGTCACGAGTAAGTTGGTTTAGGACAAATGTCCCAATGGGAGATAACAAGTATAAGAAGAAGAAGTCTCAATTTACACTGTCCTTTGAGAGAACCGTTGCAGTGAGAGGTGTGTCTGTATATCTTGTACACTCTTTCTTCCCGTTTTTTACCCATCTATATTGGCTGCAATCTAGTTCTTTTGCATAGTCATATCTGATTTATCCTGATGTTATTTCTCGGAGTAATTTCTCTGATCCAACTGAAACACTGCTGTGTGATGTCAGAGAATTGTACAGATGTAAATGTAGAAATAACAACGGTGAGCGGGAAAGCGAAAGTCCGCAGGGCAGTCGAAGAATTATCATATAAATGAGAGATGGAGAACAGTCCGATCCCTGAAGACAGAAGGAAACGCCATGCAGATGATTGTAATGTGGTGTAGGTTTAATAGTTACAGCCAGTGGCGAAGAAAGGCTTTTGGGTGTCTGGAACCAATTTACAATAAGCGGGACTCGTATTACATCTTCCCGAGTCTGTCTTATATACATATTCCATTCTATATATATATATATAGAGAGAGAGAGAGAGGGAGAGAGAGACAGACAGAGAGAGAGAACGACAGGCAGACAGAAAGAACGAACGAACGAATGAACTTTCAAATAGTTTAGAATTTGGCACGCATGCCGATTTACATGTTGCCCTTCCTATCTATCTGCCCTCATAAAGTATTTTGTTCATACATCACTTTTGAAGCTAACTTAGACAGATATAATGTAGGTGTGTAGATAGATTGGTAAAAATCTAGACAGACAGACAGACAGACAGACAGACAGACAGACAGACAGACAGACAGACAGACAGACAGACAGACAGACAGACAGACAGACAGACAAACAGACAGACAGACAGACAGGCAGGCAGGCAGGCAGGCAGGCAGGCAGGAAATCTATGTGAGTGAACTATTGGTATTGCATTTTTAAACGAAGATAATTAGGCTGTCACGATGTCTTAATAATGGTATGACTTACGTTTGTTTTCCTAATTTGACATTGATCTCCTGAAAAGCAAATGGCATTCAATAGCCTATTCCATTAGTGGCATCTTGAAGGACAGTAGCAAATTCCAAGCAATGTGCTCAATCAACGACTTCTGGCTCTGGTTGTGTAGTAGTAGTCATGTTTCAGTTGTGTAAGCTGAGACTAAACTTCTTGACCTAACTACTGTTCTCATACATCTTACTCATGGTCCTAGTTGCGTTATTATTACAGTTACCATGGAAGACAATAGGTTTCAGTTACAATAGGTTTCAGTTCTAATGCCCTGTGATGGTTCATGACTATGAAGGGAAAATTCCACCCACATTTCCACGAGATAAAGTATGAGCGATACTCCATGTTGTGGCAAACGCAGCTCTAGGGACCCTGTATCTACAGGAATACACGGATACCTTATGGTTACCGATTGCTTTCAGATACTACCATAGAGTAGGATACTCACTGACTCTGGCAACTTAAAAGAATGAATTGTGAAGACCAAAATAACCAACAAGATTAGTGTATGGTAGTGTTGTGCTGCTCTTCATTCACCGGTGTAATTAGTTCAATACTAATTACTTCTTCAATTAGAAATCAGTGAGCCCGAGCAACAAGGTTACGGCGTCAGTTTGTGTCTTGTGGGGACCTAGTTTGAGTCACTGTGTTGACTTCTTTGATTATTACAAGATACGTTTAGTACACATCCACTTATCCGAAGATAGGGGATCGGACGCCTTCCCTTCTCGGACAAGGGCGAATGAATGGACTGATTCATTTACACGTTAAAATTCTCACTAGAAACTGGAATTAAAAACGCGTACGTGGAAAACGCCACAACCCAATGTTAGTTTCAAATTAGACAAAAATATCCATATGCATTGGCGCCAATGCTACTGAGTTGTGCAGTCTGTTGAGTTTCTCCTGTTTGGTCAATCGGAGACGCGGAAACATTTAGAGGTATCCTAGTGCAATGAAAGCTATCTATAACAAAACCGCAAATATTAATATCAGTAATTAGTTCGCATTTACTGACGGAATTATGTCCTGTATAGCGTCATTAGCAATTAACGACGTTTGAATGCTGCAGTAGTCAGGATTTAATCAATGCCGGCCAGTTTTGTCTAGCCACTCTATAGTGAAACATGTTAATAGTCGCTAAATTATAGAATCTAATCTCCGCAGATCAAGACACGCAGTAACGGTTTACCTCTCTACCAATCAGCAATGATATAACTGGATTTCGTGTTTGAGCCAGTGAAGTCCTGTTACTGCATGGGTCAGGTGGTATTGATTCTGAACCATCGATTTCGATCCCACAATTTTTATAAAGTTAATGTGTATTACCATTTCCCAACTGTGAATCCAAGAATATTTAAAATAAGTACGTCTCTTTGGCACTAACTCTTTGTGTAATCATAGAATCCGGTCGCAAAGATTTCATAGATCTATCTTGTGATAAAACTTCTATTTGGAATTCGCTTGCCCTTATCTCTTCGGGCGAGAGCACGTTTTCGAGTTCACTCCTTTCGTAATTTCTCTTGATTGTGGTTAACTCTCTACCTGAGAATTCTTCAGAACCCATGGCGGTAGCTGACCTTAAGTCTAATCATCCAATATCTCTGAGGGGGTGGAAGGGGGGGGGGGGTGTTCAGATCTGACTGGCGTGAACATCTGTCTATAGGTATCAGGATTAGGTGATAGTTACCCCAACAAGTCGTTAAATGTTATTCTTCTTGCTCTTGATTTACTTACAAGATAGCAGATAGTTACGTGAGAGTACAATGGCAGGACATTCTTTGAGAGTAGGAACGAACGAACGAACCAACCAACCAACTTTATTTTCAAAGGGTCACACATTGGGCACGCAAGTCCGTCTAACATTCGACCCTTCCAATCACTCATCTTTTGTTCATCATTGTGGATGTTGTACAATGACATGGCATTCTCTGAGAGTACAATAACAGAACATTCTTCACCTTCATTGCATCATTGCTCAGGGTTAATACATGTCTGTTCTACCAGACTGGGGAGATCTCAGTGCCGTATCAATTTAAAATACAAACCTGCCTCTACATGGGTTTGAATCTAGACCTGCAGTGCTTATAAGCAAACTTCTTGACCATTACATCGCAGGAGTTTCTAAGAGTGTAAAGATGTATTCGTCTTCCGTCTCCCATATCTCTAACCTGGAGAGTATATTGTAACATGCAGCGAGAAGACAAGCCATAAATTACCGCACAGATAGAGTTCTGCTGATATAAACATATCGGGTTTTACTGATATCCTTAGTTTCTTCTTGTATTTTTCTTTTCAGAATCGAGATCGTAGCTCTCTGGGCAAACCCATCGAAGCTCTGTCTTCCTTGGCAAATATTGTAACGTGTAGATACTGATAGTTCCAGCAACACACCATTTCTGGACACACTGACTAATGGCAAATTGCAACAAGAAATGGAGTATTGACATTCTACACAGAACCTGTACTTGTGTATGGATGTGAGACGTGGACAGTGAGCAGACAAGCGGAAAAACATCTAATGTCAGTTGAAATGTGGTTTCTGAGAAAAATACACAGAATACCATAGACGGACAGAAAAACCAATGACCAAGTCCTACAAGAGGCAAATGAAAACCGCGAATTGAATATTTTTTTTTGGGGGGGGGGGGGGGAGGAGGGGGGCACTTTATGAGAAGGAATAAACTTGGTGACAACTCGCAAGATTGATGGGGAATGAACATGGGGAAACCAGAGAAGTAAATATTTGGATGGCTTGGCGACCTGGCATGGTCGGGACAAGAACACATAGCTGAACCACGACTCTGGTGATCGTGTAATATGGCGAAACATGACCACCCACGCTTATCGACATAGCACATGATGATGATGATGATGATGATGATGATGATGATGGTGATGATGATGATGATGATGATGATTATGATGATTATGATTATGATGATGATGATGATGATGATTTCTGGACACACCAAATTCGTCCCATTTTACGTCTCTTCTCGTGGAAAGAAAAATTAAATCAATACAAAAGCATCCTTAATTATAATGTTTCGTCTGTTATTTTATCACCAAACTGCAGTTGATCATAGATAGTGCTCAGAATATCTCCCTTCTCCGGCATAAGTGTTCCAGCTATTGGTGCTCTTAAAGGCAGCAGATGCGCTCCTTCACTGCCGCGAACTCCTGCATTTCCCGGACAGTAAATCCATTGAAGTCTTTGTACAAGAGAATTGCTCTATCAATCCCAGTTATAACTCATGCAGCATATGTTAATTTTAAGCAATCCATCCATTCTTCATGTGCCATGCGATAAACGTGGGCGGTCTCATATTCTGCCGTCTCACTCGATCACCAGAGTCGTGGATCAGCTCCATGTTCCTGTCTCGACCATGCCACGTGGCCAAGCCATCCAGGTATTTACTTCTCGGTCTTCCCATTGGTCTCTTCCCTTCGACCTTGCCAGTTGTCATCAAGTTCTCCAAGTAATTTCTTCTCCTAATATGCCCAAAACATTTTGACTGTCTACGTCTAATGAAATCAGTTTACGATCTTCATTTGTTTCTTGAAGGACTTGCATTAGTTTTTCTGTCTGTCCATGGTATTCTTTGCATTTTCCTCAGAAACCACATTTCCACAGACGTCAGCTGTTTTTCAGCTTGACTGCTTATTGTCCACTCTTCACATCCATACAAAAGTATAGGTTCTATGTAACACTTCACTCTTTTTCTCGTTTCAATTAATATCTTTTTATTGGTCAGTATGTTTTCATCTTGCAAAAGGCTACCTTCGCAATGGCAATTCTTGTTCCAATCTCTTAAAGGCATTTCCCATCAAATGTTATAACTGTTCCGAGATAACTGTATCGATTCACTTGCTTAAGAATATGCCCATTTACTCGTATTTTGTTTGTGGTATTTTGTTTTTATATTGTGGTATTTCCTTCTTCCCAGTGACGACCATAATTTGTGTCTTCCTAATATTCAGTTCTAACCCTAGTTGTTCACTGTGTGCACAAACCGCATCTACTAAATTTTCCAGGTCCTGTTCATTGTCTGCAATCAAGACTGTATCATCTGCATATTTAATGTTATTGATGTATCTTCCCCCAATGTTGATTCCTTCCATATCTTCTATATTTCTGAATATAATTTCACTGTACCGGGGAAAAAAAAAGATCTGGAGACATTACAAATCCGTGTCTCACATCTCTTTTAATAGGCTGATATTGACCTACATCGTTATCGATTCTGGTGGAAGCTTGTTATTTCCAATATATCAGTTATCAGTTATCAGTTGGGGCATCTTCATTGCACTCCGGACATGTCCATAGGTGCTCAGATCCTCCCCCCAGCATATGCATCAGCGTCCGGTGGCTAATAGTGCCAGTTCTGTGTTGGTTGACGAGGCGCGTTGTTTTCCCGATGTACCTCTCGCGTCTGGCTGTGCCGATTCTTACTCCCAAGTCTTTCATCCTGGACAGCGATGTGGATTCACTGACGTCAAAGTCCTCTGTTCTCGCCATATATTTAAGGACGTTAATAACATCGGCACGATCCATGGGCTGGCCATCTACAGGGGGTGCAGAGCCAGCCAGTTTTCAGCTCGTTCATTTCCCTCGACTCCCGCATGTCCCGGGACGAAGATGAAGGTGACTTTACGAACAACAGACTTCCGCAGCGACTCAGTCCACTGTCTACGTACAGATCCAGCTTCGATCTTCTGAATCATGCTCATTGAGTCGATTCCGATATATGTTTTTTACAAGTCTAAGGTCTTTTCCATTAATTTGTAGATGTTCAAGCATCCTTATCATGTCGACATGTCTCACTGTATCGAAAGCCTTTGTGTAATCAATAAAGCAAAAATATAGATCTTTCTTTACTTCTATAGAACGTTCAATTACTGTTCTCAGTATACACACAGCATTTACTGTGCCCTTGCCTTCTACAAGCCCACATTGTTCTTCTCCTATTTCGGGTTGTATTTTCTTCCTAACTCTTTGCATGATAATTCTCAGCAGAATCTTCGTGATGTGGCTCATTATACTAATTGTTTGATGTTGATCGCATTCCAAGTCTCCTGATTTCTTCGGGAATGCAATAAATATAGAATTAAATAATTCAGGAGATATATCTTCAGTATCGTGTATTGCTAGTAGTCTGGTGTCTTGGTCTATTCCATATTCTTCTAAGGCATTGATCATTTCTATAATGATTTTATCTGTACCTTGGGTCTTGCCAGTTTTCGTAGGGTTAAGAGCATTCTGAACTTCCATCTTCAAAATTGATGGTCCTTCATTATTATTCCGATGATCATATTGCTCTTTTATTTTATCATCACAAAGGTCTTTCACATAATCTGACCACGCATGTAAAATCTGACCTTTTTCTATTATGATTTTGTCATCTTTGATTTTTAGGCAATCCGTTGATGTGTGTGTTCTTTTGTTAGTGATGTCATTATTTCTTTTGTGCATTAATTTGGTATTCCGGGAATTGTGTTGGTTTTCAATTTCCTTGCAATTTTGCTCAAGCCATGTTTCTTTTGCCTCTTTGCATAGCTTCTTAATTTTCCTGTGAATCTCTTCATATTTTTCCTTGTTATTTTTGTTATTTCTTCTTACTTCCATGAGTTTTAAGATGTCCTCCGTCGTTCATTTCTTGCGTCCCATTATCTTTATTTTTGGGATGGTTGTTTCTGCAGCTTGGTTGACTGATTTATTTAATATTTCTCATTGGTCACTGACATTTTGAAATAATATTTCCATGTCGAATCTGTTCTTTACCTCTACGTTGAATTTGTCTTTTATTTCCTCACTCT
This sequence comes from Cepaea hortensis, assembly GCA_963921405.1. Taxonomy (NCBI): domain Eukaryota; kingdom Metazoa; phylum Mollusca; class Gastropoda; order Stylommatophora; family Helicidae; genus Cepaea; species Cepaea hortensis. The sequence goes on along the minus strand of OY992877.1, from coordinate 149,482,125 downwards.
TCAGTGACTGTAGATCAAATTTTGTGTTTCTTGGTTATGAATATTTAACTTTCTTTAATGTTATATGTAAATTGCTTAAGATTAATCTATGGTCGCTGTAGCAGTCTGCGCTTGGTATAGTGTGTGTGTTTTTTTTTTGGACTTTTAAGGCATTTCGAAATCTTCTGTTGATGAGAATGTAATCAATCTGATTTCTGATCTTATGATCAGAACTTCTCCATATCCATAATCTCCTTGGGTGCTGTTGATACCAGGTGTTTCCAATAATCAAATCATGCTCTTTTGCCCATTGTACAAGTCTGTAACCTCTTTCATTCTGTTCAGCTAGTCCATACTTGCCTACTATGCATCCGTCCTGTTGATTTCCAACTTTGGCATTCAAGTCACCCATTATGGTATTTACTTCAGAATTCTTGCATTTCTTGAAGGCTTTCTCTAACTGATTATAAAATTCATTTAAAAATGTTTTAAGCAATACAGACTGATAATCAATGACTAATTGTTCTCTTAAGTCGAGTAACTAATTTCCGCCTCAAAACCGCAGAAGCCACCTGTATTTTTCAGATCGTAGATCCTGAACTGCCGGCTTCGTGGCTTAGAGGTTAACGACTTTTCTCCGTAATCTCGTATACTCTCATAGGTAACGTGATGACGGTGAGAATCAGCAATGGTTCGAATCGCATCGGTAACTTTCGGGTTATGTGAGCCGGCCGCTCAGAAAGCAATGGCAAACTACTGAGCGTAATCCTGCCAAGAAATCAACATACAGCTGAAAGATGCTGGTGTTGACAGCGATGTCCTGTAAAGGATATTGAAAAAAAAAAGATCCTGAACTGCATAATTCGCGTCGACTGCACTAGCCAGGCTGCCTTAATTCCTCAGGCTCAAGACCACCCCCACTGTCTTGCCCTACACTGCAAGGTACTATAGGTAGTAGACGACAGACAGTTTTTGACAGTAAACCTAAAAGCTCCATTCTCCCTAGCACAGACGTGAATCCAGGCGAGAATAGCAATTGAGATAGTTCTCAACGCGGTGTACAGAACAGACGGGGTACACTGTTGTATCGTCTCCGTCGTCAACTTCATCCATTAATTGCTGGTTCTCCAATCATGCCAGCCCATAACACCAGTCTCTACAATCTCTTAGAGGCTGAGTGGTCTCGAGGTATGGTGTCCGCCTCGAGTGCTGGAGGTCCCGGGTTCAAGCCCTGGCGAGGGCCGGGATCTTTTAACGTCGATATCTAGTAACAAAATTCCCCCTGCTCTCTGGGTAGTGAGATTGGACTCCGGTGTGTATTGTTGCGCACGAAAAAAATCCCTTGGCAGTTGGAAACCGAAAAAGAGTAGCCTAAAGGCGCTGCCCGGGCAAAATTTCGAGGTAAACATCTACCCAAAGTATTTCAGGATCCTCTCCGGTGCTACGGAGTTAGTGCACTGAGCTGGGTTTCTCCTGACTCAGGCTTGAGATAGGAGTAGAACGGAGCACTTATGGGTTACGCCTCGTGTGCCGTGATGTTGATCCGTCGACTAAACTACTGATCTCATCTCATCTCATCTTGTTCCTCTTGTACCCTGCGAGAAGTATAAATATCGTGAGAGTGCCCGATTATGGGCTTCATATATCGATATTCCCATGGACTCTGCTATTACCTCCGTCCAACGTTTACGTGGTCGGCCTCTTCCTCTGTTTCCATCTGGTCTGTACATCATTGCTTGTTGTGGTATGCTGTTGACTGGTAACCTACTTGCATGGCCAAACCATTTGACTTGCTGCTTTCTGATAAAATCTAGTGCTGCTTTAACCCCCACTTTAGTCCTGATTTCTTCATTTCTGATCTTATGTCTTCTTGATACGTTGAGTATTCTTCTCAGGGACCTCATTTCTGTTGTTGTGATTTTTCTTTTCTCTTTTTCTGTCATTGTCCACGTTTGGCATTGGTAGCATAGAGTTGGTAGGAAGATTGTGCTGTAAAGTGCTTTCTTCGTAATTATTGATACATGTTTGTTCTTTAGTAATGGTGCCATTTGTTCAATGAGTTGATTTGCTTTATTGTACCTGCTTTCGATATCGTCTTCTGATCTGCCATTTGATGATATTATACTTCCTAGGTACTTGAAACTCTTTGCTTGTTTCAAGGGATGTTCGTTTAGGTGAATTGTTGTTGTTGTTCTTCTTTAGTTATAGTCATTACCTCTGTTTTGCTTGTGCTAATTATCATGTTATGTTCCCTACACATTTCGTTTAGACTATTCACGTGGTCTTGTAATTCAGCTTCTGATTTTACTATTAGTGCTTGGTCGTCCGCAAACAGGAGTTCTCTAATGGTTAGATTTGCAGATGGTTCTTCTTCTGTGTTCTCGTCATGCGCTATTAATGCTGTCTCTGCTTGGCTGGTTTCTTTGCATATGTTGTCTATATATGTTATGAACAAGAGAGGGGATAGGACGCAACCTTGTCGTACTCCAGATCTTATGGTGAAGGGTTCCGAGTGTCCTCCAGTTGCTCTCACTATGCATTCACTGTTGTTGTATAAACTTCTACATAGGTTTGTTAGATGTGTACTCACTCCATATTGTTTAAGGATTTCCCACAGCTTGTTTCTATCTACTCTATCGAATGCATTTTTTTGGTCGACAAGGGCTAAGTAGAGTGTTTCATTGAATTCGATTGATTTTTCTATAAGTTGTCTAAGGGCAAAAATGGCATCTGTGCGTCCTTTGTTTTTCCTAAATCCAAGTTGTGTTTCGCTTAGCTGGGGTTCTAAAATAGTTCGTAATCTTTTTTCAAGAATTTTGCAAAATATTTTCCCAGTATGACTCAACAGTGTATTACCTCTGTATTGTGTGCAGTCTCTTTTGCTGCCTTTGTTTTTCCAAATTAGGATAATTATGGCGTTTCCCCAGTCTCGTGGTGTCTGTTGTTCTACCCAAACATGGTTGAATAATCTATGTAGCCAAGCTGTTCCTACTTCTCCTGCTGCTTTAAATTAGTTCATTTGGTATCTCATCCTGTCCCGGTGATTTGTTCAATGGGGCTAATTTGATGGCTTCTATAATTTCTTCTTTTAGTATGTCTGGTTCTAGTTCTTCGGTGACATCTGTGTAGGTCTCTTGAATTCCTGTGACATCTGATGGGATGTTGAGAAGTTGTTTGAAATACTGCTTCCATCTTATTAGGATTTGTTTTTGTTCACTTATTGGTTCTCCGTATTCGCTGTTAATTATTTCAGTTGGGTCAAAGGGCTCTCCTCTGGTTCGCATTGCACTTATCTTTTTGTAGAAGTTTCTAGTTGCCTCCTTGTAGTTTTTATTTAGGTTTTCTCCATACTTTTCCCTGTCTTTTTGTTTTTCCCTCTTTACTATTCTACTCACATGACTTCTCGCTATTCTGTATTCTCTGTAATCACATTCTTGTTTGCTCTTCAACCACTTTTTATATTTTTCCTTTTTGTCTTTTACCGCTTTCTTTACTTCTGCGTTCCACCAACTTGTTATTTTCTTTATCCTTGTTTTGCGTTTTTTCGTGGTTCCACATGTTATTTTTGCAGTATTTAAAATGCTTGATTTGAACATCTCCCATTCTTCTTCCACTGTTTTTCTTTCTGTAAGTAATTTTACAAAGAGTTCCATTAGTTATTTCTCATAATTTTCCCTTACTGCCTCGTCTTTAAGGTTTTTTTAAAGTTTACTGATTCGCATGGCATGTATTTTCCTGCTCTTTTTGTTTTTTCTTCTGATGGTTCTTATTGTGGCAACGGCTGCTTTATGATCTGTGTTTACACTGAAATTGGGCACTGCCCTTGCATCTAATATATTTCTCTTTCTGTTATTTTGTGTTAATATAAAATCAATTTGGCTTTTAGTATCTAGATCGTTCCATTTATACCAGGTGTATACTTGTGAATCTTTATGTTTATAGAATGTGTTTGTTATATAGAGGTCGTGTTGGCTGCAAAGCTCTGTCAATCTACTTCCGTTATCATTCCTTTCATTATGCTGATCTCCAAATGGTCCCAGATGTTTTTCTATGCCCACTCTGTTATGTCCTAGTCTTGCATTGCAGTCTCCCATAACTGTGATGTTGTCCTGCTTATCTATTTTATTTAGCACGTCATGTATGTCTTCGTAGAAGTCGACTAAACTACAAACTAAAAAAACTAAACTACAATCTCTGCCCCATATGATGATGACTTGTAAACACACACACACACACACACACACAAACACACACACAGACACAGACACACAGACACAGACACACACACAGACACACATAGACACACACAGACACAGACACACATAGACACACACAGACACACAGACACACACACACACACACACACACACACACACACATCATGGTTAGGCAAACGCGGCGCTGGAGACCGAGAATTCAGCCGAGCAGAGCGCGGCATTCATGTGGCCTGACAGTCGACAACGACTTAAAAGGCGGGGTGATAGAACCCCATGTGAATACGGCAAGCAAGAGGAAATCACCACATTCATCATCATGTGTCATGCCGATAGGCGTGGGCGGTCATGTTTCGCCATATCACCCTATCATCAGAGTCGTGGATCAGCTCTGTGTTCTTGTTACTAACACACCACGTGGCCAAGCCATTCAGGTATTTACTTCTCTGTCTTTCCCTTGTTATTTTCCCTCAATCTTGCCAGTTGTCACAATGTTCTCCAATTTATTTCTTCTGATAACGTGTCCTAAAATTGTTACTGTCTACGTCTAATTTCTCTAATCGCTTTACGGTTTTCATTTGTTTCTTGTTGGATTTGGTCATTGGTTTTTCTATATGTCCATTGTATTCTTTGCATTTTCTTCAGAAACCACATTTCCACAGTCATCAGATGTTTTCTGCTTGTCTGCTCATTGTCCACTCTTCACAACCATAGATCACCACATTGTCTTCCTAATAAATTATACAGAGACATATCGAAGTCAGTGAACGAAGCGAACGGCTGTCCTAGGACAGTCTCAATCCATATGGATTGTCATGAGCCACAGATGGAATCAGACTGCCGTCAAGTCGTTGGTGGAAAAACGAAATCCAACAAGTATAATATAGGAAGTTGGGATGTCGAAAAACTATCTAAGATAGATAAATTTGACAATGTTATAACTGAAAATAACAATATGAACATCAAGATGGTAGGTATGAGTGAGATAATGTAGATAGCGCCTTGTAAAGTAATAACGGACAATAATATATACAGGAGGAGAGAAACACAAAAGAAAGTAGAACCACTGTTTGACGAAGTAACAGCCAAATTGAGTGATGGTTTTTGTAGTATATCAGATTGGGTCACCATGGTTAAGGTGTAATAACAAATCAATACATATAAATATTTGGCAAGGATCAATGAAGAAGACATACAAGGAATTTATGATGAAATAGATACGTAATAGTACGAGTGCTGGTTGTTTATAAATCAATGGCAAACTACTGAACGTAAACTTGCCAAGAAATCACAAACTGACAAAAAATGCTGATGTTTAATGCGACGTCCTTTAAAGGATATACAATTAACTTGTTTATTTTGAAAATGACGACCTCTCAAATCAACTCATAAGAAATCAAAGTGATATTTAGAGAGTTCAAAGCAAAAGTAGGAAACGGGAACATGGGAGCGGCAGGGCAGACCGTAAGACAGGAATCTGAATGGACTGCCATTGTGGTATCGGTGAATATTAACAGAATTGATCCAAAATACCAGGGACCGAGATCTGTGAAGGAGTCTCGCATGGACATTTTTCGCACCAACTCCCCGTGATAATAGAACACATATGATTAGGAGAAGTTTTCTACATAATCGCGTACAAAACGACATTGCTCTGAGAATATGAGCAGCAATATACTCCAGAAAACAGGCGCGATAAAGGAAACCAAGAAACATAAAATCTTATGGTGTAAGAAACAATATGTGTGCCATGGAAATAAATACAGAAACACAGAAATTGTGTTCAGTTCGTAAGCACTGAAGCAAGCAGTAAATGTAACGTAACATTTCGCTTTCATGCGCACTCACATCAGAGTCTAAAAATCAATGCCAACATACAATAGATGCGCAATAAAGTAGAAATATTCAAAGGAAATGAAGGCATCCACAGAGGACACAAAAGGGGACAATATGGAATTCTTTGAAACTATGCAGAACATTTTTGGCAATAAAGTTGTGGGCCTGGAGGGAAAAAAAATGATCAAACAATTCAATTTGATATAAAAAGAGTGCAAGTGAGTCAAAGTGGGCTGTGCACAATTTGTGGCTGAGTAGATCTGTGACACAACAGTGGGTAAGGATTAATTCAGTATAGCGTAAAACAGTTACTGTCTTTTCAAGAAGGTCGATGTAGACATTTGTGAACCGCAGTAATCTGAACATACAAAGAAGCGAATAACGATCTGTTTCCACATCTAGAGGTGTATTGGGTATATGGTGCTAGTTCGATATTTCATTGACCAACTGGCACTCCATTGGTGATGTAGTCAAAATAGTGCTGGCTGCCTTTCTTCCCAGATAATTTCCTAGCACTCTTTTAGGACAGGTCGATGAAAAGAGTCAAATAATAAAATACACAATCATAGAACTCGACATGCCTGGTTTCAGGTCAGTCGCAGGCACTTTGGAAGCCGAGTGCTTTGCGCATATTTTTTTTAATGACATGAGCGTCGGCCTTTCAGAAAGCAATAGTTAAGTACTGAACGTAAAATTATCTTGAATGTCGCAGTCAGCCAAGAAAATATGAGGTTGATTTGACGCCCTGTAACGAACATGAAACTGACTTGTTAAGTTGTAATGCCACACTCCCAGCGTTCTGGGCAGACACTGCTAGAGAGAACCTTCTCCGGACAAACAATTTGCACACTGTTACTGTTACATGCCGGAAAGAGTGGGCGGTTTTAACTCGCCATTTCACTCGATCACCAGAGTCGTGGATCAGCTCAGTGTTCCTGTCGCGACCATGCCATGTGGTCAAGCCATCCAGGTATTTACTTCTTGGTCTTCTCCTTGGTCTGTTCCCTTCGCTCTTGCAAGTTGTCACTAAGTTCTCCAATCCATTTCTTCTCACAACATGTCCAAACAATTTTGACTGCCTACGTCTAATTTCTCTAATCAATTTACGATTTTAATTTGGCTCCTGTAGTACTTGGTCATTGGTTTTTCTGTCTGTCCATGGTACTCTTTGCATTTTCCTCAGAAACCATATTTATGCAGCCATGAGATGTTTTTCAGCTTGACTGCTCATTGTCCAAGTTTCACATCCATACAAAAGAACAGGTTCTATGTAGCACCTCAACACTCTTTTTCTCGTTTCAATTGACATTTTCTTTATTGGTCAGTATGTTTTTCATCTTGCTAAAGGCTACTTTCGCCATGGCGATTCTTGTTCTAATCTCTACAAGGCATCACTCATCAGATGTTATGACTGTTCCGAGATAATTGTACCGATTCACTTGTTGAAGTATATTCCCATTTACTTGTATTTTCTTCTTCTTCTTCTTCTTCTTCTTCTTCTTCTTCTTCTTCTTCTTCTTCTTCTTCTTCTTCTTCTTCTTCTTCTTCTTCTTCTTCTTCTTCTTCAGCATTTCGAGCCATTGAGGTTCTTTGCTACAGATACAATCCGCCTCCATTCGTCTCTCTGGTGGACCTTCTCTTGCCAGTCGTTGATTCCAAGTGCTTGTAGATCTGCAAGTGTATTATCTCTCCACCGTCTTCTTGGTCTACCTCGGGGTCTACGGTCATTTATTTCTTGAGTGTAAGCGAGTTTTGTTTCCCTATTATCTTCCATTCTTTCTATATGCCCCAGCCATTGCAGCCTATTAGCCTTCATGATACCAGTGATTAGCGGGGACTTAAAACAGATCATAAATGTCTTTGTTGCTCTTTCTTTTCCACTCTCCACTTTGTGTATCCATAATGGGCCCAAAGATGCGCCTTAAGACCTTGTTCTCAAAGGTTTGTAACAAGGCTTCGTCTCCTTCGTCTCCTTTAGTTTTACTCCAGGTTTGAGAGCCATACAGCACAACTGGTCTGATCAGTGTTTTGTGAATTGTGATCTTGGTGTTACGAGATAGCACATTTGATTTTAGCAGGTGTTGTAGTGCATAGTATATCTTATTTCTAGAGTATATTACATTGTGGTATTTCGTTCTTCCTAGTGACGACCATAATCTGTGTCTTTTTACAATTTAATTCTAATCCCAGTTGTTCACTGTGTGCAACAGCCGCGTCTACTCTAATTGTTGCAGATCCTGATCATTGTCTGCAATCAATACTGTATCATCTGCATATCTAATGTTATTGATGTTTCGTCCTCCAATGCTGATTCCATTTATATCTTCTACATTTCTGAAAATATTTTCACTGTATAGGGAAAAAAGATCTGGATACATTACACATCCCTGCCTAACACCTCTCTTAATAGGCTGATATTGTCCCACTTCATTATCAATCCTTATGGCAGCTTGATGTTTCCAATATATGTTTGTTATAAGTCTAATGTCTCTCCCAACAATTTGTAGATCTGCAAGCATATCTACCATGTTGACATGTCTTACTCTATCGAAAGCCTTTGTGTAGTCAATAAAGCAAAGATGTATATCTTTGTTTACTTCTATAGAACGTTCAATAACTGAACGCAGCATATACACAGCATTTACTGTACCCTTTCCTTTTACAAACCCACATTGTTCTTCCCCTATTTCAGGTTGTATTTTCTTCCTCACTCTTTGCATGATAATTCGTAGCAAGATCTGTGTGATGTGACTCATTATACTAATTGTTCTATGTTTATCACATTACAAGGCTCCTGATTTCTTTGGGATTGCAATAAATTCAGAATTACATAATTTAGAAGGTATATTTCCGGTATCATATAATGAGTTCAGCAGTCTGGCGACTTGATCTATTCCATATTCTTCTAAAGCTTTAATCATTTCTGTTGTGATATTATCTGAACCGGGGGCCTTGCCAGCTTTCATATGTTTAAGAAAATTTCGAAAATCCATCTTCAAAATTGCCGTTCCTTCATTATTAAATCGAATATCATACTGTTCATCTCTGCTATCATCATAAAGGTTTTTGACATAGTCTGACCATACATGTAGAATCTTATCTTTTTCTATTATGATTTTGCCATATTTAGTTTTTAGACAGCCTACTGATGTACTTGTTCTTTTATTAGTAAGTTCCTGAATTCTTTTGTGCACTAATTTGGTATTTTGACTGTTGCGTTGTTTTTCAATTTCTAAGCAATTTTTCTTTAGCCATGCTTCTTTTGCCTCCTTACATAATATTCTGACTTGTCTGTGCATTTCTTCATATTTGGCAGAATTACTTTTGTTGAGTCTTCTTGTTTCCATTAGTTGTAAAATTTCTTCAGTCATCCATTTCTTACGACCCACCTTCTTTAATTTTGGAATAGTTGTTTCTGCATCCAAACTGATTGAATTCTTCAACATTTCCCATTGATCATCCATATCCTGGAATAGGGTCTCTAGATCAGACAATATATCAAATCTGTTCTGTATTTCTATGTTGAATTTGTTTTGTATTTCCTTGTTGTTATTCAATGTATGCAAATCATATTTAGTGTTTCTTGTTTCATACTTGACTTTCTTTAACTTTATCCTCAATATTCATGTAAGTAATCCGTGGTCACTATAACAATCAGCACTGGGAACTGTTTTTGCTATTGTTAGCGGATTTCTAAATCTTCTGCTAATCAAAATGTAATCAATCTGGTTTCTAAACCTGCTATCAGGACTCCTCCATGTTCATAATCTTCTTGGGTGGTGCTTAAATCAGGTGTAACCTACAATCATTTCCTGCTCTTCTGCCCGCTCTACAAGTTTGTATCCTCTTTCATTTCTCTCTCCTAAACCATAGTTTTCTACTGTGTATCTATCACCTTGTTTTCCTGCTTTTGCATTGAAGTCCCCTATTATGATGTTTATTTCTGAATTTTTACATTTCTTTTAAGCAGACTCTATGTCATTGTAAAATTCTTCTACACTATCTTCACTGGATTCTCCTGTTGGGGCATATACTTGAAACAGATTTATGCCAAAAGGTCTGCCGATTAATTTAACTAGTAGAGCTCTGTCTGACACGGCCCAGTATCCTTGAGCAGATTTTGATGTTTGCCAGTCTATAATAATTTATCTTTATCCTTATTCTTATATTCCATGCCGTGCGGCGTTGGTGATCATGTTTATCCATAGCCTTCTCTCTCTCTCTCTCTCTCTCTCTCTCTCTCTCTCTCTCTCTCTCTCTCTCTCTCTCTCTCTCTCTCTCTCTCTCTCTCTCTCTCGTGCGCAACCAGTCATTTCTGATATCGATGCTATTCCATGCCATGATGACAAACTGCCCAGCATCTTCTCTCTTGGTCTCCCACTGCTTCTTCCTCCCAACGCCTCCAACTTTCCCGAGATGCCGACATAATCCAGTTTTCATCTTTGCATAACATGCCCAAATAATGTTGACTGTCTTCTTCTCATACGAGTAACTAGTTCTCTTTATTAGTTTACTTCTCTCGAGATATTTTCACGGTTTTCTCATCATTCTTCTGTAAAACCGCATTTGTCCTTTCTTCCACGTAATTCCTCACACGCCCGCTAATTGCCCATGATTCGCACCCATGCATCAAGATGGCTCAATATAACTCTTAAGAAGTCTTGACAACTTACTCGTTTCCGTATACGATATCACGGTTGTTGTTGTTGTAGTTGTTGTTGTAGTTGTTGTTGTTTTTAAATCTGCCACCCAATGTAAATGAAGAGTAACGTGAAAGAAATTAAAATATTATATTCCACAGTGACGCTTACTCTTTATTTGAACGCTTGATAAGCAAGTTGTAACCCGCTCTTGCTCTGAGGAGTTTGAGTCGGTGGCATGTGATATTAAGGAGAAAATCAGAAAGTGGCCACTGCAATCCCGTACGGGGAAATGACACATCTAGAAACTAAAAAAATATATTTGCATATTAGCATACGAATTAAAGAAACTAAGCCTCGGGATACTTTCCGTTAATCTCCAATTAAAGAAGCGACGTTCTCCAAGGATGTTAAAAGGGAAAGAAGGAGGTTGTATATAAAGTTAGTTGCGTATTCTTTATCAGAACGTCGCATTCAATCCCAGCGTATTTGGGCTATTTTACTTCTTGGCAAGTTTATTACGTTCAGTAGTTTGCCATTTTCTTCTGAACGACCAGCACCGCATACCTGTATGAAACCAGCGCGAGGCGGTCTACTTCCAAATCTTCCGCAAGTGTTTCCAGCGAGGTATGTGGGGTTGCCAATTGTGTACATAACCCCTTCGCCACAGAGGCGATTGTTTGTAGACAGAAAAAAAAAACGCGGTTGTTGGTAAGTGAAGGTTAAAAAATAAAACGGTTGAAAGTAAGTGCAAAAGAAGCCCTGCTTTTAAGTAAGTGAAGGTAAAAGAAAACAAAAATATTGTAAGAAAGTGAACGTAGACAAAAACCTGGCTGTAAATAAGTGAAGGCAAAAAAAGACACGGTTGTAAATTAGTGAAGGTTTTAAAAAAAAAACAGGTTGTAAGTATCTTCTTCTTCTTCTTCAGCGTTCCGAGCCATTGAGGTTCTTTGCTGCAAATACAATCCGTCTCCATTCGTCTCTCTGGTGGACCTTCTCTTGTCAGTCGTTGATTCCAAGTGCTTGTAGGTCTGTACATGTATTATCTCTCCACCGCCTTCTTGGTCTACCTCGGGGTCTACGGTCATTTATTTCCTGAGTGTAAGCGAGTTTTGTTTCCCTATTATCTTCCATTCTTTCTATATGCCCCAGCCATTGTAGTCTATTAGCCTTCATGATACCAGTGATTAGCGGGGACTTAAACAGATCATAAATGTCTTTGTTACTTCTTCTTTTCCACTCTCCACTTTGTGTATCCCTAATGGGTCCAAAGATGCGTCTTAAAATTTTGTTCTCAAAGGTTTGTAACAAGGCTTCGTCTCCTTTCGTTGTACTCCAGGTTTCAGAGCCACACAGCACAACTGGTCTGATCAGTGTTTTGTATATTGTGATTTTGGTGTTACGAGATAGCGCCTTTGATTTTAGTAGATGTTGTAGTGCATAGTATATCTTATTTCCAGAGTTGATTCTAGTTTGTATTTCTTCCCTTATGATGTTGGAGCAGTTGATAGGTTGTAAGTATGTGAAGGTAAAATCAAATGGTTTTAAGTTTTAAAAAAGTTAGTTGCATATCATTTACAGGACGTTGCAGTCAACACATCAGTGTTTGCTGTTATGATCTATCGGCAGGTTGTAAGTAAGTGAAGGTTAAAACACCCTGGTTGTAAGTAAGTGAAGGTAAAAAAAAAACCTGGTATTAAGTAAGTGAAGGTAAAAACCCTGGTTGTAAGTAAGTGAAGGTAAATTAGCTCTGGTTATAAGTGAAGATAAAAATAAAAATCAGGTTGTAAGCAAGTGAAGGTAAAAAGTCCTGGTTGTAAGTAATTGGAGGTAAAAAAAAAGAAAAGGGTTGTAAGTAGTGAAGGTAAAATACATGGTTTTAAGTTTTTTTAAAGTTAGTTGCATATCATTTACAGGATGTTACAGTCAACACAGCATTTGTTGCTGTTATCATCTCTTGGCAGATTGAAGTAAGTGATGGTAAAAATCCCTGGTTGTAAGTAAGTGAAGGTAAACAACCCTGGTTGTAAGTGAAGGTAAAAAAAAAACCTTGGTAGTAGGTGAATGTGAAAAATTACTCTGGTTGTAAGTAAGTCAAGGTTTAAAATAAACCTGGTTGTAAGTGAAGGTAAAAAACACTGGTTGCAAGTAAATGAAAGTAAAAAACCCTGGTTGTAAATAAGTGAAGCTAAAAACACCCTGGTTATAAGTAGTGAAGGTAAAACAAACCTATTAGTCTATAAGGGTAAAAAACACTGGTTATAAGTAAGTGAAAGTAAAAGAAACTTGGTTAAAAAAGTGAAGCTAAAAACAACCTGGTTATAAGTAGTGAAGGTAAAAACAACCCTTTTACACGCCTTGAATGGGTATATGCAACTCACGCATACTTGTATAGAGCAATTGATACTCCATGGATGATGATTAATATCACGCCGGACGCGTTTACGTCCAATAACATTTCCTTGCACCTGTTGTATGATCGGTGGACCTGTGAGCCCATGTCAGTTTAACAATTCCACCTGTATGGTGATTCAAACACATGACCACCAGGCCCTAGGCAAAGGTGGTGGCCAATAAGCTAGAGCGGTTCCCGTTGTGGGTGAACAGTATCATATTAACCCACAATGCAAGTGTTGTTTCGTAGGGAAAACAAAGCGTTTTGAGCAAAATCATGAAAAATAAACATGACATAGGTTACTGAAATATTGTGTTAGACTGGTTCTTCTACATAACTGGGAATGCAGAAAGTAGCGGTGGGTTTACACGAGGTACGGAAACTTCACACCAACGTAGATGAATATTATAATTTAACCAGCTCATGTTTCAGCACAGTACACATGGGGGTTAGGTCTAGATTAGAAATGTTTCCTCCACAAAGTTTTAGGTACTGCGTTGTCAATAGGCTCCAACCAAGAGAGTCTGTATACTATAGAACTATAAAATAGAATTTGCCAGACTTGTGTAAGCTATTATTGTTGTTTGACGTGGTTATGATGGAATCATTCAAATTGTAACATGGGGTAAAGAACCTATAAATTGCATAACAATAATATGGTGGTCTGTAGGCTCTAACATTGGAAGAATACTTGCCCGAATACTCACCTCACATCCGTTATGAGAAAATACGTTTTTTCTCGCTAAATAATTATCTTTCGGAGTATTGTAACATAAAACATGTATCCTACGAAGTGTACTTATCTCAAATAATTTTCATGAGAGGTGTCATAACTATAGACAGTTGTCCTGCAGGATGTTGTTACTTTAAATAGTAATCCTGTGGCGTCTTGTAGTCGTGGCGTGCTGATGAGCGTAATCTAGCCTAGGAATCAACATACAGCTGAAAGATGCTGGTGTTGACCGCAATATCCTGAAACAGGATGGAAACGCGGGGGGAAAAAAAAAAAAAAACGTTGTAACTTTACACACATATCCTACATAATGTTGTAATTTAAAATAATTAGCCTGCATAATGTTGTAATCTTAAAAAATTATTCTACGCAGTCTTGCAACTTTAAACAATTATCCTACGGGATATTGTAACTTTACTAGTGTCTATCTGAAATGACTAAGTGCTAAAAACAATTTCACTTTTTACTCCTGAAGCAGGTTAAATTTGAGCAGGCGTAACTGAGATTGTACAATGTATGTCTCAGATTTAAAAGCTATCGGGTTTGAAACCCAAGGTAGGGCTGGGCAGTTTTATAAGAGTCATTGATTTCAAATGATATAACACGGATCCAAGAACTTTTGGACAGCATTATGACCTTATCGAATTAGGATTGTCATAGTTCGCTATATCACGCAATCCCTACAGTCTTGAACAGGTATGGAAGTCTGTTCCTATTATGCGCTGTGTCATAGATATCTAGGTGTTTATATTTATGCCTTCATCTTGCTCTTTTCTTATCAATTTTACCAGTTGGTACTCAGATTTTTGCGGGCATTTTTCCTTTCACATTAATACGCCCAAACTATCTCGACTGCTTACGTCTAGATTCTATAATTAATCTACGGCTTCCACTTGTTTCTTTCATGACTTAAGCATTTTTTGTTTTCCTTTAGGTCCTCTGTGGTAGTTTTTGCAGTTACATCATAACCCATATTCCTACTGCCATTAGATGTTTTCCAGCGTGTTTGTTTATTGTCCGTGATTCATATACATAAAACAGTATAGGTTTAGCACATATAGAAATTCATCACCCTGTTTTATTGCAATTGGCAGCTGTTTATTAGTCAGTATTTTTGCATCTTACAAGAGTCTTCACCTGTCGCGAAGATTGTTTATTCTCATCTCTGCATGACATCTTCCATCAGCCGTTATGACTGTTTCAAGACAGTTTTACCGATTCGTCTGTTTAAGAATTGCTCCATTTACTTGGAAGTTACATTCTGTTAGTTCTTTTCTCTAGGAAATTATCATAATGCATGTTTTATTACAATTTAACTCTAACCCTAGGTGCTCACTGTGTACAATAACCTACTTATAAATTATGCAGACCTTCACATTATCTACAATCAATAATGCATTTTCTGCATACCTTATATTGATTCATCTGTTTAAGAATTGTATCATTTACTTCGATGTTACATTATGGTATTTCTTTCTATTCAATCATAAAAGTGTGCAAGCTTGAGAACATTAGGAGAGGAGAGAGGTGGGTCAGAATGCCATAGGAAAAGTCAGACCTGTGCAGGGTCATAATAACATTGGATCGGGATTACAGGGTTTGACCGCTTGGCTACACTGAATGGAGGGTGCAACAATTGATCCATGACAATTCGCGACCTGGTGATGTAATTAGCTACACGAATAGCTCTGTGCTAAGACGTGAAAGAAGTACCTAGGGGTTTGTGGCGAAGGTTGGTGGACGATGTTTTATGCAGGACAGCCTGGCATATCATACCTCAATATCTAGTCTGAACATGGCGATGGGGACAGTCACAGCCGCGTTCCGTTGGCTAAATGACAAACAGCACACGAATGACGTGATTGTAACGGACTCACAACGTAAGGTGAGCAAGGTAAAAACAGGCATGCTTCGGGCAGAGTGGCAGGCTTCTATTCAACAATCAAACAGAGAGCGTATATTGGACCCCCCCCCCCCCCCCCCCTTACATGTTGATGTGGTGGGGAACGAGCAGGCAGACAGATTGGCTGGGTCTGCAGCGCTCGCTGGAGTATTGGTGCATGATGAGGTAGACGTCGTCGGGGCCCTTTGGGATCGAATGTACGGTGCAGAAGATGATCACGGTCTGTGGAGAACGGTGCTGCAGGGAGTGACCAGATGATCTTGTTGACACTCACCCCCGAGGAAAGACAAGACAGACACATAATTAGACCGTTACCGGTACCGTTAGTATTGTGACTCGTCGTCCGCTGTTGAAGATGAATTTCCTGAGTGCTTTAATGTCGGTTATTGACTTAATTTCTTTATTTTGGAGATGACCATCATTTCTTTACCCCCCCCCCCCCCCCCCCTCCAACCCCCTGACAATTTAATTCTAAACATAGTTGCACACTGTGTATGATAACATACATAATGCTGCAGATCATGTACACACATTATTTACAATAAATACTGTATTATCTGCATATATTATATTGTTGGTAATAGCAAACTACTAAACGTAAGCTTGTCAAGAAATTATAAACAGCCAAAAATGCTTCTGTTGACTGCGTCGTACTATGAAGAATATGCAATTAACTTGTAAATTGTTGATGTCGTGTGCTACAATGGCAATTCCTCTCATACGAAGGGGCTTCAAATGAAAACCTTAAAATGTGATATAAATTACAATAACCGTGTCATTGTCTTGTAACCTGTCAATATTGTTGTTAAGAATGTCAAGACTGCAGAGCACGTGACATCACGGTGCAGACGAACATGGTGACATTATGAGGACCGTTTAAAGATGGCCGCCCCAATTTTGACATACGCCAGAGGAGCAGCCGTCTGTCATCCGTATTTTTTTTTTTTTTTAAATCAATGAAGAGGTGAAACCTATAGAAATTCATCGGCGGGTCAAGATACAGTATGGTTATGCATGCCTGTCAGTCTAGCAAGTCTCCCCCGATGTGTCTCCACCTTGCCGTGGTGTTTTTTGTTTTTTTTTTGGGGGGGGGGGGGGTGGGGGGTGGGGGGGGGGGGTTGCGTGTCCCATCGACCCCATGTGCTTGCCGATGGATGAAAACTACATATCGGACAGCTTATGGGATAGGGGCCAGACTAAGAGAGACACATCCTGCGGCTCTGCAGGTAGACTGAGGATAGCAGTCAAAAGTTTAAATCAGGCGCACGAAGGCAGAATTTCTTTGTCCGGACAATACTCTAAGGCTTTCTGTCGAGGGTTTAGGCTTGAAATATAGAGGTGAGATTCTGAGCATGCTACATGCCCAGTTCTGATACTTGTTCGAAGGCTCTCAGCTGAGGGATATGAGGGATTCCCGGATGAGAGGGCCTGGCCGTTCCTCGTTCACTGCTGCACGGAGGTAAGGTGCTGAGCCGGCAGCACATGTAGCCTACCTCGTGAGCGAGTACAAAAAGGTAGAAGAAGAGCCCCAGTCAAAATGGATACGAAAACTGTCTGTATCTACCTCGTAGAGAGTCTAGACAAAGGTGGAAAAACGTCTCAATAACACGAAATGGAACGCACGGCTAGCGAATCCATTGCGTGGCCCGAAGTCCAAAGTGAAAGCTTACCTAGTGGATATCGCCCGCAGACTGACCGTTATTGAGCGACCAGTGGCAAGCGAAATGCCCAACACATGGAAGTGAGGAATTAAAGCAGCCATGAGCAGGACGTAGCAACTCCTCGGGTGAGCCCAGTCTCAGAGCAATATGTGCCGGCTCTGCAATTATGGAAGCCTCCTTGGATAGTTAGGGAATGCCCATGGTCTGCCTCTGCCTTCCCTTGAGGGTTTACCGTGTTGTCATTGACCGTTTTACTTTGACCAGCTGAGATGTGGGCGATACCACAGCACAAACAGTCTAACGTCTCCCGAAACCTCGGGAAGGCTAACCCGTAAAAATGCCTGCTGAAGCCGGATGTGCTGGCCTACGGGTGCAAATAAATCAGGCACAACGCAAAAAACGTCCGAGTGAAATTTCTTTCGTGCTAGGAACAGCTCTGACTACCTAGTTTCCGAATGCCGCTCTTGTTCGGAACAGCTCTGACTAGGTAGTTTTCCGAATGTCCGTCGTGTCTGGAACAGCTCTGATGGGCACAAAGACAAGCACACGTCCGAACCGAAAACTCGCTGAGTGGATACCGTCTGCAGACCGGTCTGGTTTGTGCGGGAACGGCCCGTAGTGAACGAAATGCCCAATATATTGAAGTGAGGATTTAAAGCAGCCATGAGCAGGACGTGAAGATTCCCTCGGTGAGCCCAGCAACAGTGCGCTATGTGCCGGCCCTGCAATTATGGAAGCCACCCTGGGTGGCGGAAAATGCCATGGACTGTCCCCGCCTTCCTTTGAGGGATGACCGTTGTCTTCGACCTTTCCAACTTGGTCAGCTGGGTTGTGGACGATACCGCAAAAGTGAGAATCTCCCAGGAATGCTGCCTGGTCAAAAAAAGCACGCTAAAGCCGGATGTGTTGGCCTACGGGTTTCGGCCCAAGGGCGCATAACTTAGACACACCGCAATCACATCTGAAAAAAAAACACTCCGGATGAACGCAAAGAAGAAGAGGAAGTCTAGCAAGTGCTTGAGTGGAGTACGAAGTTTCAAAACGGCGTGACTTCTGTGACAGACTGTTCACGACTGGGTCAAGCACACCGAGTAGTAGTGACACCAGAGCATATTTTCTACAGCTATCCAAGCACTTTATTGGCCATGGAGGTCTTGCTTTGAACGGCGTGGTGACTATATTGAAAAATGATACATTTGTTCTTCACTTTTTCAGAATTTTTCACACGAAAAACATTTAAGGTTTTCATTTGAAGCCCCCTTGTTTATTCTAAATGACTTATATTATAAATTATAACAAAATTGTTAGGAAAGAAAATCTACCAGTAGAAGATACAACCCACTACATTGGATGAAATATATCTAAAGGAATTTAAACCGCGCATAATTTCGTGCATAAGTCGGACGTAGACATTTATGGTGTGCATAGCAGTGTATGACGTACGAGAGAATCATGGGGTAGAAGAAGAAACATATTAATGTTACCTTCAATAACAGTGTTTAGTCATGTTCAAATATCTGGCCTTACTTAGTACTAAATCGATGATTCTAAATGTGACATCCGTGTTTTCTAACCCCTCGACCAGGAGATGCTTTAACTAACAAGTGTACAACAGAAAAAAACAAAACAAAAAACGTTTGTCCAACACGTGCTGGTGAACCCGAACTGTTGAGGACACCACACGATTTCGGGGGCCCCGTCTGCACTGTTGACGCATTCTGGCACTAAAACTGGACTTGTGTAACGGCAGACGCGGGAAGGAACTGCGCGAGGCGGGAATAGTCATTGCTCCTCGGCTGAGATAATGCCTGGCAGAAGGGATACCAAAAGTACGCCATCAGAGCGCGCGGTTTTTCCCCTTTCTTTCACTTCATTTAGACGCAGCATTGTTTCCTACTGAACTCGGATGTTTCTGATGGGCGGGGATGGAGTGGCGGTTCACTTAAGTAAAAGGAAAGTAATGCTTGTTAGTTGCACTTATTTAGTGAGGTGTTTCGTTAATGGGAACCTAACTTGGAAGGCATTAATAGGAAAGTGCGCGATTTTCTGACCCATGGTGGTTCTTGTGTTGAGTGTATGTTTTACCTACGGAGTACACCAGCATGTGATAATCCGAAAGGTAATGGTATTCTTGTTTGTTTATTTGATTGTAAGATTAGTTCCTGGTTTATATCATTATCACCATCATGTGTTATGCCTCCTCACATGATACCAGCCTTACATCTGTCTGTATTAATGTTTATATAATGTGCTGTTTGGTCACGTCGTCCATGTGTTTAAACCATCATTTGTGGATTTCAAATACAAAATATGTGTTAGTTTTTGTTGATAGCACCAGGATAGGGTAAAATAAGCTCCCACTAAAAACATTAGTAAAATGAGTTCAACAGATTTAAGGGACACAGGGAAATGAATAAGACGGATAGAAACATTTACAGTAACAACAGTAAAGCAACAAGGACCTACACAATAACTTCGCTTGCTGAGAGACCAAAATCATAAGAAAAAGTCGAATGACATGTATCGTGAACATCAATAAAATTAATCGAATGTAGACAATTAACTTAAAGTTGGGAACTACTGCGCACAAGAAGAAAGGGGCGACAGGCAAATGTGTATGGTAAACTTGAACAGCTCGGCAACAAACAATACAATTTGTACATATCAATGTCACAAAAATAGGTGACAGAAAGAAATGGAGGATCTTGATCGACAATATAAATGACATGTCATTCAGACACCGAAATAAGAAGAAGAAAAGCATCTAAGTAACAACATGAGCGCAGTGGATATAATAAATAGCTGTAGTTAGTTGACAGTCTGGAGACAAACAGTGAACAAACAGTGAGCATGAGTAGTCACAACAGTGATAATTGATCAAGATATGGGGCATTCATTGGGACAACATAAGTCAGCAGTAGTAGTTTAAGGATAATAAGGAATATTGTTGTGCGTGTATCAGTATTTGTATCGCTTGTATACATAGGTGCTTGCGTGTTTTAAACTGCAATTGATTTCAAACAAGGAAATTTATTGCCAAGCATAAAGCAAACAGTAAACGACCATATACAACGCATTGAAGCTTGTTGGTATATGGTGCAAACCCCATATATAATTTCATAGATCAATCGGCACTATATGGGTGATGTGGTCAATATCACGGCTGCCGCCATTACTTCCCAGAGATTCTCGTATATATTGAAGACTATGTCAACGTGGCAGTCTAAGTCAATGCTTTTTAACTCCCCGTCTTTTGTGAGGGGATTCGAATGCGTGACCACGACACCTACAGACAAGCCTGCTAGTTACTTCGCTACAGCGACTCCCATGCTTATTAAAAAGTTAGCTGCATATCCTTTTCAGGACTCTGCAGTCATCACCAGCATTGTTAGCTGTTGTTGATGTCTTGGCAAGTTTTACGTTCAGTAGTTTGCTATTGCTTTCTGAACGACCGGCATCCATATCTTTTCGTAAAAAACCAGCGCAACGCGGTCTGCTGCCAAATCGTTCGCAGATATGTTTTCAACGCGCGTATACGGGATTACGAACCGCGTCCGTAACCACTACGCCACAAAGACCGGCCCCATGCTTATTACGAAAGGGATTTACGGTTGCCTGTTGGCTCGGCGGCCATATATTCAAATCGAAATCGAGGCGGGGATTGATATATTAATTGACCTGATTCCCAGTTCGACCCGCCTTAACACGGGTTTCATGATATGCCCTGGGAAGACAGGGCACCGAGGTGCTATTGAGCATACCATCCACCAAGTGCCTTTGGTCTATACAAGTACGGGGCGTACACCACAGAAACACTAGCCTCAAGGCATGGGCGAGGATCCTATATATTTAACTTACTTAACTGATTCAGTGCCAAGCAAAAAGGAAGTTTGGACCAAATATGGTGCACAATAAAATGCATAAGCGTTATAATGTAAATTTCCTTTCACTGAGAATTGAAATTACGGAAGATACCACGAAACAAAACAAATACCACGATAGCCCGAGTACGGCAATATATCTTCCTTCTGTCCAAACGGAGTTCACATTTAGCGATATATTATCCTTCGGCACTGAGTCTGTTCAATCTAAGCACGATCACTGATACATGTATTCTGTCATATTTTCGACAAACCGGGCGTGGGAATACTAACAATGGTGTGGAAGTTAGCTGTTTTAGACAAACCGAGTGTGATTTTTTTCTGATAAGCTGTAGTTGATTGTTGTTTCAGGCGAACATATTTTGATGACAAAGTATGATATATTGTTCTGCGTGGGAGAATTGTCTAAACGGTCGTTGCAGTTGATTAGAGAGTGATAAGTTGTTTTGAGATACTATGTTTAATAATCTGAAGTCGAATAGTTTAGAGTTTGTTTATAAACATGATTCCGTTGACAACCTGCTGGGGTTGATTAGTTTATCTGTACGGCTCGTGCCGGGAAAGCTCAGGTAACTAACATATTTCTCTATAGGTTTGTATTATTAGTATTCACATATGTTTGATATGTTATTGTAAACTAGATATGCTCTGTATGATTCCGAAGATTAGATATGTAGGACATATGAGTGTATATTAGATATGTCCGACAAATGCGTATGGACTAAGTATGTCCGATATATGAGTGTGGATTAGGTATGTCCACATATTAGTGTAGATTAGTGTGCCCAAAATGTTACTGTAGATTAGTGTGGCCGATATATGAGTGTAGATTAAATGTGTCCGACCTAAGAGTGTAGATTAGGTGTGTCTGTTATGTTATCACATATCCATAGCGCCCGATACGTTACTGTAGATTAGTGTCCGATATATTACCGTAGGTTAGAGTGTACTATATGTTACTGTAGATCAGATATGTCCAACATATTAGGGTAGGTTAGTGTGTCCAATATGATACTGTTGATTAGAGTATCCGATATATTACTGTAGATTAATGTGTGTGTACGATATGTTATTGTAGATTAGTGTGTCCAATATATTACCGTAGGTTAGTGCGTGCAATACGTTATTATAGATTAGTGTGTCCGATATATTACTGTAGGTTAGTGTGTGTGTACGATATGTTATTGTAGATTAGTGTGTCCAATATATTACTGTAGGTTAGTGTGGGTGTGTGTGTGTGTGTGTGTGTGTGTGTGTGTGTGTGTGTGTGTGTGTGTGTGAAATGTTACTGTAGCTTAGTGTGTACGATATATGTGCCGAGATAACTATAGATTAATGTGTCCGATATATTACTGTAGATTAGTGTGTACTATAGGTTATTGTAGATTAGAGAGTCAGTTATATTACTACATTATAGTGAGTGTGTGTGTGTGTGTGTGTGTGTGTGTGTGTGTGTACGAAATGATACTGTAGCTTGGTGTGTACAATATGTTAGTGTAAATTAGTGTGTACGATATGTTACTGTAGGTTAGTGTGTTTGATATGTTACTATAGGTTAGTGTGTCCGATATGTTACTATATGTTAGTGTCTCCGATATGCTACAGTAGATGTTCGTGCACATTAGTGTGTCCGATATGTTATTGTAGATTAGTGTGTGCGACATAGGAGTGTAGATTAGTGTGTCCGACATAGGAGTGTAGATTAAATGTGTCCGACTAAGAGTGTAGATTAGATGTGTCCGTTATGTTATTGTAGATCGGATATGTCCGATATGTTACTATAGATTAGTGGCTCAGACATTTTAGTGCAGATTAGAAGTTTTCGATGTATTACTGTGGATTAGGTATGTGTAATGTGTTATTGATGATTAGTGTGTCAAATATGTTAGTATAGATTAGATGTGTCCGATTTGTTATGGTTATGTTGCTGTCTCTGATTTTTGTTTTAAATTGTAGATTAGGTGTGTCTGGTAATTTTTTGTAGATTAGATGTGCCCGATATGTTACCGTTATGCACATGTCTTTGATTTCATTGTGTAAATTAGTGCGACTGATATGTTGGTGAAGATTACATGTGTCCAATTTGCAGGTGAAAATTGATGCGTACGATATGTTTTTAAGTAGTTGTCTCCTATGTGTTACTGTACAGTAGATGTCTCTGGCATGTTATTGTAGATTATGTGTCTGGCATGTTATTGTAGATTATATGTGTCTGGCATGTTATTGTAGATTACATGAGTCTAATTTGTTATTGTAGATTATATGCATCTGATTTGATATTTTAGATTATATGTGTCTGGTATGTTATTGTAGATTAGATGTATCTGATATGTTATTGTAGATTGTATGTGCCTGGTATGTTGTGGTAGATTAGATGTATCTGATATGTTATTGTAGATCATATGTGCCTGGTATGTTGTGGTAGATTAGATGTGTCTGATATATTATTGTAGATTAGATGTGTCTGATACGTTATTGTTTGTGTAGATATATTGTTGGTTGTTGTAGATTATATGTATCGATATGCTGTTGTAGATAAAATATGCCAGACATATTATTGTAGATGTATATGTTGTTGTAAACTAAATGTATCCAATATGTTATCCCAGATTAGATCTGTCCAGTATGCTATAGTATGTAGCTGTCTCCGATAAGTTATGTTAGATTATATATGATCTGTATGTTATTGTACATTAGATTTTTCAGAGTGTCATTGTAGATTGGATTTGTCCGATGTGGAGTTGTATATTAAATGTTTTGTGATATATTGCAGATTCGATGTGCCCTGTCTGTTACTGCAAATTAGATTTGTCCCATATTTTGTTGTAGATTAGATGTTTTCCACATATTATTGCAGATTAGATGTGTCCAATATGTTATTTTAGTAGATGTCTCTAACAGCTGCGGGCGATTTGGAAGCAGACCGCTTTGCGTTGTTTTCCATACATTAGTATGAGTGCCGACCGTTTAGAAAGCAATGACAAACTATTAAACCAAGAAATAACAAACAGACAAAAATTCTGCGATTGACTACAACGTCCTGTAAAGGATATGCAATTAACTCTGATATGTTATTTTAGATTATATTTCTGCGTATAGGTTTTATAGATTACATTATCAAATGTGTTATTGTGGACTAGAAGTCTGCCACTCGTTAACGTAGATTATTATTATATATTGGCACCTTGCCGTCTTGACAGACGATTGTTTGTTACATTGTGCTTCAAAAAGGCTTCATAACTACAACCCATGGCGGTGGCGAATGTGACTGTTAAGGCCAATTCGCGCTGTTAATGTTCGTCCACAGTGGATGCATGTGAACACATGGTCATTTTCACCACCATGCACCATCTTACGCCTCACATGCTCGGTATGTGACTTATCTGCAATAATTTTCTCCTTTGTCTTTATTCCATTTCTGATATTTGCCCTCCATGCAACACGTTCAGCGGCGACTTGCTCCCAATGTGCATTATCAATGTCTGTATCAGTCATGTCCCGCTCACACATATCTTTGTATCGTAGTAGCGGCCGATCCGGAGATCTCTTACCCACCTGTAATTCACCAAAAAAGATGACCTTTGGTATTCTACCATCATCCATCCTCCTAACGTGTCCTATCCATCTAAGTCTACGAAGACTGAGCATGGAATACACCGTCACACAACCTGATCTTTCCAATACTTCAGTATTTGTGATTTTGTCTTGCCACTTAATACCAAGTATTCCTCGCAGACACCGCATATGAAAGCTGTTTAAATGTTTCTCTTGGTGTGAGTAAGGTGTCCATGCTTCACTGCCATAAAGAAGAGTACTAAGGACACAGGCTTGATAGACAAGAACTTTTTTGTTTGGCAGTAAGCTTCCTGTTCTCTCAGACTCTTTTTCTTAACCTGTTCATTGTTGTTGCTGCTTTACCAATCATGATAATGATTTCCTGATCTAGGGATAATTTGCTATTTACCTCTGATCCTAGGTATGTAAAATGGTCTACTATCTCTAGTTCGGCGTCGTCAATAAAGATTGATGGTACCCCATGTGCACCTTGTGACATAATCTGTGTCTTCTTTTTGCTAATTGTTAAACCAAATTCAGAACAAGCTTTGGAGAATGCAGATAGTAGACGCCATTTCTGGTGCAATGCTCCAGCAGCCTTTGCCCATTTTCATTCATGCGACCCATGTTGTATTTTCCAAGGCACACTGGCCATGAACTCGAGTCCTTGCCCACACGAGCATTGAAATCACCGAGCATATAAATGTAGTCGGATTTTGGAACCGCCTTGATCACAGAGTCTAACTCCTCATAGAACGAATCCTTCACATCATCAGAGGAAGCGAGTGTCGGTGCATATGCAGTGATAATGTTGGCAAAACCACAAGAGGGTGCCAACGCAGGGATAATAGTCTTTCAATACCTCCAGTTGAAATTTCAATAATTCCCAGTAGTGAATTCTTCTCTGCAAAGCCCACGCCATGTTGCATTTTTTCTGCCTGCCTTCTACCCTTCAAAAAAAAAAAGTTGTAATTGTTTTCCCTGAGTGACCCTTCCTGAGCCAGGCGAGTCTTCTGCAGGCCAGCAATATCAGTGTTTAGACGATTGAGTTCGACATCAATCACAACCGTTTTTCTCGCATCGTTAATATTCGTCAGGTCAGTGGAAAATCCTGGACACGCGGTTTTATGTTTCAGGTTGCAAGCCGTAGCTTGAGGTTTCTATTTTTCTTTTTCTTTTGTTGTTATGGGACCTAGGAGCCTTGTGCATTGGTTTAACAGCCTGCGATTCAGATTTTGTTTGAGCCCCAAGCACCCATTGAAGCAGGCAAGCTGTGGCGGATCAGCACCCAACTGGCCGGGGGCTGCCCAGCTTGAGGCGGGCGGTAGCTGATCAGTGACACCTGTAGGTGTCTCTGACCGTCAGAGGCAACCCATGGCGCCCCATGTCTACGCCAATTGACTAGGACTTATAACCCGTAACTGCTACCTCTCGCTTTGATTCCAAGACCAGTTAAGACCAGGGATGGAGTTATACCTCTCCATAGCACAAATCCTGGGCTAAAATATACAGACCATGTGTTGCCCATACAGCATGATCCCTCTCTCGGCCTGCCTAGTTCACTCCAGAGGACAGATAACACCAATACATCTCGAACAGGACAAGCTGCAGAAGCTGCCGAATTAGCAAAGCAATGCTCTAAATGTCCGCCTGTCGGAGCTTCGATCCTAGACCAGCTGCCAACCAAGGCTTAGGGCCTGGTCTGCCCTGCCATGACATTTTGTCTTTAGGTTGCATTTCCTCGCACCAGGATAAGGCTTGTACCCTCCCAAATGCGCTCTTCCGCCCGAAGCCGTTGGCGCAATGTGAGGTGTCGGGTTTGGTAGGCGCCGCCCAACATTCGGCGCTGACAGAAAGCTGGTAGTACCGTCTACTGTTATACGGTAGCTCAGTCATATCTGACAAAGACCTGACAAACTAACGTAGATTATGTCTCCTATATATTATTGTAAATTAACTGTGTCAGGTGTTTATGTCTAGATTAGACATGTCCGATATGTTAGTGTATATTAGAAGTGTCCGATTTGTTATTGTAAATTAGATGTGTCAATTATGTTCTTCCCGATTAGATACATGAATGTTGTAGTATATCAGTGCATCCTTATTTTACAGTAGATTAGAGAAGTCCACTATATTATGATACTAGTATATTAGATATGCCGGGCTCCCTGGACTAGGTGTTACACGACTTTCTCAGTAATCCCGTATACTCTCGTGAGTAACGTTACGTGCGCGATAATTGGTAGTGGTTCTCTCCGCGTCGGTAACTTACGGGGTATGTGAGCCGGTCGCTCAGAAAGCAATGGCAAACTACTGAGAGTAATCTTGCCAAGAAATCAACAATCAGCTGAAAGATGCTGATGTTGACAGCGATGTCTTGTAAAGGATATGCGAACAAAACAAAAAGTAGATATATCTTGGATAGATATGTAGAGTGCGTGTGCTCAATATGTTAACGTTTATTCGATGTGTCCGATTTGTGATTTCAAGCAAACATGTGTTTTCTGTTCTCTGAAGCTGAAGATATTGTTGAATATACACAGAGTTGTTTCACTTCTGATATGTTGCAGATATTCGTTGATGGTTAAGAGCATGCATCTTTCCCATTGCAACATAGGCCTGTGAGACAAGGGAACCTACTAAACAAGCTGAACAGCGTATAAATGATTTTGAATATAAATGTTATAGTCGGTTTCTAAGAACACCTTGGATACAGAAAAGAAAAAAATGAATTCATACGACAAGATCTGAATATTTAAGAAGGTTGGCTATTAAAGACGATGAAACAAAGCAAATTGAAATATTTTGGTCACTTTAAACGTCATGAAAGGTTATAGAGAGACCAATCATGGAGGGGTATATGCCCGGGAAGAGAGGAAGAGAACGGCCAAAGAGAAGATGGGTGCAGAATGTAACGGGTAATCTCCTGATGGGTGTATCGGATGCGGGACATCTTGCTTATGACCGAGAAGTTTTCGGGAAGGTTGTTATGGGAGCTAGGTTCTGCTAGGGACATGCTGCTGAATGAATGAATGAAATACGCCTAGCAATATACTGTTGGTCAAATATGCCTGATCTGTTGTATTGCAGATCAGTTGCCCTGTAAGCTGTTGTAGATGATCTGTTGTCCGGTAATTGTTGCAGATAAGCAGTTTCAGATGTAATTGTTTTAGATGAACTGTGTAAGATACACTGCTGTCAGCGATCTGTGCACGGAAAGTTGTAGATGATGAACTTCTGACAGATGGGTCCGTATATTACGTGGTTATTCTACATTGTAGTTCGTTTTATGCTGATATATGTTTGGATATAGCGTCGGCGGGTGGGGTGGTGGTTCATGTAACAGTTATGAATTCACACTGACAATAACATGAGCGCGGTGGAACGAGGCTTAAATCCAGCTCTTGTCGTTCACTAGGGGAAGTAAAGACTTGCAACCTTTTCCTCCGTGCTCTCAGACCTACAATGCGAGGATTCTAACAATTCACAAACTCCCAAAAGCTCCCTGCTACTGTCTTTATTTTTAGATGGATTTACTAGTTTGCCTGACTTTGTCTTTTTACTTGCGCTGTCTGTCTCTTTATCTGTCTGTTTGTCTGCCTGTCTGTCTGTTTGTCGGTCTGTCTCCCAGCCGTCCTGTCTATCTGGCCGCCTTTCTCTCTGGCTGCCTGTCTAATATGCACAATAGATAATTGCGAAAGATGAGCGGCTGGAAATGTGGTCGTTCGTTCGTTCTCTCTTAGAATGAGCTGATGGCTGCATGGATTGACGGTTGGATAAATGGATGCATGGATGCATGCATGCATTCATTCATGGTTGCGTGGATAGATGCATGGATGGATGGACGGACGGACTGACGAACATATGTCCTATTTGTGTGTGTGCATGTATGTATGCATGGATCTGCCTGTGTACAATGCAGTATTGTCAGAATCATTTTCTGCAGCACATTCTGAAGCATCTAGTAAAGTGAAGTACTTTCAGAATAGTTCATCTGTTGTTTTTAACGGAATTAGTGTCCTCGAGTGCCATAAAGTGTCCTCGGTAGTGTAATGGTTAGTGTTTAGGCCTGTTACGGTGGAAACTGGGGTTCGTCTCTCCGCCGGCAATTTTTCGGGAGTCTCTGTGGCGAAGTGGTCAAGCCATTTGACTCGTGCTCCGAAGGTTGTGGGTTCGATTCCGGGCCGCGTCCTTCGGTTTACGAGTTAAATGTTTCGGAGACTCCTGTGCGTCATCGCTAAAAGCTACGGAGTTCGTGCTTTGTGCGACGCTTTTCGTGCTGCGGAAAGAGACCGAGCCATATGGGATAAAACCCGGTGCAATGAAGTCGACCCTGTCGACTTTTAAGCGACTTTAACGGAATTAGTATCTACTAACAGCCAAGCGTTCACCCATTGATAGCTTGGTTGGTTGTTTGGTTGATTGTTTCGTTTAGTTGGTTGGTTATTAGATTGATTGTTTGGTTTATTAATTGTTCAGTTTGGTTGATTGGTTGGTTAGTTGGTTGGTTAGTTGCTTAGTTTGAAGACGCTGTTGATTATTGGTTGTTTGTTGTGTTGCTTGATTTGTTGATTAGTTAGTTGTTTGGTTGGTTTGTTGGTTGATTAGTTTTTTTTTTTTTTTGCATGATTGTTTAGCTGGATGTTTGATTGTTTGTTTGGCTGATATGGTTGATTTGTTGCTTACTTTGTTGGTGAGTTGGTTGAGGCAAATAAAAGTTGAACATTATATACAGCTATAAACAAACAGCAAACAGCATTCTAGTGCCATATGTTAAGAACAGAGGGATTAGAAATCATTGTGACAACTGGACAGTTCTGCGGCAGAAGAGGCAGAAGTAGAGAAATTAACCTGGATGGCCTAAGACATATAACATCGGTATACGGTATAACATCATCAATGGAATTGATGCTGACCACTAAGGACGGACATCTGTGGAGTTACATTAAGGCCTATGCCATGCGACAGGGAATGTGATGATGATGATGATGATGGTGATGATGATGATGATGATGATGATGATGATGATGATGATGATGATGATGATGATGATGATGATGATGATGATGATGGGATATGGTCTATTGCAATTGTTCACTCCAGTACAACTTGATTTGGGGACATGTGACGTGGTTTCATGTCGGCAGCCGTTGAAACACTTGTGTGATGATTTATGTGAGCACTACGTGTTGGGATCCAACGTGAGGGGGCTGCTCATTTGTCAGAACCATCATCATCATCATCATATACCAAGTCATTTGCAAAATGTATTCTCATTACAACCCAACATAACTATTCTCAATATTTCGCCGATTCCTTTCACTCATTCATTTCCCTGCCGATTGTGTCATTTATGTCTAGTCTACATGGGTGTGTTAGTCAGCTATTGCCTTTTCATCAAAGAATCGTGCCTTTAACATGTCGTTACTGTTCTTCCTAAGCTGCCGTGACGTTTAATATGGCCAACGTTTTTCGCTTTCCAAGACGTGATACTGTTTTGTATCAGGTTGCTTCGATTTTCAGATCTTGTAAAATGTCAGTATTTTTCTTCTTCTTGATCCGTCGTATTTTAGAATTTTTCTTTAACATTTAAAGCCTCGATTTTCGTCTTTAGTTATTGTGAAATCGTCGATGCTTTGGATTTGCGTGTTGCGACAAGAAAGTTGCAAATTCCAAACATGAGTCCTTGCATGTGTTTGTTGGTATTGTGCCATAGGCTTTATATGATGTTTAATCTCTGGATAAGTTGTAGCCATTCTCCTTCTGATTGACTTCACTTGAGCAGTTCCTGTTGTAGTAATTATGTAGCAACGTATTCAAAGTTTTTGACACTTAAAATGTCTTTATTGTTAATTGTGATTATTGGTCAACCTGTAGGCCTGTGCACGGATCTCAACATTGGGGATCATGGTCGACCCAACATGTGTTAGGTAGACTAGTGTCGTGCTCCGTGAACGCCCGACTGGGAATTGAAGAAAGATCGTGGTCAGCATGGTGTCTAATCCCGACACATTGACAGCGCCCTGATTTATGGTCCTATGTGTATGTATGTTTGTTATTTGATCTTTGCTGGTTCAATATAAAATTCTGAGACCTATGGTGCTATCTCAATGGTTAGGTGCATGTGTATGATAGACTTGGCTAATGAAGACATCCTATTTTAGGAGTGTCTAGTTGGTCATGCGTCGAAGTACACTTGTTCCAGCAGGGTGGCGCCTTCGTCATTTGGTGGTGACAGGTTCAAGTCCCGGTCGGTAACTATGGCTTTCAATTTTCATGTTGTCTTGTGCGTTTTCTGGCCTCTACTTCTTTTTCTCACTTTTGTGAGCGACATACAATACTATGTGTGTTTATTTATTAACTGTCTCTACTTTAACGCATTCAGTTTCTCTGAACATGTTTATGTTACTAGTTGCTATGCATGTTGCGAGTAAGTTAAAGTCAAGTCGTCATTTTCGTTATTGCTGCATTTTGTGTTTCTGTATATTCCATTTATTAAGCTAATGATCTGTCATACAATCAGTTAGTATCGTTTCTGTTTCCACAGAGATTCCCTATTAATGCATTCGAAGGCCTTTTAATAATTTAACAGTAATATAAAGTGGTGAATTCAGTTTAATACGTTGCTATATTAAGCGGGCGAGTCAATAAGTAAGTCACACAGTTATGTGGGATGGCAGGTAAATGTAGTTGGTGTTTTTTACAGATGTCATTAGGTGACAGACATCGAACTTTATATTCCCGTTCGTGAGGTGGCGCTATGTGTCTCATGTGCATGCGCATGCGCATCGCATAAACAAAATGGTGACTGTACTTATGGAGTGTACAACCAAAGCGCAGCGTGCTGTTGTTCATTGTTTTGTGGGCAAAAGGTCTGCCTGCAAAAGACATTCATAATAAAATGCTTCCTGTTTATGCTGAAAAATGTTTTTTTTTCCCGTAAAGCGTTGCATAGCTGGGTAGAACAATTTCCTCAAGGATGTTCTAAAATTGGTGATGAAATCCGATATGGTCGTCCTGTTGAGATTGCAACAAAAGTATCCGTGCGGCGGGTGGAGGAGTTGGTTAGAGGTGATAGGTGAGTAACGAGAGACTCTGTAGCATCTGAAATAGTGTGCTCACATGGTTCAGCATACATCATAATGCATGATCGATTGAAATTTAAGAAAGTGTGCTCATGGTGGGTACCCAGACAATTGAAGGTGGCACACAATATGAACCGATTAGTCTGTCCTTGCATCATCTCTGTCGATACGAAGATGAAGAAGAAGACATGCTGAACATGAATGTTACTGGGGACGAATCATGGGTGCATCACTACCAGCCCGAATCAAAGCGTGCTCCAAAGCAATGGAAACATCCTTCTTCGCCTTGTGTCCAAAAATTCAAAGTTACGCCATCAGCAGGGAAGGTTATGCTGACAGTATTCTGGGATTGTCAAGGAGTGCTTTTAACAAATTTCAATAAGAAAGGTGACAATGTGAATTCTGTATCGTACTGTGACGTTCCATCGATGCTTCATGATGCAATTAGAAGAAAACGTCCATGCTACTTGCTAGAGGAGTGTTGCTTCTTCGTGACAATGCCAGACCACATACGGCTCGGGAGAAAATTAACCACCTAAGGCGGGAAGTTCTGGATCATCCACCTTACAGCCCCGACTTAGCCCCTAGCGATTTCCACCTTTTTGGTCCACTGAAAACTCACCTTGTCGTGAGACATTTCGCTAATGACGCCGAGGTTGAATGTGAAGTTAAAACGTGGTTTAGAAAACAGAACACACAGTTCTATGCAGCCGGTTTGGGAGGACTGATAAAACGATGGAATAAGTTCATCAATTTTGGTGGAAATTATGTTGAGAAATAAAGGCACAATGTATGTATAAAAATAAACTGATTTCAAGTTCTTATCATGTTTAGTTATTTTTCCACAGCCATTTGTGACTTACTTATTGTTTTTCCCTCGTATTATGCATGAGATTATCTGGTCAATGTACGATCTGTTTGGTCAAAAGTATGCCTGTTCACCCCTTAATTGTTTGTGAATTACATATCTTAATCTCTCCAGATTGCTCCTGCTTAATGTTTCTCCAGCAACTGGCAATAAAAATTTTTCTCTATACTTTTCCTCCAAGTTCTTTTTCTTTGGTAGTTTCATTTGATTTTATTCTTCCCTGTCTGCTAGTATTAATTTAGTCTCATAGGCTGCTAAAGACTGTCTGTAAATCAATAATGTAGTCGATTTATAATAATGTATGCTGAGATACCATGTGAACCAGCAGCTTTCTTTTCAATGAAAGACGTTTCATAACTTTTCTAATTTCTTCTTTAGATAGTTTAGTAGAGTTTATATCTAGCTCCATTTTTGCAGTCTATATATTCATTTCTTCATTAATGTTTGTGAGAGCTTTTCCATTGCTACATTTGATCAGTCCACTAAATAAAGGGGGGGGGGTGGGGTGGGGGGAGTTAATGATATTGTCCTACTATTTTCCTTGTCTATAGTCTTCCCTGTTTCCGTTCAGTACTGCGACTTCTGTCTCTCGTGCTATCATTATTTTCATCATCATGTGCCACGATTACCTTACACGATCACCTGAGTCGTGGATCAGCTCTGTGTTCTAGTCTCAGCCATGTCATGTGATGCATTCATCCCTATATTTACTTATCTGCCTACCTCTTGCTCTTTTTTCCTAAATATTGCCAGTTGTCACCAAGTTCTCTAGTTTATTTCTTCCCATAATGTGCCCAAACCATGTTAACTGTCTGTGCCTAGTTGCTCCGATCAGTTTATGGTTTTTATTTGCTTCATGTGATGTAAAGGGGCCCTACTTGATATTGATCAGATCATTCATCGAGTGTCGATTGGTCTATAATGTTATTGCCCTAGCACCATATACCCAAAGCAGTAAAAAGGTCATACACTTACTTTAACCATCGCTGTGGCTAAGGGGACGTGAAACTGGGTTTCAGAATTTCCGCGAAACCGAGTCTAGGGTTTGAAATCAGCCGCGGGAGATTTGGTAGCAGACCGAATAGCGTTGATTTCGATGGACTAAAACGTCGACGGTTCAGAAAGCAATGGCAAAGAACTAACTTCCATTGTCTAGTAAATCACAAGCAGACGATAAGTGATAGGGTATATATATATATATATATATATATATATATATATATATATATATATATATATATATATATATATATATATATATACACACACACACACACACACGCTTACTTTACATACAGAAACTAAGAAACTACCAATGGATTATGTGTTCCACTAAGGATAAATGAAAGCTGTGGCCCCTGTATCGTGATAGCACAGTGTTCACCTTATTCCCCGACACGTGGAAACAAGCATTAATCTGAATAGCAACAAGCCATGCGACCCTGCTTCACATCACCAGTTGGGTTACATTTAATTATCCGGAACTGCTAACATTTGTCAAGACAGTGATTGCCACTTATTTCATTAAATCCTAGTCTGTTTTTTTTTTTTTGTGTCCACGTAATTTCCAAGCTAACGAAGACGGACTAAAGACAGCGTGCAGTCATTATTTCATTCACTGTCGTGTCATGCCGTGTCATGTCATGTCAGCTTATGTCAGGCTATTCAGTCCTGAGAGTTGTATAGAGTGTTATTTTAAACTGGTCCAACCTTGTGAGGGGGTACGGACGAAATTCGTAATCCATCATACCGCATTCGAAACATAGCTGCGGGAGATTTGGCAGCAGACCGCCATGCTTTGGTTGTCATACAATGGTAGGAAATGGTGGTTCAGAAAGCAATGGCAAACTACCGAGCGTAAACTTGCCTAGAAATAAAAAAAGCTAAAAATGCTGGGGTCGACTGCGACGTCCTGTAAAGGTCACTCAGCATGCATATGATAGTGTTAAACTGGGTCCCTATTACACACTTTATGGCTCGCTGGGCATTTGTCGCTAGACACATATTGTTAGACTAATGGACACTCGCGGGGGATGCGACCTGTAACAAGTTTTCTGATACCCAGTTTTGGCTGGGTCGACCTGGGGACCCACGTCAGCTTCAAAAATTCGAATCCACCACAACGAGGATTGATCCTCTGATCACCGGGATGATATGCGAGTGTCTAACCACAACGCTTCCGCGGTTCAAATATAGTATGTTTACTGCCCATGAGCTTATGTTTAGGACGTGTATATGGTGTTTCCCCCCACCCGGCTCGACTACAGAAAAAATCTTGGACCTCGTTAAACGTGCTGCATAGCTTTGGTTATTAGTTATTAGTTTTTATTTATTAGTCATTCGTCGCGGTTCCAACTTCACGGCAAATGGCCATCCCCATTATGCTCCGTTCCTGTGCCAGTGAATATCACACAGAATGCTCCTCACTGCTCCATGTGAAAAGAAGAACAGACAGAAATCTCGACAGACCAACAGCCCGCACAGGTACACTGTGCATAATGCCGCCGCCAGGAGGCCAACACAAAAGTCCTCCAAGACAAAAATACAGTTCATCGTCAATGGAAGCGGCAGTCACTAGAAAACTAGCAGCCACACATTCCTGCATAAGGCAACCCAGTCAGTTCTGCGACAAAGCCGGCCGCCATTTTTTCCGAACATGCACTTCACGCTATAAAACAAACCGTGGACAGATGAAAAAGCATTTCACACAAAATTCACAGCTCACTGTGTCGCGCCACGCACTCAACTCAGTAGCAGGGCGTCGGAACCATACACTTCCAGTCCAATATGAGGAAAATGGGAATGCAAACTGTAACCACAAGCATAAAAACTCCAGAGACCTTAACCGTTTAAATGCCTATCCTCCATGTTGGGGAGCGGAAGCCACAGCAGCCTTTGTTATATATGAGGTCAGTTGCATATGCAATGTTCTCTTCTTTGCAGACACATTTCTCACAGTTGCTGCAGATTTACTCTCTCTCTCTCTCTCTCTCTCTCTCTCTCTCTCTCTCTCTCTCTCTCTCTCTCTCTCTCTCTCTCTTCTCTCTCTCTCTCTCTCTCTCTCTCTCTCTCTCTCTCTCTCTCTCTCTCTCTCTCTCTCTCTCTCTCTCTAGCTGGAGCTTTTGCTGGGGCGTTATACATCTTGGTGGTTTGTTTCTATTTGCCTTCCGTAGGCGAGACTCACTTGTACATCTCTGGATTGTTCAGTCCTGAAAAGAACTTGCTACATACTCGTGTCTAAGCCGTGTTTTGGGGTGTAATCAATAAGACACCCTTTTTATTGTATCCCCTTGTCGTCTACGCTTATATAAGCCATGTTAAAATGTCAGTTGCAATTCCTTTACAGGATGTTGCACTCAACCCTTGCATGTTACTATGCATTTTTATATTGTGTAATTTACCATTGGTTTCTGAATAACAGGCACGCATACTAACGAAACAAACGCAAGACGGCAACCTGATTTGAGTTAGTGATGTGTTAAGTCCATCACAATGTGTAGGTCTTCATGACGAAGGGATATGTGAACAAATGCAATCTTCATGTTCTATCAAATCTACTTTCAAAGGTACGGTTCTTTGACAAACTAACTATTAGTACCACTAATTTCTCATTTGCAATGAGTTAGGAACATGACAGATATCATACCATAAAAAGGAGTTAAACGTGCTATGTGCTGATGCCGAGGTAAGGGGTTCAACCCCAACACCGGACAGTTGGACTAAAATGTTGATATCTCGTACTTGACTTAGTAACTGTTTCAGTCCGGTCCTACTAGAAGTAGTGTGTATGGAATAGGCTTGAGAGATACCAGCGAGTGGTAACCAATATATATATATATACTAGCAGACCCGGCCCGGCGTCGCCCAGTCCCTGGTGGGGAGCATCTCATTTCATTCATATAAGTAGTCATATAAGCTCCCATTCCCGTTCCTGTCTGTCTGTCTGTCTGTCTGTCTGTCTATCTATCTGTCTGTCTGTCTGTCTGTCTGTCTATCTATCTGTCTGTCTGTCTGTCTGACCAGGCCCGGCATCGCCCTGGCTCCTGGTGTGGAGCATCTAATTTAATTCATATAAGTAGTCATATAAGCTCCCGTTCCCGTTCCCGACTATCTATCTGTCTGTCTGTCTATCTGTCTGTTTGTCTGTCTGTCTGTCTGTCTGCCTGTCTGTCTGTCTGACCCGGCCCGGCTTCGCCCAGCCCCTGATGGGGAGCATCTCATTTAATTCATATAAGTTCCCGTTCCCGACTATCTGTCTGTCTGTCTGTCTGTCTGTCTGTCTGTATAATCATTTATTGGTTGCGGTTAGAACAACCTTAGATAACCGAAGACCAACTTACAAAAAGCATTAGAAAGAGCACTTGAAAGATCTTTACATATTCCCCCAACAATTAACTTGGGTAAATGGAGCAGCGGCAGCAGCAGCAGAAGAAGAAGAAAAAGGAGGAGTAGGAGGAAGGAGGAGGAAGAGGGTGAAGGAAGGAGGAGGAGGGAGGTGGAGGAGAGAGGAAGAGATAGGCGGAGAGAGGAGGAGGAGGGAGGAGTAGGGAGGAGGAGGGAGGAGGAGGAGGAGGAAGGAGGAGGAGAGAGTAGGAGGAGAGAGGAGGAGGTAGAGGGAGGAGGGGGAGGAGGAGGGAAGAGGAAGAGGGAGGAGGAAGAGGGAGGAGGAGGAGTAGGAGGGAGGAGGAGAACGCAGGAGGAGGAGGGGGAGGAGGAGGGAGGAGGGAGAAGGAGGAGTAGGAGGGAGGAGGAGAACGCAGGAGGAGGAGGGGGAGGAGGAGGGAGGAGGGAGAAGGAGGGAGGAGGAGGAGGGAGGAGGAGGAAGAGGTAGAAGGAGGAGGGAGAAGGAGGAGGGAGGAGAAGGAGGAGGAGGAATGATGAGGAGGGAGGAGGAGGGATGTGGAGGAAGGAGGTGGAGGGAGGTAGAGGGAGGAGAGAGGAGGGAGGAGGAGGAAGGAGGAGGAGGAGGAAGGAGGAGGAGAGAGTAGGAGGACAGAGGAGGAGGTAGAGGGAGGAGGGGGAGGAGGAGGGAAGAGGAAGAGGGAGGAGGAAGAGGGAGGAGGAGGAGTAGGAGGGAGGAGGAGAACGCAGGAGGAGGAGGGGGAGGAGGAGGGAGGAGGGAGAAGGAGGGAGGAGGAGGAGGGAGGAGGAGGAAGAGGTAGAAGGAGGAGGGAGAAGGAGGAGGGAGGAGAAGGAGGAGGAGGAATGATGAGGAGGGAGGAGGAGGGATGTGGAGGAAGGAGGTGGAGGGAGGTAGAGGGAGGAGAGAGGAGGAGAGAGGAGGAGGTAGGAGGAGGGAGGAGGAGGAAGAGGGAGGAGGAGGAAGAGGGAGGAGGAGGATGGAAGAGGGAAAGCGAGGAGGGGGAGGGGAAGAGGAAGAGGGTAGGAGGAGGAGGGATGTGGAGGAAGGAGGAGGAGGGAGGAGGAGGGATTAGGTAGAGGGAGGAGGAGGGAGGAAAAGGGATGAGGGAGGAGGAGGAGGAGGGAGGAGGTAAGAGGAGGAGGAAAAGGGAGGAGGAGGAAGGGGGAGGAGGAAGAGGGAGGAGGAGGATGGAGGAGGGAGAGGAAGGAGGGGGAGGGGAAGCGGAAGAGGGTAGGAATTGGATGAGGGGAGAGGAGGAGGAGGGAGAAGGAGGGAGGAGGAGAAGGGAGGAGGAGGGAGGAGGAGGGAGGAGGGGAAGGAGGTAGGAGGAGGGGAGAGGAGGAGGAGGGAGGAGGCGGAGGGAGAAGGAGGGAGGAGAAGGAGGGAGGAGGAGGGAGGAGGCGGAGGGAGGAGGAGGAGAAGGGAGGAGGAGGAGGGTGGAGGGAGGAGGTAGAGGGAGGAGGAGGAGGGTGGAGGGAGGAGGTAGAGGGAGGAGGAGGAGGGAGAGGGAGGAGGGAGGAGGAGAAGGGAGGGGGAGGGAGTAGGATGGAGGAGGAGAGAGGAGGTGAGGGTGGAGGGAGGAGGTAGAGGGAGGAGAAGAAGAGAGGAGGCGGAGGCAGAAGGAGGAAGTAGTAGGAGGGAGGAGGATGGAGGAGGAAGGGAGAGGAAGAGGGTGGAGGGAGGAGGGGGAGGAGGTAGAGGGAGGAGGAAGAGGAGGAGGAGGGTGGAGGGAGGAGAAGAGAGGAGTAGGGAGTTCGCCATTCCGAATTCATACTCGTCTAGGTTCTGTGATTTCGGTCCTTCCATTGATTGTTCTTTCTACATGACTGTAGATAACTTCCTTACACATAAAAAGATGAATTGTTATTGATATTGCCGTGGTATGGAGGAATATCAGCAGCAGAGTTGATCCAGAAAACCAAAGACCGAGATCTACGGAGAGCCATGAACGCCTACGCCAGCCAGCACGGCACTTGATGATGATGATGATGATTGCCGTGTGACGATTCTGTGTAGTCACGTCATTTTCTTCGCTTTCCCTAGCGTTTTGGTTCGGGGATTCTTTCATCATCATCATCATATATTTACGTACGTATTTTGGGAGGGGGAGGAGGGAGGAGGAGGAAGAAGAAAAAAAATACGACAGTTGGCAGCGCTGGAATGAAAGGAAGACGTGTAGAAAATTTCATCTCAATCGGATGGACCGTTCGCCAACGTATAAAGGACATACATATTTACATACATACATCTAATTTATATATAAGATATATATATATATATATATATATATATATATATATATATATATATATATATATATATCCTATAGAAATGACTAAGGGAGTCCGGAATGACAAATGGACTCTGAAAGGGCATTAGTATCAACGATGAACACAACCAAGCAAGGGTGTGAATATGTAAATACTAACAGCTGCACTTCTTTTTGTTTTTGGAGAAGACAAAAGGTCTAAAGGTGGCAGCCACTTAATAATGTGGTAGGTTGTGGTTATAATGTTTATATAAATCTTTCTTCCTCCTGGGAGAGTTAATGTATGACTCGATAGCCGAGTCCCAGACCGGAAATTAAAGGTCTCCATCAATTGCCTATTTGCCTCTTGCGCGCGGAATAGGAAGTGTTAGTGTAAACACAGCTGAATAGGGAGAACAGAGAGATCTATGGAACACCGCATGACTTACAGCGGACAGATGTCTGTATTATCTCATGTTATCTTTTTGTGGATTATGTGATGTATCTATCTATCTATCTATCTATCTATCTATCTATCTATCTATCTATCTATCTATCTATCTATCTATCTATCTATCTATCTGTCTATCCATCCATCCATCCGTCCGTCCGTCCGTCCGTCCGTCTGTCTGTCTGTCTGTCTATCTATCTATCTATCTCTCTGTCTGCCTGCCTGCCTGTTTGTCTGTCTGTCTGCCTGCCTGCCTGCTTTCCTGCCTGCCTGCCTGCCTGCTTTCCTGCCTGCCTGCCTGCCTGCCTGCCTGTCTGTCTGTCTAATCTAATATATCGTATCTATATTATCTATCTCATCTACCTTATTTTTCTTATCTGCCTGCCTACCTGCCTGGCATGTCGTCTTCGCCTCCGCCCGTCCGTCTCTCTGTGTATACAGATTAAGTAGATTACTTCTTATTGTCCACTATTGTTTTATACACAATCAGCACTCCCTACGGCACGTGATCAATATCACAATGGCTGCCTGTACATCTAAAAACATTTTCCGGTAGCCATTCCAGGATGGCTCCATGTGGAAGCCCAGGTCAATTTTTAACATCCGCTACGTTGTGGATTCGAACCCATGAGCACCCGGCAGGTAGGCGGGTGTCTAGCCACTTTCCTACCACTGCTCCCCAATCTAAGTGGAGACTGAAATGCGTGTCCAGTTTTGCGACATTTAAAATGGCGATTGGTCTGTTAAATAAAAGTGAAAGAGTGGGTGGGTGAGTGGGTGGGTGAGTGAGTGAATGAGTGGGTGGGTGGGTGGTTGAGTCAGTCAGTCAGTCAGTCAGTCAGTCAGTCAGTCAGTCAGTGCGTACGTGTTGAGTGAGTGAGTGAGCAAACTAAGGTGATCGCGAGAGAAATGAAAGAGACAAAGTAAATATTAATATTGAACAATAAAGAAAACACGTAGAATGGGATTGTCAGTGATGCACAAATCACCAGTTTCATTAAAGCTGTTATAATCGGCTTTCTACGTTTACACATGTTTGTCAGAAGCTCTTAGCTTTACACTTCATCATGATTTATTTCCTTTTCTAATTCCCACACATCTTCAACAACTACCTTGTTAACTTGTATTTATTGACTACCCACCAACCTTCGTTCGCTAGTGTCAAAATATGATGTATTTCTCTTGTTCTCTATACATTTGTTATTGATAAACATGTCTAGGGTATATTCCGCCCTTTCCCTGGTTCTATCGTCGCATCAAAACGTCACCGATGCATGTTCCTTTTTCCCAGAGACCCGTGTTTACCCATGGAAGATGACTTGGTGCAATCAATGGCACGCTGCAGTTACCGTCCCTGCCTACTTCCGGACAGAAGAGGGCGAGAAAATAAAATGATGTCATTGTTGACTTTTGTCTATAGGGCAACTCGTTGCCACATCTACGGATTTTCACCGGTTTCTTCCCTTGAATTTCTGTTCGATTTTTCTGCTTTTGTCTTGTTTCATAGCGTGATGTTGAAAGTATTGGTTTTCCGGATTATAAAGCGCGAACCCATTTGGTTTAATATATGAACAGTTGCATCATTAGAATTTATTTTCTTTTTGAAAATCCTTTCTCCTTCTTGAGCTTATTGAACTCTTTGACTAGTGCTTTACTTCTACACTTCCTCGGTTAAGCTTTTCTTTCTAGTAACACTAGCTATTGTGCTTAGAATAATTGAATTTCTCAAGAACATTCTAGCTTAGTGCACAGTAATCAATGGAATGAATGAAAAGCTATAATGTACGAATTTATAATAGGTTAACTTTCCGGTGCACAAGCATGTGAGGAATAATGGACGTTGCTGTTAAATAGCTTTCATCAGAAGAAAAAAAAACAACAACAACTTGAAACGAGAAGTAAACTATAACACGGAGTTTCACATATTCACAGAGGTTAGTAACATGTAATCTAGGTACACATACCCACTCTACCCCATCCCGGGAATTTGGTTGGAGGTTGGAGTCTGTTGGCAATGAAATATATTAAACCCCTGGAGGAGGCTTTACCACCCTATGCTTAACTGTCAGTGTGTAAAACAAGCGATTCTTGTACACCCCTGAAAAGTATTTGGTATTTGGTGCTAGCGCCGTATTTAATAGACCAATGGACACTTGATGAGTGGTGTTACCAGTATCACACAGGCTGCCTTTATTTCCCTGTACATTGTATGGTATCTATTCTAAACTGGCTCGACCTGGAAGTCCCGGTCAATCTTTCTTTCAATAATACATCCATCCATCATGTGTCATGACGATATGCGTGGGTGGTCATGTTCTGCCATCTCACTCGATCACCAGAGTCGTGGATCAGCTCTGTGTTCCTGTTTCGACCATGCTATGTGGCCAAGCCATCCAGGTATTTACTTCTCGGTCTTCCCTTGGCCTCTTCCCTTCGATCTTGCCGGTTGTCACCAAGTTCTCCAATTCATTTCTTCTCATAACATGCCCAAAAAATTGTGACTGTCTACGTCTAATATCTCTAATCAGTTCATTTGTTTCTTGAAGGACTTGTTCTTTGCTTTTTCTGTCTGTCCATGGTATTCTTTGCATTTTCCTCAGAAACCACATATCCATAGCCATCAGCTGTTTTTCAACTTGACTGCTTATTGTCCACGCTTCACATCCATACAAAAGTATAGGTTCTATGTAGCACTGAAACACTCTTGTTCTCGTTTCAATTGAAATCTTTTTATTGGTCAGTATGTTTTTCATCTTGCAAAAGGCTACCTTCGCAATGGCAATTGTTGTTCTAATCTCTTCAAGGCATCTCCCATCACATGTTATGACTGTGCCGAGATAAATCTATCGATTCACTTGCTTAAGAATATGCCCATTTACTCGTATTTCATATTGTGGTATTTCCTTCTTCCCAGTGACGACCATAATTTGTGTCTACTTAATATTCAGTTCTAACCCTAGTTTTTCACTGTGTGCAAAGATCTACTAAATTTTGCAGGTCCTGTTCATTGTCTGCAATCAAGACTGTATCATCTACATAATAATAATCCGCATCAATGAAAATTTGTAGACAGGACCACCTGACCGGCAGCCACATTGTGGTATTCACTGTGCTGAGCTGAACTATGACCTCTTGTATTATAATATCCTGCACGCTTATGTA
Organism: Cepaea hortensis; assembly: GCA_963921405.1. Classification (NCBI taxonomy): domain Eukaryota; kingdom Metazoa; phylum Mollusca; class Gastropoda; order Stylommatophora; family Helicidae; genus Cepaea; species Cepaea hortensis. The sequence continues at coordinate 149,439,151 of OY992877.1, read as the reverse complement.
GTGTTCCAGTACTGGTCTTGCACACTGCACCGGTTTCTGAGCTTTGAGGGGGGAGATGAGAAGGGGGGGGGGGAGGGAGAAGAGAGAGAGTTCTGCAACACAAACAACGTCGAGATAGTACTTTGGTATCCTGTCGGGTGGCATTACGTCAGCTGCACTTGAATGGTTGCAAGTACTTTGGTATCATATCAGGTGGAATTACGTCAGCCACACTTGAATGGTTGCAAGTACATTGGTATCATATCAGGTGGCATTATGTCAGCTACACTTGAATTGATGCAAGTACTTTGGTATCTTGGCGGGTGGCAGTACGTCAGCTACACTTAAATTGATGCAAGTAATTTGGTATCGTGTCGGGTAGAAATTCGTCAGCTACACTTGAATGGATGCAAGTACTTTGGTATCGTATCAGGTAGCATTATGTCAGCTACACTTGAATTGATGCAAGTACTTTGGTATCTTGGCGGGTGGCAGTACGTCAGCTACACTTAAATTGATGCAAGTAATTTGGTATCGTATCGGGTAGAAATTCGTCAGCTACCCTTGAATGGATGCAAGTACTTTGGTATGGTATCAGATGGAATTACGTCAGCTACACTTGAATGGACTTCCGTTACACTGATAGCTGGGTAGGCAGTTCAACACCTACAACAACATTTAGTTGTGCTCTAACGCTGATTTCTCCTTCGGACAGCAATGACAAATACTGAACGTAAAATTGTCTGGAATATCAACCTGAGATTGATCGAAACGTCCTGCAAAGAACATGCCACATTGTCTATAACAGTGGTTCTCAACCGGTGGGGAATTCCCCCCCCCCCCCCAAGGGGAGAATTTTAGGGTTTCAGGGGGAGGGGGGGTGGAATTAAGATTATATCAAGATCGCGTTACTACAAGAACCGATTACTTGATATTGTTTTTCCTCCATACTTTACGGTTCTGTACTTCTCGCCCTTCTGAAATTCGTTTTATAACGTAAGTAGACCGGCAAATCACGTTTTTTGTAGACGTCTAGACCTGTTCTAGTATGTGTTATTAAATTTAGCTTCCATTTTTACGAATACTATGTAGGGGCAAGGGGGTGAGGGATTTATAGGGAGGAAATACGAAAGGGGGGAATGGCATTCCGAACATATGGTGAAGGGGTGCATGGGTCAAAAAAAAAAAGGTTGAGAACCACTGGTCTAGAACTACCTTCGCATGTACAGTTGTTACCTTAGAGTAAGAATGACACCGGTTATCGCAGTTGCTTTTTAAAGCCTGGTCCGGATTTAAACAACAAAAGGGGATTGATCTACCAGGATTGAGGTTCATCCAGATCTGAACTTCTCTTATTCTTCATGTAGGGGCATCTGAGAGTATCCATGCTAAACATGGGCGTTATCTAAACACGAATTGATTAATTGATTGATTTAATAATAGAAATCATAATATTCCGTGCACATTTCTAAATGCCGGATCTGCTCCAGCATATGTCGCAGAAATAGAAGACAATCATTGTGCTTTGCACACTGGTTGTAAACGCGGCCATATCCCCCTCTCATGCGCCCTTCCCTGCCAGACACACACTTAACTCCAAATGCTAGCATCATTTAATATGTTACTTCATCTGTTATTGTATCTTTAACTAGTTACAGTTCACATAGTCTTCTGTAAGTCTGCTTTGTCTGTGATACATGTTCCAACAACTTTGTGCTTATGAAGTCAAGCAACCCACTCGCTCGTTACCTCCAATTCTAACATGACTCGAACATTAATGGACAGTCCCTGCAGGTACGAGTTGTCAACGCTTGGTATCAACTCGTGCCATTTCATTCCATTTTGAAATATCTTGTGATTTAAATAGCAAGAGAGAAAGCCAATTATACCTTGACTGAAAATGAAAAATTCTGCGAGCTTGACGGGAAAAGACCACATTAAAAATGGCGACATTATAAATATCACTGATACCGCATTCCTGGATTGAACAGATAGAGATGCAAGAAATAAAGCCGTCCGGGCTTCTTGCGAGATAAAAACCAATCCGCTACCACATGAGCTAAAACTTGCTGGATGCGGAGCTAAAGAAAGACTAAGAACCGAATGGATACACTGTATCTGGGGAATGTTAAACATGCAAAACTAAACACAATCCATCCAAGACATTCAACTCAAGGTAAAAGAAAACGCTTTATGTTACCTCTTGGCTCTGTGGACAACAAGACATCGTCTATAAGGGGATGGATAATAGATACATTTTTTTTTTTACTTTGCATATCCCTTGCAGGACGTTGCAGTCAACACCAGCTTTTTTCAGCTGCTGTTGCTGTACTAGGCAAGTTTTTACGTTCAGTAGTTTGCCATTGCTTTCAGAACGATACATTGACAGACATAAATATTGATTGGCAAACAGAGACAAACAGATAAGAAGGTAGACAGATAGTTGTCTGTCTATCTTTGTGTGTGTGTTTGTGTGTGTGTGTGTGTGTGTATATATATATATATATGTGTGTGTGTGTGTGTGTGTGTGTGTGTGTGTGTGTGTGTGTGTTGTATGTGTGTGTGTGTCCTCCTTCTTGTCTGTATATGTGTCTCTCTGTTTGACAATCGATATCTCTATTTTTATTGTATTTTTTTTAAAATCTACTTTCAATCCACATATTGCCTATTAGCTACCTAGGTTAGTTGATTTTTAACTGTACAACTCGGTGAAAGAACCTATTAGTAAATAAATGCTGCTACCACAGTAATATAAATATGTTTGCATATCCTTTACAGGACATCGCTGTCACAGTTATATAATTGTATGAAAAGAAGAGTCAGTTCTGCACTACAGTGTGGAAACCCACACATGCATATTCAAAAATGTACACAATGAGAAAACAGAAAAAGTATAAGGGAGATAATCATATGTCTTCTTGTTTTTGTTTGTACATATTCGGTCTTCAAGTCGATAGGGCTTGAAATTTTCTTAATGTAGTTGAGGGTAAAAGACTAAGGGAGACAATCATAAAGACTGATGCTTCCTTCACTACGGTGCTAAGAGGTAAAGAGTAGTTCTGACTTCGTTACGGCCAAAGAAGAAAAATAGTGAAAAGAAAGAGAACCTCAGACCGCCTCAACCGACAAAAAAAGATGATAGTAATTAGATAAGAAGATATACGAGATCTCGGGCAGGGGCCTCAACTCTGAACAATGACTGTCATATTTGAGGTCCAGACAATGGATTAAGGTGTCAGATTGTGATAGAAATAGTGGTTGTAACAACTAAAAGAGACTAAACAAACAAATCAAAAACAGTACAAAAATAGCCCTTTATTTATCAACTGCTACAAATTTTGGTGACAATTTGTGTTCAATCACATTGAATAAAGCATTCAATAAGGGATGTTCAATTACAGATACAACAGACAACTGTATAAATCAAACAACAGTGGGTAACCCCCAACCAATCAACATCACTTAAGACAACAGGGTACAGCAAGTACCACAACACAGGTGCTCCAAGCAATAGCTGGTTAGACTGACACAATAAAGAACCTTGACACAAGCAACACTGCACAGACAATAAGGCACTACAAAAACATAGGTTACACAACATAAACCCCAAGACACGACATAAACAAAGAGTTGTGACACAATTTACTATCCCACCAAGAACCCAGGCCTGCTGACACTAACTAGTCAGCCGCTCCTGTAACAATGGAAAACACAATCTATGATTATCATGGTAAAGACAACATATTAAACACATGAAGCAATGAGCACATGCAATATAACATTTGAATTAACCTACATGTAATAAATGTCTTCCATCAAATTATCCACCTTGCTATTCCCTCTAGTTGTACTACGGCTATTCTGAGGTAACCCTTGATGTCTGGCATGATCATTCTTGTGTTGCCTCATTCTTCTTAAAGGTGACTACATATCTAATTGTTAAATACAACAATCAATGTTGCATCATCAGATCACCCACTTTATTATCTTCTCCAATTGTGCCACTGCTATCATGAGATTACACTTGATATTGCTAGAATGGACCACCTAATGCAACAATGTCAATCTGCTCCACCTTTTCAGTTCAATGTAACTACACCACACAGCTCCTACACACACAAGCAGTGGAAGATTGATCTCATTTGTCAAGCTGTAAACACATAGCTACAAACAACAGAGTACATACACCAGCCGTTGCAAACAGCCACAACATCTCAACACATTTGGTTAACACACATCAGACACTGCAAACACAACATCTCAACACTTATTTGGTTAACATTCATCAGACACTGCAAGTAAACAACATCCCAGCATTAATTCAGTTAACAGGTATCAGAATGACATCTTTGTTCTGGTAAATTAGGCTGTCATTCCTACCTACCAAAGTGGCTACATTACCAAGGAACCCATTATCAGTTCCCTGTCTACATCTTACAGAATATTTTATACATTAATTTGTACCAAGTCACCGGTAACACAGGACAACACAATATTCCCTATAAACCACATGTTCATAGAACACTATCAATGTTCAGTCCATGATAGAGCCACAATCAAACACCACCTATTATATCCTCAGTCTAATGCTCTAAAAGTCTCTACCTACTGTTACGCACACCGGCAACTGTTTTTCTAACACACCGTACTATTTTCTCTAATATGAAACATATATCGACAGGTTGTACTCCTGTGCCCCACATCGGATAGTACGCTTTACTCCTATACAACAATACACAACCTTATGGACTCCACCACCATCAGACATAGAGTTGCCTCAACACAGGAGCTTCACTGGACAACTACCCCAACAATGCCTAAGTTTGCATGAAGAATACCAGCACTCATATGATATAATGCAAGTTACAGCATTTGATTAGCATTACAAACTAACAACCAACAAGCAAAACATGTCTAACTATGAAAAGCAACAGACACATATACAGTGTGGAACCACCATATTTGTACAATGTGACAAGGTACCACTTGCACACAGAAGAATCACAACATTCACAGAAAGTTAAAGATAAACATGTATTACACAGGAATTCAATTGAACTCTAAAGCCACACTAAGACAGTTCATAAACAAACCCACCATAGTATCAAGGGAAAGTACAAAATAATGGCAAGAATGCCTCATTCATATGAGACAGCATCAAAGCATAACAATGTTCATGGGCAGAAACAGCATATCAGTACTAATATAGCAACCGGTGTACTATATATATTATGTCATTATCATTACACACTAATGACAACCAGTGGTGTCGAATGCAAACCACACCAGTGTACTATTATTTGTGACTAGACACATAGCAAGTGCATATGGATATATTTGCGAAAAGTGGTACGTAGCATTAAATCACATTCTCCCCACCGTGCAACAACCGCTATGCTTAACTTAAGACAGAATCTCAGTCACTGATTCCATCAACAACTTGATACACCTACACAAACATTACTGCATTCTGGTAACAAATGTGACACCAGACCTCAATGCTACATGAGAAACCCCTTTACCAATATCAGTTCCAGATACATCTGCCTGTTCTCCCTCAGTAAAGCCACACTTCATTCGCAGCTATGATTACATTATGATTGCTGATACGCACCCCGCGTATTAAGGTGCATTATTTCCTACGCCTAGTAGCTATCAATCTGCATAGCATCCCTACAATTCAATATATTTCCTTCACTTCCATTTATTACCTACATGTTCTCACTACATATATTAACCATTGACCCATCATTGCCACATATGACATGTAAGTACTCTACCCTGCTTTACACATGTTATAAATATTACACATATATTATGGTTATTTTCCTCTACTCATAAGCATTCATAGTTATGCATGACTCCAGTCTTTTCATTAACTATAATTTATGACCCCACACATTGTATATTTTGGTGAATCTCTCACATATCTATTTAGCCAGTAACACATTAATGCTATAGGATAACGATGTAAAATAATTCCCAACAAAATAATCTTGTGCCAGCATGGCTGGCATGACATGACAGTCTCTATGATACTTAACCGCCATCAATGACCTATCCTACATATTTCACATCACCATTGTCTGATTGCTGACATCTCTATGTGTTACATGTTATTTTCCTAAAGCTTCAGGGACACCAAATCAATCTTTAGAACAGCTCACTTTAGTAATACTCATCTACATTATCTGTTTGTATTTCTTTGTTCCTTCAAGCTCACCTAACTAGCAATTCTTTTCACCCACGCCTGTTCCACCATGTAAACACTTTCAAGTTGGTAAACTGGCGTGTGCTGCGATTTAACAAATATTTATTAAATTAAACATTTTAAACTTACGGCTTTCTCCTCTGACATATGTTGTTCACTGATGAACAGATGGGAAACCCCACATATCTCGTCTCAAGGCGGGCTGACCACAAAACTATTAACACAGAGCCCAAGCGCCTTCCTTCACATACCGAGCTGGCTGCTACAAGGAAAATGGCCTCAGGTCTCTTTGTTTCAAGTGGCGTTTCCGGCTTGGCCAGGACCATACGGTTTTCACAGACCAAACTAAGTGCATTGGTTTGGCGCTGTGACATTAATATGATTAATGTTGTAGTCTTGAGCCCGAGTCCAGTGCCTAGACGATGCAATATTACTATGATATTTATTTTTTTTTTTTCCGCATATCCTTTACAGGACATCGCTGTCAACAGCAGCATCTTTCAGCTGTCTGTTGATTTCTTTCAGTAGTTTGCCATTGCTTTCTGAGCGGCCGGCTCAGTGTCCCGCAAGTCAACAGCGGGGGACGAACCGCTCCCAGCTCGCTCCCGCTACGAGACTCTGCGTGACAAACGGGATTACGGAGAAAGTGTTGTAACCCCTCAGCCAGAGAGACCGGCATGATATTTATTACTCCACTTTATTCTCCTCTGTTTCTTCTTTTTCTTCTCCTCCTGTCTTCTTCTCTTTTTCTTTTTCATCTTCTGGTTCTTCTTCTTCTTCTTCTTCTTCTTCTTCTTCTTCTTCTTCTTCTTCTTCTTCTTCTTCTTCTTCTTCTTCTTCTTCTTCTTCTTCTTCTTCTTCTTCTTCTTCTTCTTCCTCCTCCTCCTCCTCCTCCTCCTCCTCCTCCTCCTCCTCCTCCTCCTCCTCCTCCTCCTTCTTCTTTTTCTTCTAATCCGCCTTCTCTTTCTTCCTCTGTGTCTTCAAACTTTTATCTCTCACGGACCTCAACCAACACACTCGAATGAGACTTTTCAGATTCTGTCTGCAGCAGCTTTTACCACGGCCTCCCAATAATATTAATCTCCGACACCAATTCGCTTCTCCGTGTGATGTTAGGTCTGCTGGGAGATGATCCCTCTTAGATCTTGTTCTGCTGAGTTGGTTTTCTTCTTTTCTGTACACTGTGTCAGTATTTGGGGGCTAAAGTTGTCTACGTTATGAGGCAGTTTGTCTCAGGCAACTCCCCTACGCCTCATCTCACAACATGCATATTCTACAATGTTACAATATTACTTTTCTTGGCTTTAAGCTATGAACTAGAGATCGTGCACACGGCGCCTGGGGTCTGCTATACAGCCAGCGAAGAGTCATACTACTAATCGTTCCCACCGCTATCTGATGTAAAGTTCTCCTGGTCTTCCCTCTCAGTTTTGAGATCCTTCCAGAATCCCTACCGATCCCCCGCATTCTCATTCTTTCTACATACGGGTTCTCAATCTGTTCCCCCCCCCCCCGCCCCCCGCCTGCCTTCTCCATGACCACCTCACACTTGTTCATAGGCAATCTAACACCAAGAGGTGCATTCCCTGCTAGCCTATCAGCCTACTCATCCCCAGCACCCCCGCATAGCCAAGGCAAAATATCCCTACAATTCTCACAATCTGTGACCTCTGAAGCGACGAGAGCTATTCCACACGAAGCATTCTTTTCTCCACCTTACTAAGCATACTCTTTGAATCCGTAATGAATACAACGTGTGTTGCAGTAGTCTCCTCTATTCATTTGTTATATATTTTAGTGTTTCGTGTTTGTTATTCTGTTGATAAAGATTTATGTGGAAAGTGTGCCTGTATAGGTGTGTGTATTGTTCCACCCGTCGAGCTTCTCTGTCTTATTTTTCATGTTCATTCTATCTTTTGGAAAAAGCCGAATCTGTTGCAAAAGGGTTACCTACGCAATTCGTAATTCCGCATACCGCGTTCAAAAACAGCTTCGGGTGATTTAGCAGCAGATTGCCTTAAGTTGCTTTTCACACAATGGTATGCGTGCCGGTCAATTTGAAAGCAATGGCAACCTACTGAAAGTAAAATTGTCAAGAAATCACAAATTGTCAAATAATACTCTGGTTGACTTCGACGTCCTGTAAAGGATATGCAACTAACTTTTTATTAGACAATAAAGTGCGAGTGTAAGGCCATACCACCAATTATGCCACGACAGCTTAAAACGGCGGCCAACTTTTTAAAACCATTAAACTAAGTTATTAAGAAGTATTCAATTAACCCATTTCTAAAGCCAAATTCACTGTGTTCCTGACGACCATGAATGAATGGAAATGACTTTCAGTGAGCAGAGCAATTCCACACACTCCAGATAATCAATACACGCACATAGGAATCGACGGAACCGCTTTACACTGACATAATAGGGCAAATATCTGGAAGTGAATACAGGTATGTGTGCATTTGACATTTCAGAAGATGAGTAAGTCTCAAGGAATATGACAAAGAAAGGTAAAAATGATTCATGAAAATAATTCATTATTGTCGCTTTAGAGAAGTAAACCGGGATTTCTGTATTCTGCTTTCTGGTAGTTATTATCACTATTGCCATGTCGAGCGGCGTATGCAAAAAAAAAAAACACCCATAAATATCTTTTCTCTGTGTTCTTAATAAGTTCGATCGCTGATAGTCCTCTATGTCAATTTTACATATCATTCATTTTTTTCTCCCTCTGTCGATGCATATCTCTAACACCCTCGATTTTCCCTGTGGACATAACCTTGTTCATATCCTCTCGCCTGGTAATCTATATCTATAAAACACAATGTATGTATGTGTGTCAGTTCTTTATGCGTTAGCGAATGGTCCATCCGATCGAGATGAAATTTTCTACATGTTTTCTTTTCATTCCCATGCAACTAACTGTCATCGTTTTTAGTGTACAATCAGGTATTTACTTACTAAAATTTAATATGTAAATTTACATTATCATTTCTATATAGCGAGGGGACTTAACATAAGAAAAGTTATTTCAAGGGGCATAACTTTTAATAAAATTGCTATTATTTTATATATAGATTGTTGCATTGTTTTCAAAGATTTATAAACTCTTTGTCTACAGTTATTTACAGGCATATGAGTTATAATAAATAATGATATAATCTTTAAGGCATTTTCATAGTTTTCATAAAAATAATGCATCTATTTAAATAGTGAAAATTTTCTAACTCAAATTTTTATTTTTCTTCAACAGCACATTAATTTTTTTTTAACATTCTCATATGTATGGCGCGTTACACCCACATTGGGTATTTATGATGCCCATGTTAAAAGTTACTTTTCATGCATTTTAATGCTTATTGTTCTTTTGTTGTCAAAGAATTGCTTCATAAGAGATGTTGAATGAAAGAATGTATGAGAGGAAATAGAGAAGAAGGGCAGAATGTAGGACGAGCCTGCGAAAGATTTTCGTTCGTTAAAAAAAAAAAAGTAATTTTTTGTGAGAGAAAGTTAGTTGCATATCGTTTGCAGTACTCTGCAGTCAACCCACCGCCCACCATTTATTTGCTGTTCGTAATATCTTGGTAAGTTTACTTTAGATATATCTCTTCCAATCATATGTTCTACTATCAATCTATCTATTCTTCTATTCTATCTATATTTTTAACGGGAACGGGCCGAACATAGATAGATATAGACAGACAGACAGACAGACAGACAGACAGACAGACAGACAGACAGACAGACAGACAGACAGACAGACAGACAGACAGACAGACAGACAGACAGACAGACAGACAGACAGACAGACAGACAGACAGACAGACAGACAGACAGACAGACAGACAGACAGACAGACAGACAGACAGACAGACAGACAGACAGACAGACAGACAGACAGACAGACAGACAGACAGACAGACAGACAGACAGACAGACAGACAGACAGACAGACAGACAGACAGACAGACAGACAGACAGACAGACAGACAGACAGATAGATAGATAGATAGGGAACGGGAGCTTATATGACTACTTATATGAATTAAATGATATGCTCCCCACCAATGGCCTGGGCGAAGTCGGGCCGGGTCGGACAGACAGATAGACAGACAGACAGATAGACAGACAGACAGATAGTCGGGAACGAGAGCTTATATGACTACTTATATGAATTAAATAAATGAGATGCTCCCCATCAGGGACTGGGTGAAGCCGGGCCGGGTCAGACAGACAGAAAGACAGACAGATAATCGGGAACGGGAGCTTATATGACTACTTATATGAATTAAATGAGATGCTCCCCACCAGGAGCTGGGCAAAGCCGGGCCGGGTCACACAGACAGACAGACGGACAGACGGACGGACGGACGGACGGACAGACAGACAGACAGACAGACAGACAGACAGACAGACAGACAGACAGACAGACAGACAGACAGGCAGACAGGCAGACAGACAGACAGATAGATAGATAGATAGATAGATCCCCGCCAGGGCCTGGGCGAAGCCGGGCCGGGTCAGCTAGTGTCACCATAAATGACAATTGTCTTGTCTTATCATGTGCAATCACAAGTTTATTTTATTTCATCATTAAGTTAGTTGCGTTGTACTATTTGGTCAATCCTGTCGCTCAGTACATCTCACTTCGCCAAGCAATATTTCGGGTTTTCTTTCCCTAGCCTTTGTCTACCCCCAGTCTACTTACAATACATCCGGTTTATGTCTCTCTTCGTCTGGTTCCTATCCCTTCGACATGAGAGACTCCACCTGAAGCTGCTCTACTGCTCTTGGGGTGATTGGAACACGTAAGTCCCTCTATCGCTACAAGACAGAGACATGGCAGACAGGTTTTATTGTATTGTATTGTATTGTATTGTATTGTATTGTATTGTATTGTATTGTATTATATTGTATTGTATTCGTGTGACATCGCCTTTATCAGTACCTGGGTAAATAAACCATAAATAGAGAGTCTCTGAAGTTATATCGAGTTCTTTAAAATGGTAATCTTATGCAGTCTTCTCAGCCGTTCATGGGATTCTTAATATTACATCTTTGTGGACTCCAGTTTCTGTATGCTCTCAGTGTTCGGTCTCCGGATTCACAGATATACAGTATTATTGGCACCGTACTATTACCATCATAGGCCGGGACATTTTCAGAAAGACGCCCACCAGAAAGACTCGATACATGACCACTTGCCCTGGCGGAAGAAAAGGTTTCTTGTAGACGAGGACGGGATCGTCAAGCACGAAGATGGACGCAGATTATTGCGAACACCTTGGCCATGAAGGGGAAACTGAATGAGACCGAGAGGCTTTCAGTATGCCGTGATGAGACCGACGTTCTGAATAGGACCTGACATATGTTGATGATGAGATGATGATTATATATTTCGATATTTGTATTCTTTTTTTTTCGGGGTGAAGGGAGGGGTGGAGGGGGTAGGGGGGAAAATTTGTTCAATGGCTAAGCGATCACTACATTTTATAAACTGGGGTTCGCGCTGTGTACTATGTCAGGAGCTGCTTTAGCCTAGTGATTGGACGCTCAGCTGCTGGTCCGGTGGTCAGGGTTTGATCCGCATCGAGGCCGAATCTTTAAATTAATTGACTTGGCTGCCAGGTCGAACCATTCTAAACTGGGTATCCGGAACTTTGGGAATAAAGGTGATCGGTGTAATACTGACCACGTCATACACGGAATGGCGACTGGTTTATAAAATATGGGCATGCCACTATAACCCCAATGAGCTTTAAAGCGTGTTTATATGTCTCTTACTTAACTTTGTGATTGAATAATATATACATGCCAGAATGTTCCGACCTTTGGACATAATTGATAGCGGATGTTTAAAACATGCATTCATGGGAGGTGAATCGTTCATGACACCCATATAGAAGGCGTTACTGGACCTTTATATAACCTTCATTTAGCGATGTAGAGATAATGATGTCACACAGTCATTTATGATACTCACCAAGACCTCATTCACCTTCCGGTCTGCCATTCTAAAAATAGCCTCTCTATGGCAAATGTAGGACCGAACATGATCCCTCTGGGAGAGCGTTAAAGTCCTGGTAATTGCTTGTGATGATGGTAGACGATTAAAACCCGCCTCATGCTAACTCAGCGAGGAGAAATGATGAGTCTGATCAGAATTATTGGATAACTTGCCTACATCTATAGAAACAGTCGTCACCCGACTCTGACTGTAACAGCTTGAAAATGACTGGACAACTCGACTCCAAATGCTACAGCTTCCGTAAAGGGGACAACTCGATCCCGACAGCAACAGCTCCCACATAGTGGGCAACTCGACCCTGACTGCAACAGCTCCCACATAGTAGGCAACTCGACGCCAACTGCAACAGCTCCCACATAGTGGAAAACTCGACCCCAAGTGCAGCAGCTTCCACATAGTGGACAACTCGACTCCGACAGCAACAGTTCCCACATAGTGGAAACTAGACTCCGACTGCAACAGCTCTAACATAGTGGACAACTCGATACGATAGATTTGACATCAACCGAAATAACAAAAGCCACAATACCACAAGTTGTATAATGTAACTTTATAACAACTATAAATATGGCGTTAAATTACTGAAATATCCCCAAAGCAATGTCTTTTTGTCGCGCAGACGCTTTTTTTTTTTTTTTACTGTAAAGTTGTCTTTACATTTTCACTTCCGCGCTTTTCTGTTCATTTTTATAAGCCGGCAATATCTTTCAATCTTTAAACATAATATTCACATTAAATTCATCTTAAGTTTACAAATTATCTTCAAATTAAGTGCTATCTCTTTGCTAATCGTTATCCTCGTATTAAACATTATAGACGCGGAAACGTATTTACTATTAGATAGTTTTGTTTTGTATAATATTTTAGACATTTCCCGATAGGAAAAGTGACTGAAAAAAGGGGGGGGGGGTGGGTTAGGTGGATATACTCATAAAAAGTTATTATTGACTGACCTAGTATATATGAATACTTATATTGTCAGTCACACTATTACTTGGTATGGAAATAAAAACAGTTAGCTATGTGTAACTCCTGCGAAAAAAGGAAATACTAAACACTATGGCAAACGTATATCACAGGGGAAAATCCCCAAATAATAATGAAATCAAGGTAAGTATACTACGGCACAACGAATCGACCTTTCTATTGTAGTAATCTTCCTGGCGAACAACATACAACTGTTTTTAGTATCTCTCACATTTTCGTAGGAGTTATACATACTTCACTGCTTTTATGTCCTATAGTTATATCCCGCTGCAGGGATACGTGGACAAATCAGTTAAGTTTGTTGAATATCCTTTACAGGCATAAGTCATTTGTATAGATAACATTTAGACAACATATAGACTTTAACATTTGCTCTTACTTTTCACTTACATACATGTATAATACATTATATTAGCATACCCGAAATAACAGCAGCACGATTTTATCAGTTGCTCTTACTGTCAAATAACTTTTAACATTTGCTCTTACTCTCAACTAACTTTAAAATTTGCTCTTACTGTTAACTATCTTTAACATTTGCTCTTACTGTCAACTAACTTTAGCATGTGCACTGACAGTCAACTAACTTTAACATTTGCTCTGACTGTCAACTAACTTTAGCATTTGCTCTTACTGTCAACTAATTTGAACATTTGCTCTTACTGTCAACTAACTTGAACATTTGGTCTTACTGTCAACTAACTTTAACATTTGCTCTGACTGTCAACTAACTTTAACATTTGCTCTTACTGTCATCTAACTTTAACATTTGCTCCGACTGTCAACTAACCTTATCAGTTGTTCTTACTGTCAAATAACTTTAACATTTGCTCTGACTGTCAACTAACTTTAATATTTGCTCTGACTGTCAACTAACTTTAACATTTGCTCTGACTATCAACTAACTGTAACATTTGCTCTGACTGTCAACTAGCTTTAACATTTTCTCTGACTGTCAACTAATGTTAACATTTGCTCTGACTGTCAACTAACTTTAACATTTGCTCTGACTATCAACTAACTGTAACATTTGCTCTGACTGTCAACTAGCTTTAACATTTTCTCTGACTGTCAACTAATGTTAACATTTGCTCTGACTGTCAACTAACTTCAACATTTGCTCTTACTTTTCACTTACATACATGTATAATACATTACATTAGCATACCCGAAATAACAGCAGCACGATTTTCTTAGCTAACCATGTAATGTATGTCATATGAGTCGCAAACACAAATCATACATACAATCGTACGTTATGATGAATGAATAAATCAACCATGCCATGCTTCCTTGAGAGATGACCACAAGCTAATGTATTTATGTGACGGCGCTGAAACTGCATAGAATATTCATGTCCCCGTAAAACATTCTGCATTCGCTAGTGCTATTTCCAACACACGCAAAACTCTGTATACCTTAATTCACGTAACTTTACAGGAAAGGGGTTAAAAGTTAGTTGCATATCCTGTACATGACATCTCAGTGAACCCCTTCTTATTTTGATGTTTTTTTGTTTTTTTATTTCTCGGTACGTGTATGTTCAGTAGTTTCACATTGCTTTCTGAACGACCGGCATTTATACGTTTCTATGGAAACAATGCAAGGCTGTCATCCGCATCTGTTTTTATGATTTGAAATGAAATCGGTGACACTGCAGTAAAGCTGTAAAAATGTCATGAATGAATCAACGAAACTGAGAAGTAGAATCAGTAACCTTTACGAGAAGACGATCACAAATTAACAAATGGAAGTTGTTGCTAAAGGTTTCATCAACACACATACAACAAACATACACTGATACAACCATTTGAAACAATCTACATAAGAATACATAGCTGCTGATCTGATATGTTATGCTATGTGTGTAGTACTTGGTATGTTTGTTATGCTATGGTATAACGGGCGAGTTAATATAATCCATAGGGGTTTCAGTTGATAATGTCATGAACGTCGTCAGATTTATCGCTTACGTTCATCGTCCGCTAAAGTGAGGTAAAGACTAGACACCTATTCCTCCATGCATTCAGGCCTACAAAATATGAAGGCCCTAGCACACAACAAACCTATAACAGGTTCCCGCTTCAGGCCTTTTTAAAATGGTTATGCTACGTTATGTTATGTTATGTTATGTTATGTTATGCTACGTTATGTTATGTTATGTACGTCACTGCACATAGGGTGTTCCCATGCGTGCTCAGTCCTATGATGTAGAAGCCTTCCCAAAATATCTCCACTCACTGTTTGCATGAGGGGTTGGTTGTAATATTTCCTCTCTCGACCTCGAAGACGGCATTGGCGTACTTAGACAGGCTTCAATCCCAGGTCTTGTCAGGCTAAATTCAGAGAATTTCTCTATGCATCATATACAGAGAGAGAGAGAGAGAGAGAGAGAGAGAGAGAGAGAGAAAGAGAGAGAGAGAAAGAGAGAGAGCGAGAGAGAGAGCGAGAGAGAGCACGAGAGAGCACGAGAGAGAGAGCGAGAGAGAGAGAGAGCGAGAGAGAGAGCGAGAGAGAGAGCGAGAGCGAGAGAGAGAAAGGGGGGGGCGGGAGAGGTAGAGGGAGAGGGGAAGAAAAAGAACGAACGAACGAACTTTATTTTCAAAATTGGGCACGCAGGCCCGTCTTACATTTGGCCGTTCCAATCACCCATCTTTTGTATGTCAATTAACTATTTTGCAATGGTACATTCATATAGGGAAAATCACATTGTCAAGTGAAAGTTGTAAACAAAAGTTTACTGAAAATACATACCTACTCTCCCCTTCTCTCTCTCTCTCTCTCTCTCTCTCTCTCTCTCTCTCTCTCTCTCTCTCTCTCTCTCTCTCGCTGTGATTTTGAGTGTGTAGGTTGACAGGTGGAGGATGTGTAGAGGATGGGTAGAGGATGTGTGGGTAGGTGAGTGTGTGTGGGATGGGGGATGGTTGTGGCGTTGTGTGGGTGGGGAGATTGTGTGGGTGGGAAAAGTGTGTGGGTTGGGGATGTATGTAGGGATTGTGTGCGTGGGTGGAGGGAGATTGTGTGGTGGGTGAAGTGTGGGTGGGGGTGTGTGTGGTAGGGTGCATGATGTGTGAGCTGTCAGGGGATGTTTGTGTGTGTGTGTGGGGGGGGGGGGGAATGTGTGGTTGAGGATGTGCGTTTGGCTGAGTTGTTGGGGGTCTGTGGGTGGTTGGGGGATGTGTGGGTGGGCGAGTGTGTGTGTGGCGTGGGGGATGTGTGTGTGGGGTGGGGGATGTGTGTGTGGTAGGGGAGATGTGTGTATGTGTGGGTGGGGGAATATATGTATGCCTGGGGGTGTCTGTGTGTGGGTAGGAGGATGTGTGTGTGTGTGTGTGTGTGTGTGTGTGTGTGTGGTGGATGTGTGGTGGGTGGGGGATGTGTCTCATAACATAGTAATATGCATTGTTTATGTGTACAACATTCATTTGACAATGTTGTTGTTTCCTATGTAAATGCATCATGTACTATTGTTGAACGAAAGATAAGTGACTGGAAGGGCCGAATGTAAGACTGGCCTGCGTGCCCAATTTGTCACTATCAAACTGTCATTTACTGCCAACATAGTACCTTGCGGTGTATGGCAGAGGGATCTTTGAGCCTGAGTAATTAAGGCCGCCGCCTGGCTAGTGCAGTCGCCGCGAACTGTTCAGGTTAGGATTTTCTTTGTGACGCCGACAGAAAAAAATCCCACACCTTACCGAAGCATCGAACCCGGGTCTCCCGAAGGAGAGTCCGGTGCCAAATTTGTAACCCTGTTAAAACAAAGATCAATCAATCAATCAATCAATTATTCAATGAATCAATCAATCAATCAATCTGTGTGTGTGTGTGTGTGTGTGTGTGTGTGTGTGTGTGTTAAGCCCATATATCCCCACTTCTACATACAGCAAGGCACTCACATACACTCCATCCCTTATTCGTTTAGTCAACACATACTTTCACACACGCAACTGTATAAATACTCACATAGGCGTACATCCACACAGAGAGAGGGAGGGATGAAGAGAAGAAGAGAGGAAGGGAGAAAGAGGGATCTCAGCGATTATAATACACGAGATAGATAGATTCGCACAAACTAACCTACACGTGCATATTCGCGACTTATAATTACACACACAAGCACACACACACATACACACACACACACACACACACATTACACGCACACATAATACACATACTAGGAGTATGATAATAGAGAGGTGTGTTTGCAGTACTAATGGTAGTATGCAATGAAAATTCAACATCTCTATTCAACGATCGTCTGCCATACAAACACCCAAAGGAATACTAGTAAATTTCTCTCAAAGGTCAATGACATATGACAGCAGCTGGAATTCGATCGACTGCTCAAGTGAAAACTCAAATGTCGCTAACTGAGGCGGAGGCCATATAAAAGTCGCTGGCAATAAATAGACGTTGCTAAAACCAGGAAAGTACATCAAGCCATCGGCAGAATGATGGCGCTAGACATCCATCAATATTCTATCGTGGGAGTTGTCGATGTCATGTCTCTTTTTGTTTTGTTATTGCCGCGATTCACAGCGCCAAGATGAATTTATTTACTAACAACAGCGTAAACCTCTGTAATGGAGGGAACAGTAGGAAGCAGGCGAGCAAGACGTCGGCGATGATACAGGTAGGAAGATAATATCAAGGTCACGGACGAAAGGCAGTTTTGCTAGAGTGTGACAGAAACTTCTGATACCCATTGCAGTCAGACATTATTTTGGTGATGTCTGATATATTTATGCATTTAGTCATACCACTGTCACCTATATGTCAGTTGTTGAGAAACCGTTGACGTCACTGAAATAACATGAATGATACGTTCACGTGTATTGAAATGGTAGGCACACAAGTAAAATAAGCAGAGATCGCGGGGTTAACTAGACAATATAAACTTTGAAAGTGCTAGATTCTCAGAAATTTGAACTTCTTGTTCTGGTTCTTGTTCTTTTTGCTCTTCTTCTTCTTCTTCTTCTTCTTCTTCTTCTTCTTCTTCTTCTTCTTCTTCTTCTTCTTCTTCTTCTTCGTCTTCTTCGTCTTCTTCTTCTTCTTCTTCTTCTTCTTCTTCTTCTTCTTCTTCTTCTTCTTCTTCTTCTTCTTCTTCTTCTTCTGCAGCCTTTTATCTCCCAGTGGAGCATAAACCCCCACCGACTCACAACAAGCTCTGTAATCTTTTTCCATCTTCCGTAGCTCTCTTCATATCCCCTCTCAAATTGTATTCCATCCCTGGTTCTAGCTTTCGTCTCCGTGAGTATTTAGCCTCCCTCTATTTCTGTTGCCCCGTGGTTTCCAGATAAAAGCCAATCTAGTTGTACTATTAACACATGTATCAGTATTCGTCGAAACCAACGTTATCATAATGGCATCATCCTCAATACACTGGAATTTGTTTTGTTCTCACAATAATCCCCACATAAGCCAGTGTGGAGACGCTTCCCTGCCACTCTGGTGATCATAGGTTTAAATTTTCATCGATGCGAAATCGTGTTGCTGTTTCCATCTCTTGTTTTACATTTTGTATTATCCATTCATCCTCTATTTTCTGTGTATTATTTCTCTCCGACGTCGCTGTGCGAGGTACCTTTTGGCCAGTTGTATATCCCAGTATAACACAATAATACGATGGTCTATATCTATATCCATGTTTGGTATTACTTTATTGTCTATTACAAATCTTCTGTTTGGCAAATCTGGTTAGTATACAATCGATTTGAGATGATTAGTTGAGTTCTTTCCATTTATACCATGTTTAGATTGGAATATTTATTTGTGTAAAGAATGTTTTTGTTATAAGTAGACCGTGCTTGGCACATATATTTAACGTGTGTACTCCATTATAATTAAATTCCTTAACAATGACACTGTATGGCCTAATGTGTGTATTCCACGGAAATCGTCTTTTCCATACTCTTCCATTGAAATATCCCATCACGATTAAGTCATCTGAGTTTCGTATGTTGTGTATTCTGCTCTACAGCTCGCAGTAGAAGTCTTATTTTTCGTCATCAGTGTTATTATTACACTGTGCATAAATTTGTGATATTGTTGCTCTAACAATATCTTGAACTCTTATAGTCATACGTCTGCGTGATACGTAAGTTGTATTGCAGTATCTTTAGATAGCAGTGAGTGAGTGAGAAATGCGACTTCGTGTGTATTGCGTTGTTCTGTGTTCCCTTCACTCCATATTAGAATGTAATTTTCGTGTATTTATTTCATATTTTGTCCTATTTACCTGCAGTCTGACAGTCCTAATATTTTTATGTTGTGTGTTTTTATAAGTTGCTCTTCTTATTTTTGTTTGTCAAAAATTGTAGATGTTTAGTGCTGCTACTTTCGATAAAGAGCTGGATCGTTGACCCCTTGTGTTACTCACCGTTGATTTATTTACATTTCACTTCCTTTCTTGAGCATGTTTATTTTTACAGTTTAATCCTCAAACGGTTTGGTGTCTTGGAATCATCGTTAACTGTATACTTTCACGAACATGGTAAAACACTTATAAAATTACATTTTTCACAATTTATCACATAATTTCCCATTGTTTCAACACAACATAAATCCCCGATTGTTTACATCACCATCTTGGCCAGATTTTTCCTGTATTACCACCTGCAATCATTGTGAAACCTACATCGTTTTGCTATCCACAGCTTTTACATTAAAGGCATTCGTATTACTGCATTTATTCTCCTCCCTCTAACGTCTGATCTGGGTATTATGCGCTTTCTTCACACTTTTCCAAAGCAGACTTCTCAGAGAGTGTCTTCGGTACAAAGCGAGATTGGGTCGCAGACAGAGTGGATGGTAATCCTCTGTCTAGAGACGGAAAATGACTATGGTACAACGTGATGACACAAGAGATTAACTATAATTCCAAGTCTTCAACTCATGAATAATTCTCTCGTTCCAGAAATCGGCATCGGCGCTTGGTTGGCTGTCTCATAGGAAATACTGCCCGACAAACGAAAATGACACTATTTTGACTCTGTATGACTGGTGTTAATTCACTATAGTAATTGATGACACGCTGACTTTATGGTCAATATTTGTGAATAAATAATATGGACGGGTTTCACTAGCTTCTATTTTTACCCTTTGGTTGTCTGTTTCTGTCGTGAATCTTTGGGCACTGTAGTTGTTTTAAATGACATTAGTTACAGAATTGCTTATTGTTATTTAAATAGTTGCTGTCCTCAGTATGTGCCAACACGGTTGACCGTTTTCTTCAACACCTGTATATCTGATTGTCTGTCTCTCTGCCTGCGTATATCCGTCTGTATGTCTACGCCTCTGTGTGTATCTGCCTATGCGTGTATGCCTGTCTGTCTGCGTGTCGGTCTGTCTGTCTTTCTGTTCGGATGTCTGTTTTAATGTATACAATATGAATGACCGAAGCAGGAGCATGTTAGATGGGTCTGCGTGCCCTGATCTGAGACCAGTTGAAATAATATTTGGTCGATCGTTCGTTTGTTCAGGGTAAGCCTGCCCGCCTATCTTTCTGTCTATCGATCTACATTTAGATCTCGTGTTCTAGGTGTCCGTTTATTTGCAAGAGTCCGCTTATGTTTCTCTCCGCTTATAATCCATATTCTTATTTATTCTTCCACGAATCCATACTTTTATGGAAAAGTTACAGAATAGAAACTGTAATAAGGAAACTGGACAAAAGAAAAGACACACATAGATACAAACGAACCAAACAAATACTGGAATACCACAATTACACAAAAGTAGTCTAGCTGGCCCAATAAATAACATAATCAAAGTCCTAAGTTCTCTAAATGAAACAAGAGAAGTGCGAAACAAAATAGTGGTGTTGCAAATTGTAAAAAAAAAAATGCGGGAAACATGAAATGTTACCCACCTATCTATTTATTGATTCGCCTAGTTATCCATCGATTCAACTATACTCACAGAACCTTTCATCTACTCACACAGAAGCTCTTATATCCATCCAGTCTTCCAAAACCCTTTTCTATTCATCTAGACACCTATCCACTCAGCGAAACTCACATTCATTCATTTAATTTACCCATCCCCAGATGTATATATCCATTTCCACCCTTACATCCATTTGTTAACTCATCTTTGTCATTCATCGACCCAGTCATTAATCCACACATTCAAAGACATATATATCCATCCATTTATCCACCTTTACAGCTTTCCATGTACCCACCCATCTATCTATGTATCAGCCTAACTGCTTATCCAACTATAGCTTCTTCCACATATTCTAATTCATCTGTCCATCCATTGACCTATTCATCCCTTCATTCAAGAGCTCGCGTATCCATCCACTCATCAATGCATCCATCCATCCTTCCATCCATCCTTCCATCCATCTATCCATAGACTCATCCATCCATCCATCCATCCATCCATTATTCTATCCATTCACCCATCCACCTACCCATTCATTGACTAATGTACCATGCGTTATCCCTCCATTCATTTTGTCTACCAACTCAGCCATGTCTATGGTGTGATTATAGTCTCTCTACTAGGGGTTAGCAACTTTCTCCATAATCCCGTTTATCCACATGAGAAAACGCAGCTGCGCGAGAATCGGTAGCGGTTCTCGCCGGGCCCCTTACTTACGCGTTATGTGAGCCGGCCGCTCAGAAAGTAATGGCAAACTGCTGAGCGTAATCTCGCCAAGAAATCAACAACAGCGGTAAAATTCTGGTGTTGACAGCGATGTCCTGTAATAGGATACGCGGGGGGAAAAAACGTTTGGTGAGTATTGATTTGTACCTCTCTGTCAGGGCGCTCTGTTATTTGTCTTGTCTTGTCCGTTAGTCAGCCTGTCACATTATCAGTCTTTCATAGTCATCAAGTGCCATGCCAGCTGGCGTAGGCCTTCATGAAGTGCCCTGCCAGCTGGCGTAGGCGTTCATGGCTCTCAACAGATCTCGATCTTTGGTTTTCTGGATCAACTCTGCTGCTGATATTCCCCCATGCTACCGTCTCAATCCATCCAGCATCATTTCACTTGGTCTTCCTCTGCCTCTCTTCCCCTCAATCTTTCCAGTTGTCGCGATGTTCTCCAAAGCCTTTCTTCTCATCAGATTCACATTTGCCATGGCAACTCTCTTGGAGCCTATTCTTTGTGACACGCGGTTTCCGTTGGATATTACGGTGCACAACATGCAAAATTCGTCTCCCGTTTTTATTTTTTTATTTGCAGACACATGATATCATCATAATCATCCTGTGAATCAATTAATCAGGTGCCGTCTCAATAGTGAAGGTTAGCTGCAATGGATCTCCAACACTGTCTGTTTCCCGCCCTGTCTGTACATTCTGTCAAATTGCTGTTCGTCCATCTCGTGATGTTATCTTCCCACTGGTATCTTTGTCTACTCGCTTGTCTTCAACTTGCCCTCCAGATGTTTTTTATGAGAGTGTTATGTCTTTTAACGTGGCCGAAATATTTCACTTGCCTCTTATTTATTTCTTTCATCAACTCTCTTTTCATTCCCAGTTTTTCTAGCACCTCTGTATTTCATTGTTTTTTGTTTTTTTTTAAATGAAATACAACATATTCTTCCGTAAATTCACATCCCCAGGGCCTCTATTCGACTTTCTAATCGATTGTTCAGTGTCCAGTCTTCCGCGTCATATAGTAGCGTTGAATATACATGACATTTGAATATTCTCATTTTTAATGTGTTATTGATTTCTATAGATGTTAATACTAGTTTCTTATGAATATGTGAACCCAATGTTCGCGTTTTATCCCGACATAGCCTCATTCGGACTCATCATTCTCTCAGCCATGCCTCCAACCTTATTAATACATTTATAAGTATTGAAATAGGAGTGTAGTCATGATGATGATGATGATTGACATAAGCCTGGGTCATTGACATTGAGTTGAGTGACCGGGCATGAGGAAGAATGGAGATGAGAGTGGGAGACAGTAAAGCGACTGACCTGGCTATGAGAAAACAGCCAGTCCTGAGAAATAAAATAATGGGAAGGGTGAGCGTGGACCCCAGGGGATGGGGGAAGGACAGTTTAGTTTTGTGTGAAGTCAAGGGACTTCAGGACAGTTGATGTGTAGATGCCGAACTGATCGGTAGTCGGAGTGAGAGAAGAGACCGACTGCGGGTCAGGTCGTTTAAGAGAGATCTCCGTGTTGTGGTGTTCTGCTAGTTGTGAAGACAGGCCTGAACCAGAGTGGGTTCTGTAGCGAGTGTAGGCCTAAACCCAGAGTGGGTTGCATAGTTGAGCAGTGGCTCCAACCCAATGTGTGGGTTGTATTGTGGGAGATCCAGCCGTGGATAGTAGCTGGATTACCTGTCTTGTGGATGTGATAAGAAGCAGGCCGTGAGAAGGCATTGATGTGTGCTGGTTAAATTGTGAGGAGGATATTTATAATCTATGGATTACATTGTTTCTGGATATATACATATGTTCCGTGAGTCTGTGTTATTTCTGTAATAAAGGATTATGTGCGCCAACTGAATCTTGTTTCATGAATGGCGAATATGCACTGCGGGGGTGAGTTACATTGCAAGACAGATATCTCCATTGACACCCCATGAGTATCGTTACCTAGACAACGACCATCACACAATAATATCATGAGCAAAGATCATCAAGAACCTTGATATTATCATCAAGAAAACGTGTGACAATGATGATGATGATGACTACACTCCTATAACTGTAAAGTAATACCACTGCGTGGCTGTGAAGTGTTAGACATTCACACGTACTAGGTGATGTCATGATGGGGTGAGATAACACGTTCCTTATCTTGCCGTTGTTACTTCCGAGACAACTTTCCAGAAAAGTGTTCAACATAGCTCGTTCCCTTTTTGCAAAACGAGTAAATTAATTAATAAAATAAGATCATTATCATAATGTGCCCTGCCGATAAGAGTAGAATAGTAATGGCTCCCCATGTCAAACGATCATCAGACTCTTGGACCAGGCCGGTGGTCTTGTCCAGATTGTGCTATATAGGCTAACCATCTCAGGGAATCTCCGTGGCGAAGTAGTCAAGCCGTCTGACTCAGGCTCCGAAGGTTATGGGTTCGATTCATGGCCGCGCCCTTCGGTTCTCGAGTACATTTTTTCGGAGACTCCAGAGGTAGCTCCTGCACTACGGAGTTCGTGCTCTGTGCGACACTTTCCGCGCCGCTGAAACAGGCGGAGCCATTTTGGGTAAAACCCGGTACAGTGAAGTCGACCCTGTCGACGTTTAAGCGACTTTTTTAAAGCCTAACCATCTAATTAGCCTGATAGTCTGAAATAAGATTGCACGTTACTTTCTCCACTTGCGTGGCTGCCTCTAAAGAGCACCAATTTACGCCTGTTGGCTGAAATTGTTGTGTTAGCAGTGTTAGCTGTGGAATCATAGTTTACTAGGCATCGATAAAGAAGACAGTTTGTTATCGCTTTCCTTCTTGGCAGTGACACTGCTAGTTGGTGACCGTAGTCATTGCCGCTATGAAGAGGTCATCTGCAAGGAGAAAAGAATAGGAAGAAGATGGTGATGATACTGGTGATGATGATGACCATATATAATTATTATATTTATTATTAATAATAATATAATAATAATAATAATAATAATAATAATAATAATAATAATAATAATAATAATAATAATAATAATAATAGCTGTAGTAGATTATCAGGTGCAAGACCATTTGTTACATGTCATGGGGTGTGTTGAGCATAATATACTAGCGCCATATTGGATAGACCAATCAGCTCTCGTGGGGAAATGTGATCAGTATCTAGTCGGTCTGCTTTACTTTCCAAGACTTTTAATGGTAAACATTTTAGGCTGGATCTATCTGGGGACCCAGGTCAATTTGAAGTATATGTTGCAATGATCATTTTGTTTTTACGCTTTAAACTCAGGCGTAGCATACACAAGTGCTACTATTTCTAGTGCACGGGAATGATTTTTGCGAGTGGATTAGCTTTTCCTTTACTAGTTTCTCTCGGTATCAGGCGAATCCACTCTGACTTCAGAGATACTTGTAATTTAAATCCCCAAGTCAAGGATAAGACATCAACATTTTAGTCCATCTGACCGGTGTCCAGTTTTAACCAGGTACCTCAGAATCAGTACACCGAATGTGTAAGAACAACTGCTCTTATCCATTTGGCCAGACTTACCCCCAATGAGCATTTGAACCCAGAACCTCAACGCAATCGCGCTAAGCTACTGCTTTACTGTGGCTCCTTTTCTAAAGTCTTTAGAAGTAGAAGTAATCCCATTTTAAACATAACTTAGGTTATCAAATGTTAGGCCTGAACACTTCTTCTTCTTCTGCTGCGTTCATCCGGAGTTTTTTTTCGGACGTGATTGCGTTGTACCTGTTTACAGCAGAGTTGCGTTCTTGCGCCGTTAGGCCGACACATCCGACTTCTGCGGGCATTTGTTGACCGGTTTAACCTTCCTGGGGGGGGGGGGGGGCTGAATACAAGTTTCAGACATTATGGAGTGACCAGCTGTCCTTCTCGCCAACTTTACTACCACGACATTGTTTCCGGAGACCCCTGAGGATTGTCTCGTGCTCCGAGAGACCCTTTCGATTGAAGGTTAGCTGCTCCACTGAAAGAGATCCAGCTGGATAGGCTAAACCCTGGCCCATGAAGTCTGGCTGACTTGAACCCCTCTTTTCGGAAATAATTAAGCCACCAATCCTCCCCCCCCACCCCACACCCTCCCCCACCTCTCTTTCCCCAAAAGGTGGTTTTTCCAATTATCATAGTATGTATCCTAACCCATTCAACAAGTTTTTTTTTTTTTTTTTTGGTTTCTCTTTCCAAGGCCGTATCCACTACTAACACCTTCATATCTTCTTCAGCACCTTTTGTATTGAAATCTGCAAGAACAATAGTTTTTTTCACAGTTGTTACAGTGCGCTATAGCCATGTTAAATTGTTAATACAAGCTATCACTGTCTTCTTCCATGATGTCTGCAGTTGGTGCATAGACTTGTGTGTTATTAATATATCTTAGTGTGCCCATTAATCTGACCGACAAAACTAGCTCTGATATAGACGTATATTAAATTACTGATTTCTCTCTCTCTCTCTCTCTCTCTCTCTCTCTCTCTCTCTCTCTCTCTCTCTCTCTCTCTCTCTCTCTCTCTCTCTCTCCTACATTATACTCACACCCCTTTCATGTTTATGCCACCCTAGTAAATGATTATGTATTAAACTGAGTACATTTCTCCTGTTTCTATCTGTTTAGTATTACACAATCCCATGATATTAACGTTCATTCATTTAATTTCTGCTTGATATTTTCCAACCGTTCTAACTACATGAGCATTCTCATATTCCATGTATTTGTGACAAAAGCATTACTTCAACATTACACTGGTTAACATTAATTGATACTTTTATTCCTTCTTTCTAAACGTCATCGGTCTCTCGTGTGAATAATTATATTTTAATATTTCGCCTATCCTTCTCACTTTAATATGTTGTTATTTTCCTAAATCCCTTTCAAAAGATAAAGGTCTTTATCAAACTGCCACCTAGTGTTCATTTCTGTTGAATTATTATTAACATGTTTGATTTACGCGAAAAACGATTGATCCCAACACAAATACAAAATCACCAAAGAGTCGTCTCTATCAGAAACGTGAATAACAAATGATATAAACAAAATCAACAACAGTAATTCTGAATAATAAAGGTTCTGCAGCTTTGTATTGTTCTCATCCTAACGTAAGCATTTCCCTTATGAACAATCAGCATCGACATCATAAACATTTGGCAGCTTCCGTTGCTAGCAAACCTATAACTTATAAGTCAAAGACTGGATTTAGCACAGAAGCTCTCCCCAGCGCTTCGTCCTCCGCTAAATCACATCAGGTTAACTGTACGTGCACTCTAACGTTTGGGAAATCACGGACCAAATTTGGCGGGGAGATCACACATACTTAGAGCCGGGCTTTTGCATAACTATCACAGCAAAATCAATGCCGCCCATTCTCTAAATGTCTCCAAATAACTGTCTCTCCGCAGTCGGTGGCTTAATACAGTTATGGAGAGCGTGTTTACTTGATTTTCCTCCAACATTAAGCTGGTGTTGTCTCTCATTCACTCTTTAGCCTCCTTTACTATTTTATCCATGTCATTACTTTACTTTTTTTTCAATCTATCTTTCTCGTCATTGGTTTACATCTTAATATTGCCCTGCACGCTAAACAAATTCACTTCTTTACAGCTCCCGACTCGCTAAACAAAGCCCTTCTTTTTAATATTGCCCAGGATGCTAAACAAATTAATTACTCTTTATAAAATCGATCAGCAAGCTAAACAAAGCCCACTCCTAAGTATTGGCCATCACGTCAAACAAAGCCTTAACGTTGTTAGACACGTCAAACAAAGCTGCTCTCCTTAATAGATAGGAGAAGTAACGGTTTTACTAACTCTCACTTTTCTCATGGGTTACGCGTAACTTACTGTTTTTATTATCCCTCCCTTTAACATTGTCCAGCATGTTAAAAGGCTAGTCTTCTTAACATCGTCCAGCACGCCAAGCAAAGCCCACTCCTTAACATTTTCCAGCAAGCTAAACAAAGACACTCTCATTAATATTACCAGGAATGCTGAACATATGATTTTTCTTTATATTGTCCCACAGGCTAAGAAAATGCCCTACCATTAATATTGTCTAGCGCAATAAACACAGCTCATTTTTATAATTTTGCCCAGCACGCTAACTAAAATCCTGTTTTTAATATTACCCTGCACTCTAAACAAGCTCCTCTCCTTATTTTCCAACACAAAATCCTTTCCTGTCTTTCATATTGGCCAGCACGCTGAAAAAGCTCTTTAACCTATTTGTTTTTTAGAATACTAAACAAGCTCCTGTCCCTAATGTTGCTCACTACGCTAAATAACTTCTCCTTAATGTTAGTTAGTTAGTCGACAGATCATCCTCATTGGACATCGGACCATTCAGTCCATAAGTGCACGGATCCCATCCTCAGCAAATCCCACAGCGTGTAGCGGCTCACGACACCAGTTCTGTGTTGGTGTATTAATCTTCTTTACCTTCCTGCGTTGTGTTCTTGTTTGGCCACACCTCTTTTAACTTGCTGTTCTGGCAGCCTGACCATGGCTGTAGACTTACAGTCATCGCCTGGTTCTCGAAAACTGCTTACTTTTCGTAGAGAATTCAGAATGTCTGCCTGGTCCATGGCTCGTCCGCCTTCCACAGCAGCCCTACCTGCAAGCCTGTCAACCTGCTCATTTCCTTGTACACCGCATGCCCTGACACGAAAATGAAACTAATCTTTGCCAACCGAGACCGCTCCAGAGATAGCAATCACTTTCTTCGGATCCACCCCATCTCTATCTTCCTGACCATACTCATTCAGTCACTAAGGACACATGCCCGACTGAATGTCTGAGTCTCGAGCCATGTTATTTCTTTAATTACTGCCATGACTTCCATGTTCATGCTACTTGGAGGGGGTGGGGGGGCGTTGAGTGGTCTCGAGGTACGGTGTCCGCCTCGAGTGCTGGGGGTCCCGGGTTCAAGTCTCGGCGAGGGCCGGGATTTTTTCACGTGGACTTCTAGTAACTAAAATTGCCCCCGTTCTCTGGGTAATGAGATAGGACGCCCGTGTGTATTGTTGCGCACGTAAAAAATCCCTTGCCAGTTGGAAATCGAAAAAGGGTAGCATAACGGTGCTGCCCGGGAAAAATGTCGAGTTAAAAATCTATCCAAAGTATTTCAGCATCCTCGCCGGTGCTACGGAGTTCATGCACTGGGCTGCTATTCTCGGGACTCAGGCTTGAGTTAGGAGTAGAACGGAGCACTTATGGGTTACATCCGTGTGCGTGATGTTGATCCGCCGATTTAACTAACTAAACTAAACAGTCAGACTACTAGTGGTCAAAGAAAAAGCACCAGACTCCTCCTTCACAATTTTCTCACCGGCCTGAGCCTTAAAATGTCGCTTAAAAGTCGACAGGGTCGACTTCATTGCACCGGGTTTTATCCCATATGGCTCAGTCTCTTTCCGCAGCACGGAAAGCGTCGCACAAAGCACGAACTCCGTAGCTTTTAGCGACGTCCCACAGGAGTCTCCGAAACATTTAACTCGTAAACCGAAAGGCGCGGCCCGGAATCGAACCCACAACCTTCGGAGCACGAGTCAAACGGCTTGACCACTTCGCCACAGAGATTCCCGGCCTGAGCCGTAAAGGCCCATGCACTTCTCACTCCTCGAACGACCGACACATCCGTATAAATGACAGCATCATCCTCTACAGCAGAGGTGTCAAACTCAATCGTTCAGCGGGCCAAAACTCAAATCACACGTCAGGTTACGGGCTGAAAAGGTTAAACATTAAATAAGCAGAAAATTAAACCGTTTTTTTTTTAAACATTAATATAAATTAAAACATAAAAAAAAGTTTTAATAATTTTTAAAAAAATCATTGGTATACACATGTTCATTCTTATGTCATTTTGTCAGAGCACAATATTTGGCATCTTTTCTTGGCTACAAGTTCGTTTATGTTGGGAGTAATGTTCTGTGTCATTGAGATTCTCATGGACTGCAAGAATTCATCAGTGAGACAACTCCTGTGTGATGTTTTGTTAATCTTCATCATAGAAAACATCTGCTCACACAGATATGTGCTACTAAACATGCTCAATGTCCAAGCTGCATGTAGACGAAGCCGGGGCATCTCTTCAGGAATGAAACGTGAACTGTGCAGGCCCCACAGTGTCGTGCTTTGCCTTTAGTGTCCCATTACACTGCAGCTCTATTAACTCCATCTGCAAATTCACAGGTGCTCGGCCATTAAAACAATACTTTTGCTTAAAATTACTCCCGGGCCGAATATATTTGTTCGTCGGCTGAGGCCTCTCGGGCCTGATACTATTGTACGCCGGGCCTGATGTGGCTCGCGGGCCTTGACACATGTGCTCTAAAGAATTCTCGAAGATCAGAGCCTGACTTCCGCCTCCACAGCAGCTGGATTTTCTTGTCTGCATTATCTGTCTAGTTGAATGCACACTGAAAAGGATGTACATCACTCTGTTGGCACGTGTACCCACTCCTCGCCAGGTTCTAAGTCCTCAAGTGAACACAACTGCTGATGAATGTCTTCGTCTTGACCCATCCACGACTTTCCTCTTTTTAACCTGCTGCCCTTTACCTTCTTAATCTCGCTGTGCAGTGGATGTTGTGTGTTTGACTTGACTCTGGGGTAGGCACGGGCTCAGCAAATTTGTATTATGTCCCTCATGGTTTGAAAATTAAGAAGGTAGCGCATCGCCCTGCGTGCTTTTTTCTGTTGTACATTCAAGAAAAATACGCAAAGCTTCGTTCTGTATCCTTTCCATTTGCTTATGGCTGAGAGTCAGGATCGCCATCGCATACTCCAAAACAGAAAGCACCAGGCCCTCGTAAAGAAGACATAGATGGTGCTGCTCACAGTTTTCCACCGATATCATCCGCATCACAGCCAAACACCGCTTGGCCTTTGTTAACACCTGGTCTACGTGCTCAGCATAAGCAAGGCTTCGATCAAATCGTATCCCCACGTAATTCATTGCCTGCGTTCCTTCCACAGTCTCTGAACCCAGATGTACAGTTGGCGTTGGGGTGTTGACAATATGGTTATTCAAAGGGAACCATGTCACGGTTGTCTTTGTTGGGTTGACCATTGCCCCAGCTTCAACAAACCAAGTCCTTGTGCGATTGAGCTCAGATTGTAATTCCACAGCAACCGGATCTCTATCCTTACCCATACGATACACTGAAATATCGTCTCCATACGACAATGTTCTCCCCGGTCCTATGATTTGCTCGCTTTTGATTCTCATAGTGTATGCGTTGAAAAGCACCAGATATAATGGTGATCCCTGTGGTAGGCCAGGAAATATTATTGGTTTCGAAGTACAGCTGCCACATCTAAAAACTACTTTCCGTTGGAAGAGGGCTGCAGCGATCCAACTAAGGAGGAATGGACTTATCTTGAGCTGGAGAAGCTGAAGCATTAAACAATCAAATGTTACTCTGTTGTACGCGTCCTCAAGATTAATCGCTGCAGCAAATGTTTCAATGCCTGAGTGGAAACCTTCATAGACATCATGGGCAAAAACTGCTGGGTTGGTCCAGGTTTCTCTGTATGGAGAGTACCCTCCAAGGGTAGGTGGGAAAATACCTTGCCCCTCTAGCTGGCTTGATATTTTCCTGGCAATTAACTTCTCCGGCAGCTTGCCTATTGTATTCTGCATGGTTATTAAACGATATCCCTGAATTTGTGTGTGGTCTTTGTCAGGCTTCGGCAAGGGAATCAAATAACTGTATAACCATACCTCCTTGATGCTAGCACTCCCTATACTGTTTTTGTACATGTCTGCTTGTTCCTCTAGCGCTTTGTCGGTACACATATTGATGTCGTCATACCTTATGCCATCTAGCCCTGGAGCGCTGTTTTTTATCGTCGAAGCACAGCCTTGATTTCTTTCACTGTCACTGTGTCTTTATCCGAAATGTCCTGGGCCTAACAACTATCTGAGGTAACCTCCTTGGCAAGATTTCGGCCTCTCATGTCTGTCTGGTTGCTCTGCTCTAGATAGCGCTGGAAGAGGACTTTGCCCTTGTTCTCGTCAGTCCTCTGTCATATGAGGTCAGCACCTTGGAAGTCAGGAATACTCTTATTCTTGACTACCCCATTCATGCTTTTATTCAGTCGCCAAAACAATTTCAGTGACTTGAACCTCTCCTTAATATTTCCCAGCACACTAAATAAGTCGTTTTCCACAATATTGTCCAGTATGCTTCGCAACGTCTCTCCCTAATATTGCTCAGTACACTAAACAACTTCCCCTCCGTATATTACCCAGCATGCTAAATAAGCACCTTTCTCTAATATTGCCCAGTATTCTACACAACGTATCTCCCTAATATTGCCTAGTACGCTAAACAAGCTGGTCTCCTTAATATCGCTCAGCGCGCTAAACAACCTTCTCCCCTTAATATTACCCAACACGCTAGATAAAGCCCCTCTCCTTGTAAACACGTCCAGAGAAATATGTATCTATGTGAGTTGTTTCTAAAACCAACACAGTCACTAGAAGCCTGCAATGTCCTTGTGCAACCTAGTTCTGCAAATGTTGATCTTAATTGGTTTCTAACATTGATTCGTGTTTTACTAGTCTCTCTAAACTCTGACATCACAGAAACATACTCTATATCTGCATTGATCGTTTTATCATGTGTAGCCGGCTTAACTTCATTTGCTACACTTTCATCGTATTTCTATGTGGTGTGCCATGAAAGGTTACTTAGTCTGAATACTTCAAAAACGTTTTCTAAATATGCGTCCTGCACTATAAATCTAATTTTGCCAATAAATGGATCCTTGGAAAGTTAATGTGGTTGTTCCTCCTGGACTCCATACGTGTAAAACAAGTTTTCCCTTCTAAATACGAGGGGAAGTCATTAAGTAAGAAGAATTATATGAATAACCTTTTTACAATAGTGCGAACCAGAAAGTGTGTGTGTGTGTGTGTGTGTGTGTGTGTGTGTGTGTGTGTGCGCGCGCGTGTGTGTTATTTCTCAACATACTCCCCCGCCTGGCCACACACATACCTGATCCCGATCTGGTTGATGCTTTCTATGGGGGGAAAAAATTGGTATGGCTTTAAACCACTTGTACACCATCTCCATTACCTCGATGTCATCTGCAAACCTCCGACCCCGCAAATCTTCGTTCTCAGGGGTCAAAACAAGTGAAAGTCTGAAGGATTGGATGCTGGATGTTTCAAGGCTTCAAATTTCGGAGCCCTTAGTATATCCACGTATGCGAAGCCGTATGAGGGCTTTCGTTGTCGTGAAACAACAATAATCCTATTGAGAGAAGATCCAGCGTTTCTATAATATCGCGGGCTTCCTTGTGTTCACCAGCATGTTACTGTATCCCGCAGTAGTCAAAATGTAACCCCTTTCCTGGAAAAGCACCAATATAGAGAACTTGATATCCCGAAAGATGGTCATCATGCCGTTGTAAGCGGATTGCTGCGTCTTTAACGTTTCCTAAACGGAGACAACGGGTGTTTTCACTACCTGTGTACTGTACCATTATTCTTATGTAGATTTCACAAAGTTCCACACCTCTGACTACATACATATACAAAAACGAATAACGCGTCTTTTTCTTACATTGTGTAAGTCGGTAATGGGGCAGCTATTGTGTAATCGTTATTGCGCATGCACAAACTGATTTATCCTCACAAACCCTTCATGGGGCATTGCTTAAGAGCCAGTAGGATTTCCGTTGTCCATACTCTTCCATGCACTTTATAATAATATACCTGTTACTTAATGACTTTCCCTTGCACCAACTTTGGTCAGGCTATTTATTGAGCTGAACCTTTCCGCGGCATTTATTTCTATCCATGAGATCGGGTTCTTAACCTTACTGACAACATGCCATTATCATGGCAGCATATAGTTGCCATTCTCTATGGCCAATACCACTTGACGTTTTGACATGCTCAAATTATTTAGGAGAATACCATTGGCATCGATACAGCATGCGGTGCCATGGGGGATACTGGAAATACCTTGTTGCTTGACGCCGATATCTATCATTGACTTTAGAAAAGCATTCGATATGATAGATCATACTATTCTAATTAAAAAACTAGAAACAATGAAAGTAAGCTTTAATATAGTGACATTAAGAAAATCATTTTTATTAGACAGAAAACAAGTAATATCACACAATAAATCTTTATCTCAAGCCATTACCATTAATATTGGAGTACCTCATGAGTCCATACTTGGCGCTCTGTTATTTGCCATTTACATAATGATCATCCCTTATATCCTTTGTCGTCCTGCGATCTATTTGCAGACGACTGCACAATATATACAAACGCTATTGATTGTAATATGCTAGAATCATCCTTACAACAGGAAATAAATAGTGTAGTTAACTGGAGTCATGCAAATCGCATGGAAATTAACCTTTCTAAAACAAATTCTATGTTAATAGCAACCAGGCAAAGACTTCACACTCTCAACTCGCAGAGAGCTCTTCAGTTGCACGTTAGTAGCACGCCTGTAGAAAGTGTAACCGAGCACA
Source organism: Cepaea hortensis (assembly GCA_963921405.1). NCBI lineage: Eukaryota > Metazoa > Mollusca > Gastropoda > Stylommatophora > Helicidae > Cepaea > Cepaea hortensis. Next base: position 149,404,820 of record OY992877.1, on the reverse strand, counting down.
AGGCACTGGGTCTCATCGTTGATCAAAATCTAACCTTTAACTCCCATGTTCATACTCTCGTTAAACAAGTAGCCCAAAAAGTATACCAATTTGCCAAAATTAAAAATGTCCTTGACGAAAACACAAGAAAGATACTCTATTCTTCCCACATACTGCTCCATAATCTGGGATGGATGCTCCAAATCAATAACGAAACGCATTTATTCACTCCAGAAAAGGGCAGTGCCTTTAATTAATTGGCAATTATAGCCTACATAAAGGTCTTCAGTTACTGCCACTCCACAAAAGCCTACTTTTTAATAAGGCTAAGCTAATTCACAAAATCCTATTTCAAAATGCTCCAAGCTACCTTTGGCCATTGTTCAAATATAACGCAAGACATATCTCATCTCATCATGTTCCTCTTGCACCTTGCGGTGTCGAGGTGAAGTATAAACTTCGTGAGAGTGCCCGGTTATGGACTTCGTATATCGACATTCCCATGGATTCTGTTATTCCCTCCGTCCAACGTTTACGTGGTCGGCCTCTTCCTCTGTTTCCATCTGGTCTGTACATCATTGCTTGTTGTGGCATGCTGTTGACTGGTAGCCTACTTGCATGGCCAAACCATTTGACTTGCTGCCTTCTAATAAAATCTAGAGCAGCTTTAACCCCCACTTTAGTCCTGATTTCTTCATTTCTGATCTTATCTCTTCTTGATACGTTGAGTATTCTTTTCAGGAACCTCATCTCTGTTGTTGTGATTTTTCTTTTCTCTTTCTCTGTCATTGTCCAGGTTTGGCATTGGTAGCACAGAGTTGGTAGGAAGATTGTGTTGTAAAGTGCTTTCTTAGTAGTTATTGATACATGTTTGTTCTTTAGTATTGGTGCCATTTGTCCAATGAGTTGATTTGCCTTATTGCATCTATTTTCGATCTCGTCCTCTGATCTGCCATTTGATGATATTATACTTCCTAGGTACTTGAAGCTCTTTACTTGTTTCAAGGGATGTTCGTTTAGGTGAATTGTTGCTGTTTGTTCTTCTTTAGTTATAGTCATTACATAGCGAACGCCTAAATATACTTCTTGTCCCTAAATCTAGGAAAGACTTATATAACCCAAGCTTAGCATACTCTGCCGCTCAGTTGTGGGACAATCTTCCACAGGAAATCAATGACACCACCAATCATTATACATACATTCGCAACCTGTTTGAACACTACCTCAGTACAGACTACATTCCCCCATAAACAAAAACAAAAAAGCACCAATAAGAATGGTAAATTATCTCAAACGATAACTAGCCAATAAACATTCTTATATGTTTGGCACGTTACACCTTCCTTAGGTCATTGCCTCTGTGAATCATGTATTATTGATTATGTTGCATGCGTTTTATTGCTTATTGTTCTTTTGCTGTCAAAGATTAGCTTCATAAGTGATGTTGAATGAAAGAATGTATGAGAAGAAATAGAGAAGAAGGGCAGAATGTCAGAGGGCCTCAGTGCCCAATTCTTAACCGCTTGAAAATAAAGATTGTTCGTTCGTTCGTTCTTGACAACATAAACATGGTGATTAACTACTTTAGCAGGCACAACTACTTGTATCACGAATTGAGAGATACGCGACATCCGTCAGCTCACGTGCATGTTTGTTGTGTGATTACATCAGCCAATACGTTCTTTTTTAATATATGCCTTTCAGTCTATGTATCTGTCTGCCTGAACACTCACCTGTCTGTCTGCCCGCCCACCCGCCAGAGAACCCGGAGTTAGCTGTATCTATCTATCTATCTATCTATCTATCTATCTATCTATCTATCTATCTATCTATCTATCTATCTATCTATCTATCTATCTATCTCTATCTATCTATCTATCTATCTATCTATCTATCTATCTATCTATCTATCTATCTATATCTGTCTGTCTGTCTGTCTGTCCGTCCGTCCGTCTGTCCGTCCGTCCGTCCGTCCGCTCGCCCGCCCGCCGGCCCGTCTGTCTGTCTATCTGTCTGTCTGTCTGTCTGCTTGCATGCTTGCATGCCTGTCTGCCGCTTCCTCTCTTTCTCTCTCTCTCTCTCTCTCTCTCTCTCTCTCTCTTTCTCTCTCTCTCTCTCTCTGTCGGTCGGTTTGTCAAGTGGTAGGTCGGTTAGTTGATCGGTATTCATGCACTATGTATGTAAGTGTATGTATATGTAAATGTATGTGTAGATGAATGTATGTGTAGGTGAATGTGAGAGTACATACGCATGTTTCTATGTGTGTGATTATATATGTGCGTGTGCATCTATCTGCCTGCCTTGTCTCATAACGTTGACATATGAATTATTTATGGTTGGTGTATGTTCACAGCATTTATTTTACAATGTTGTTTGTTTTTTGTAAATCTAACATTCATGATAAATAACTGGTGTGCGAAAGCTGGGTGACTGGAAGGGCCGAATATAAGACAGGCCTACGTGTCGAATTTTTGACAGGTTGAAAATAAAATTCACTCTTTTTGTCTGCGAGCCTATGTGTGTGCCTGTCTGTCTAACTACATGTCCATTGATCAATCTGTCTGTCCTTTTGTTTCTCTATTCATGTCAGCCGATCTGTCTGCTATACGAGTAAATGGGTATATTGTTAAGCAAGTGAATCGATACAGTTATCTCGGTACAGTCATAACATCTGATAGGAGATGCCTTGAAGAGATTAGAACAAGAATTGCCATTGCGAAGGTAGCTTTTTGCAAGATGAAAAACATACCGACCAATACAATAATATAATTGAAACGGGAAAAAAAGTGTTGCAGTGCTACATAAAACCTATACTTTCGTATGGATGTGAAGCGTGGACCATAAGCAGTCAAGCTGAAAAACAGCTGATGGCTGTGGAAATGTGGTTTCTGAGGAAAATGCAAAGAATACCATGGACAAACAGAAAAACTAATGAACAAGTCCGTCAAGAAACAAATTAAGATCGTAAACTAATTAGAGTCATTAGACGTAGACAGTCAAAATTTTTTGGGCATGTTATGAGAAGAAATGCTTGGAGAACTTGGTGACAACTGGCAAGATCGAAGGGAAGAGACCAAGGGGAAGACCGAGAAGTAAACACCTGGATGGCTTGGCCACGTGCCTTGGTCGAGACAGGAACACGGCGCTGATCCACGACTCTGGTGATCGAGTGAGATGGCAGAACATGACCGCCCACGCATGGCACATGATGGATGGATGGATCTGTCTGCTCCTGTATTTGAACTTCGTACATTCTAGGTTCTTTTTGCCTCCATCGCTTTGCCATTTCTACATCAGACTGCCAGCACATACGATACACAGCACACGTAATTATTGAACATCTGCCACTCCTGATGAATCAAGTGAGCAGGATTAACTCGTGGTTTGGCACAAGCACACATGTGGGACCAAACTGTAGATAGCCGCCGGCTCTGTGCGAAGGGTTTCGAATGCAATTCGTAATCCTACATATCGCGTTCGAAACACAGCTGCGGGCAATTTAGAAGCAGACCTCCTTGCGTTTGTTTCCATATAATTGTATGAATGTTGATTGTTCAGAAAGTAACGGAAAGCTACTGAACGTAAACTTGCCAAGACATCACGAACAGTGACTGCGACTTCCAGTAAAGGATGTGCAATTAACTTTTCATAGGTAGCCGGGATTCACTACATTGACCATCTCAGATCGACTCAGCTTACAATAGGTCTCTAGAAATAACTTGGATAGTAAAGCTCGTCGTATATTGACTGCGTCACTCATTGACTGCATGCAGCTTGATCTATAAATACGGCACCACATACACAGCACGTCGCAATATGTGAAAAAGATGTGTTGTACTTAGCTTTTTTTTTTAATAGATAGCCCAAGATGAAGGGAGCCAAGCTGGTTGATAACTGTGAGTCCTTACTTTTCTATACTTTTGTCTTAGGTGCTAGACAGGAATGTGTAGGTTCCCCGATCTGTTCAATTTTTACAGTGAAATAACAGTTAGATCCATTCAAGACATACCAGGAATATTAGTTGGTGGGGACAATGTCAACAACCTGCTTTATGCTAATAGCAATGGTTTAGTCGCTGAAAATTAATCAGTTACAATAATTTATAGATATAATTGCAACAGAAAGTCCAAAAAAGGACTTTGTCTAAACAGCAAAAATAATAGATTATTGCAAACGAAAAAAAAAATGGTATACCTAAATGCAGCATCCAGGTGAATGAAACCAATCTATAACAGGTACATGTATTTAATGAAAATCTTAAATATGTGTGCGTCTATATGTGTGTGTGTGTGTTTGTGTGTGTGTTCGTTTGTTTGTTTGTTTGTTTGTTTTTTGACAAAGTAAAAACAAATGGATCATCTTTCAATGTAGTCACTACTGCTTTCAATGCAAGTCTTACATCGCCGATAAAGTGCTTGGATTCCTGTAGGTAAATCAACTCTGGGTTACAACACTGTGTGCCTGGCCCGGTCGTGAACAGACTGTCCCAGAAACAGCTTTGAAACTTCCTTCTCCTCCTTATACACTTACCGGACTGACAGGCATGCATCTCCTTACCGGATTTTCATTCGCTAATGAATTTCTTTCTATAGGTTTAACTCCTTCACTGAAAGAAGAAAGAAACTGATGACAGAAAGCTGCTTCTCTTTGTGGCGTGTCAAAAACGGGATGGTCATCTTTACACTGTCCTTATAACATCACCGTGTTCGTCTGCACTGTGGTGTCACGTGCTTAACAATTTTGACATCCTTAAAACAATATTGACAGGTTACAAGATACTGGGATAGTTATTGTAATTTATATCATACTCTTAAGATTTTGATTTGAAACCGCCTCGTAGATATATAACGTCCTTCGTTCACTCTGAAATCATGACATTTTGTAGACACTGTGAAGCCCTTTCTATAAATACGCTAATGAAAACCTCGCATGATCGCATACACTCAAACATAGTCACATTCACAAACATACTACACACACACACACACACGCGCGCGCGCGGGACACTTACACCTGTTAGGTCCACAAGAAGCAAACCTTACAAGTAAACAGATTGGGAATGAGAAACGCCAGCGTTTAATTAATCACCTATACTCAAGCAACATCCAACCGCTTGTAAAAACAGGTTTAAGAGACGGCAGACCAGGCAAGAAAAACAACATGCTAAGGGAATTACTGATGAAAGGAATACCTATATATTTTCTGCTGCGACTAATGTATTAGCACCAGTTTACACTATCATCAAAGCCCGCTGCGTACTTATGACAGCAAAGTCTGACCTGTATAATTATGAAAATTATTTTCATGTACTCTAGACGTATCGATTTACGGTATTAAATTGTGTATTTGCACGTGTTTTGCACATTATTATTCTTTATATTTAATTATTAGATTGTATACATGATCATAGTAATTATTAATTATCGTGTGTATTTTTCTATGTGCATCTTTTTTATGTTAATGTTTAGACCGAATGCTATGCCTTTTATTATTAATTATGCCCACCAGATTCTGCAGTTTTTAGGGGTTAATGTGTGTATGTCTAAGATTGTACATGTTTTATCCTCCGATATTTAACACTGGTATAGCTTCAGTAGATGTCTCTCTGTTTAACTGATATATTGAACACAACATGAGGAATCTCATCTCATCTCACCTCATCTTCTACCTGGTGTACCTTGATGTGGTGTCGTGGTGATGCATACATTGCCGGAGAGTGTCCGCTTATGTACTTCATGTATCGAGATTCCAATGGACTCTATTATTTCCTCTTTCCATCGTTTACAAGATCCTCTGCTGCTTCCATTTGGTCTGTACATCATTGCATGTTGTGGTATACTGTTAGTTGGTAGCCTAGTTATATGGCCTGCCGTTTTCTGATTAAATTTAGCGCTGCTATAATATCCCCTCACACACATACACATACACACACACACACGCACGCACGCACGCACGCACGCGCGCGCACACACACACACACTTTAGTCCTGATCTTTAAATTTATGATTTTCTCTCGTCTTGATACATTTAATATTCTTCTCAGGAATCTCATTTCTGGTGTTGTATTTTTTCTTTTCTGTCTTTATGTCATTGTCCACGTTTGGCTTTGGTAGAATAGAGTTGATAGAAAGAGTGTGTTGTAGAATGCTTTTTATATTGTTTAGTATTTGTGCCATTTGGCCGGTGAGTTGGATTGAGAGACAGAGAGAAAATAGTGAAAAGAAACAATATGATCCCTTTGTTTTCGAAGTAATAGAAATACCTGAGCTTTGATATACTGAAGGCACAGTATAAAATACTAGTGAAAGAAGGACACGAGCTAAATGAAAATCATAATGTATATCTTAGTGTAACAAAATAAAACATAATGATATTTGGAAAAAGTTAAATGGCAAGAAGATCGCCCTCATTCTACCGGGTTTACGCTATCTAACTGGGTATATACCCTCAGTGCAGTTAACCGTCAACCGAAAGCGTCGCACAGAGCCCGAACTCTGTAACTTCAGCAACGAGGCTCAGATGTCTCTGAAAAGAAAAACATTGTAAACGAGAACCGAATGGCGAGTCCGAAAATAAAATCACAATAATGTGAGCACAAGGCACACACCCCCAGTGACAACCAGAATGACAACTGGAAAACACAAACTTATATGTCCAACAGATGTATCCTTTGAAAGAAATTATAGAAAGTGAGAAGTTTTGAATGTCTAGGTCTTGACAGACGATAGTTTGTAAAATGGAGTTATACCTCTCCATAATAATACAAAGCCTGGGCTGAATGTAGAGACCATGTATTGCCCATACAGCATGATCTCTCCCTCGGCCTGCCCAGGTTACTCCAGAGGAAAGGTAACATCAATACGTCTGGAACAAGACAAGCTGCAGAAGCTGCCGGATCAGCAAAGCAATACTCTAAACCCGTTGCCTGGTCTGCCCTACCATGACAGTTAGTCTTTAGGTTGCATTTCCTCACACTAGGGTAAGTCTTGTGCCCTCCCAATTGCATCCCTCCGCCCAAAGCCATTAGCACAATGTGGGGTGTCGGGTTTGGTGAGCGCCGCCCAACATCCGGCACTAACAGAAAATAGGTAGTACCGTCTACTGTCATACGGTAGCTCAGTCATATCTGACTAAGACCTGACTGGAAATTATGACTGAAAATTAAAGAGTTACAGACGAGAAAATCGACTTCATTTCACAGGGTATTAGTCCATCTAGCTCGATCTCTCTCGGCAGAACGTCAAGCCGACTCCGCATGAACTCCGCAGCTCCATGTTGATTCCTAGTAGTCTTCGGGAAAACAACTTGCACTCTTGGTCTAAACAACGGTGTAAAACAATGCTGTGACCTTCGGAGCGTGAGGTAAACGTATAACCATTTCGTCACGGACCTCAAAAAAAGTAAAACAATTGAAACATGTAGGGTTAAAACAGATGTAACAGCAAAAGGAAGATACCGCGAGTCTTCGTACTTCTTGTGACAACATGCCGGTGTGAAACAGATATTTTACGCCTGAGCTAAGAACCACGTATGCTTCTGTAAACATACGAGTTACAGAAGAGTATTAACACTTCATTGGACGAAAATTCAGACAAACAAATCGATCCAAATATAACTAGAAAACGGTCCAACTAGAAGACGATTGGTTATGAAGACAAGTACAGCTCAGGAAAATTAGATATTCTGGACACGTTTTTAACATACTTTCTGAAAAAGATAACGTAGGGCGGGGTAATGGAGGTAGGAAAAACCCGAAGTAGGTTAATTCAAAGTGTGATTGATAATTTACATACGGCATAAATAGAGGCAAGATGTATGATTTACGAGAGAGAGAGAGAGAGAGAGAGAGAGAGAGAGACAGAGACAGAGACAGAGACAGAGACAGAGACAGAGACAGAGAGACAGAGACAGAGACAGAGAAACAGACAGACAGACAGAGATGTTTCGAATGTTGAGAGAGAGAGAGAGAGAGAGAGAGAGAGAGAGAGAGAGAGAGAGAGAGAGAGACAGAGACAGAGACAGAGACAGAGAGAGAGACAGAGACAGAGAAACAGACAGACAGACAGACAGACAGAGATGTTTCGAATGTTGAGAGAGAGAGAGAGAGAGAGAGAGAGAGAGACAGAGACAGAGACAGAGACAGAGAAAGAGAGAGGCACAGACAGACAGACAGACAGACAGACAGACAGACAGGGCAGACAGACAGACAGACAGACAGACAGACAGACAGACAGACAGACAGACAGACAGACAGGGCAGACAGACAGACAGACAGACAGACAGACAGACAGACAGACAGACAGACAGACAGACAGACAGACAGACAGACAGACAGACAGACAGACAGACAGACAGACAGACAGACAGAGATGTTTCGAATGTCTGTTCTAAAAGAACAGTTTTTCACAGGTCAAACAACTGAATGACGATGCTGATACTTTAATTATCTATGAAACTGGAAATGTTTTTCCCTCCAATCTTTAACATTGATCATCAATATTATTAAGTGCCTTGTCGACTGGCGTGGGGTATCAAGCTTTTCTACATCTTGCGTATCGTGTATCAATTTGTGTGCTGATAACTATCCGCGCCATGACAAAAGACTTTCAAGAATCTTATTAAGACGACTTCCTCTGTCTCTCTTTCCACAACACTTTCCAATTGTCCCAAAATGTTCCAGTTTTATTGTACTCATTATGTGATAAAACAATGGTGACTACCCTTTTCTGACTTTCGTGATAAGCTGTCTTTGTGTAATGGATTCTTTCAATAATATTTAGATTGCTCATTTTGACAGCGCATGGAATTTTTAGCATTTTCATGTAAAACTATTTCTCAGGAGCATCAAGGGATTTCCCCCACCCTCTTATGTATTCACTGCCTAGATTCAGAGTTATATGTTTCAATGGTTTTGTGTAAAGTATAATGATTATTGTTCTAACTTCCAATGACAGAGATTTATTTTATACGCTATTCTTCATTTTATGAAATGCAGTTGTTTGTCTTATTGTGTTCTTTATCTCACGAGACACGTCTTCTATGTGATGCTACGCATGTGCTTAGATGCTTGACTAGGCTGCCCAAAATTAATACCAATGACTTTAATTAGCGATTGCAAAATGACTACCACAATATATCGCCTTGCATTGCGAAAGAACAACAAGGTGTTATTCGTTGTGCGTGGTCGGAAGGTGTGAAACATTCAGTTGTCTGAATAAGAGGAGAATGAAATGGTATAGAGATTTCAAAATGAAAGACACAACTTAACAGACTAACCACGTAGTGGGAGACTTACAATTCTAGACGCTGGAATCCTCTGAAAACGTCGTTATGACCATCTTTTGAAATATCAAGGGCCCTGTATTGGTGCATTTCCATAAAACAGGTGAATCTGTAACTATTGTTCGATACGGTGACATGCTAGTGAACAAACGAAGCCCGCGATACGATATACATGACGGGGACTTCTCTTCAAAGAAGTATTGTTGCTGCACGACAGCGCCAGCCCTCTTCTACTTCTAATGTGTCTAGTCTTAAACGATGTTTTCCAATGCCTCTGGTCTCATTACAATGCCAAAGTTGCAAAGTTATCCACTTACCCAAGTAGATACTCCGTCCCCATCGCTGCATTTGCAACAATATGGTGTTCCATGTTCTATTCCACGTGGATGTGCGTTTGCTATTTTTCCTTCCACGAGTCATGAAACCAGTATAGCATTTCTCAAGATCTCCAGTACGTTTAGAGGACTTCATTAACTCTCGACAACATAAAAGAAAGTAATAGTATAACACAATATACCGGTGCAAATAAAGCTAGCATTGTGTTAAAATAAAGGCGTCTTTTAACTTCATAAATATACGTTTGAAGCGCATTTCTACATTAGACTGATAATGTTAGTTTCAATTTTCAGTCGTTTTAAATTGTCGTGCAGTGTAGAAGCAAAGAAAGTGCAGCATATACCCTGTACTTCATCAAATGTTGTAGAAAGAAATCAGTTAAATTTGCAGTCTTATATTTTATATATCACACACTTTAGAAATAAATGAAACACGTATGTTCTGAAGTAGTTTCTTGTATGGGCCTTTGATGTGAAGGGGCCATCACATTTTGAAGTCCTCTATTTTGTTCACTGTGGCTTCCTGGCAGGGTTTTTCTAGTTAAACTATTCTCAGGTGTTCGCAATGTGTGTCCTATACAGCGTCAGCTTCGTGTCCTTACCTCTTGGTTCACTGGTATTTGTCCTGATCTCTCCATGAACTCCACACTGATGATGTTCTGAAACCATTTTTGACCATTATCCTACGCAGGCACAAATGAATGAACCCATGGAGTTTATTAGAAATTCTTTTACATAGGTATCCATGTTTCTGATATACCGTGGTACTGATGAAATGAATAAATTAGAATTGAATGTTCAAAGCTTGGTGTTAAGTTTAATTTATGCTGACTTTCACTGTTTCCTAGTGCTTTAAAAGCTCTTCTTGCCTTTGTATTCTTACCCTGATATCATTATCTGTTCCCCATCTGTGTCTATATTACCTCCTAAATAGATGTATGAAACCGTCTCTTGAAGTTTGTTTACACCAGTATAAATCGTGTTTATATACTACATACTATAGCACTAGGTCATAGACTGAGCGTGTGAGACATCAAATGGTACGTGTTGGTGAAAATGACCCTGTGTTCATATGCATCCACAGTGGGTGAACATTCACAGCGCGAATTGGTCTGATCAGTCACATTCACTACCGCCATGGGTTGTAGTTATGCCTAGGTGCCAGTACAGTATAGCACTGTTGCTGACCGGCCCGGTAGTCATATACTCCAATCCCAATCGAGACGGATTTTTAAAAGTCAACCCCACCCCCACCCTCTCTCTCTTTCTCTCTCTCTCTCTCTCTCTCTCTCTCTCTATATATATATATATATATATATATATATATATATATATATATATATATATATATATATATAATATTAAGATTGACATGAAAACATGATGAAAATATCATCTTCATATTTTATCATGTATAATATGAACATTAGACGTAGACAGTCAAAATTTTGTGGGCATGTTATGAGAAGAAATGAATTGGAGAACTTCGTGACAACTGGCAAGATCGAACGAACGAACGAACGAACGAACGAACGAACGAACTTTATTTTCAAAGGGTTAAGAATTGGGCACGCAGGCCCGTCTAACATTCTGCCCTTCTATCACTCTCTTCCATACATTATTTCATTCACACGTCATTCAAGGCTAACAGAGAACAGCAACAATATAAAACTTATGCATTATAAAAGCATTGGCAAAATGCGAACATCAAAACTACACGATACAGTAACATTAGATAATGGTCAGACACTTATTAGCCATGTGGAATATACTGGCCTACCAAAAGGGGACTGGCTGTTATACTAGGGTTTTGTTATTATTATTATTATCACTATTATTATGGGGGAAGGTAATCCGTACTGAGATAGTGTTCGAGTAATTTGCGATTATATGAATAAGGATTGGTGATGTCTTTTATTTCTTGTGGAAGATTGTTCCACAGCTGAGCTGCAGAGTACGTTAAGCTTGTTTTGTATAAGTCAATCCTAGGCTTCGGAATGTGTAATATATTTAAACGTTTACTGTGTCTAGCATTATATTTAAACAGTGGCCAAAGGTAATTTGGGGCATTCCGATGCAAGATTTTGTGAATTAGTTTAGCTTTATTGAAAAGCAGGCGTTTGCGGAGTGGTAGCAACTGAAGGCGTTTATACAGGCTGGGATTGTCAGATAAATGTTTGCTATAAATTAGACTCATGGCCCGTTTCTGGAGTGAGTAAAGTCGCTTGGTGTTTGAATTAGAACAACCGTCCCAGATTGTAGAGCAGTAGTCAAAGTGTGTCTGAATATGAGAAGTATAGAATAGTTTCCTTGTGTCCTCATCAAGGAAGTTTTTAATTTTGGCGAGTTGGTAGACTTTTTTCGCTGTTTGTTTAATGAGCGCTTGAACGTGGGAATTAAAGGTTAGGTTTCTATCAATGATTAGGCCTAATGTTTTGTGCTCAATTACACTTTCTACTGGCATGTTATCGATGTGAAGTTGAAGTGATGTGTGTGAGCTTAGAGTTTGAAGTCTTTGTCTGGTTGTTAATAACATTGATTTTGTTTTAGTGATATTAATTTGCATACGATTTGAATAGCTCCACCTAACTACATTATTTAATTCTTGTTGTAAAGACGACTCCAGTAAAATACAGTTTTCAGCGTTTGTGTACACTGTACAGTCGTCTGCAAATAGATCGCAGGACGATGAAAGATGCAAAGGTAGATCGTTAATATATATGGCAAATAATAGAGGGCCAAGAATAGAGCCTTGTGGTACTCCAATATTGAATGTAGTGGTTTGAGACAGCGATTTATTATGTGATACTACTTGCTTTCTGTCCGATAGAAAAGATGATATTAGAGTGACTACATTAGGACCAATTTTCATTGTCTCAAGTTTCTTAATTAAAATAACATGGTCTATCATATCAAATGCTTTCTTGAAATCAATAAACACAGTTCCACATAGACTGTTGTTGTTTATACTCTCGTGCCAATTTTCTATCATGTTTGTTAGGGCCGTATGGCAAGAATACTTTGGTCGAAATCCTGATTGGCTGTCAACAATAAGCTTGTTGCGAACTAAATACTGTAATGTTACTTTATGGATGTGTTTTTCTAGTGGCTTAGATAGTGATGATAGTAAAGAAATGGGTCTGTAATTGTTCGGGAGACCATTGTCCAATGAACCAGATTTAAGAAGAGGGTACACTTTAGCGATTTTGAGAGCTGATGGAAAGTGGCCTTTGGTGAGACACTGATTATATACATCGAGGGGAACAGACCAAGGGGAAGACCTAGAAGCAAATACCTGGATGGCTTGGCCTCGTGGCATGGTCGAGACAGAAACACTGAGCTGATCCACGACTCTGGTGATCGAGTGATATGGGAAAACATGACCGCCCACGCTTACCGGCATGGCACATAATGGATGGATAATATGAAAACTTGTACATTGCTGTACACATGCTGTGACGATTGTCGTGAGCATTCTCGCAAAATTGCAATAAATGAAGAAAGAATTTTACATACACATTTTGTAACTTAAAAATTCGTGATGCAATTCAACTCTCTCTCTCTCTCTCTCTCTCTCTCTCTCTCTCTCTCTTACACCCCCCCCCCACACACACACACACACACATACTCCCTCACTGACACTCACTAACTCTCTCACTCACCCTACAATAATGTGCATGTGTACATATTATACATGATAAAATCAAGTGGCATACAAAATGATACCTCGTAATATGAAAGATGAGAGTACATAGAAAAAATATGGAATAGCATGCTACATGACATGCGTGTGCTCAACGCGCGCTCTCTCTCTCTCTCTCTCTCTCTCTCTCTCTCTCTCTCTCTCTCTCTCTCTCTTAATCTATCTCTCTCTCTTAGACACACACACACTCTCTCACGCTCATTCACTTTCTCTCACTTACACTCACTAACTCTCTCACATTGGTGTCTAGATGTGAGGATATGTTTGTGAATGTGTATGTGGGGATGTATGTGTGTGGGATGTGTGTGTGTGGGAGGATGTAAGTGTGGAGGGGTTGTGTGTGGGGGATGTGTGTCGTTGGGTGAAGGGATGTGTGATGGATGAGGGAAGTGTGTGTGGGTATGGGATGTGTGTGTGGGTGTAAAATGGTTGGAAGTGTGTGGGTGTTGGTGGGTGGGGCGTTGTGTTGGTGGGGAATGTGTGTAGGTGGGTGGGTGAGGGATGTGTAGGTGTGGGGATGTATGTGGGTTGAGGGATGGGTGTCTGATGGTTGTGGGGGTGGCTGTGGGGATGTGGGTAGGGGATATGTCTGTGTGGGTGGGTGTGTGTATGGATGGGGTAAGTGTGGTTGAGTGGAGGATATATGTGTGGGTTGTGAGGGTGTTTGTAGGTAGGGGATAGGTGGGTGGGTGGGAGATGTGTGTGGAGATGTGTGTGTGGGTGAGGGCTGTGTGAGGGTGGGGGATTGTGTTTGGCTGTGTGGTTGGGTTGGGTAGGTTGAGGAGGTATGTGTTGATGGGTGGGTGCGGGGTGTGTGGGTGTGAGGGTTGAGGGATGAGTACATGGGTGAGGGGATGTGTGTGGGGATGTGTGTTGGTTGGTGGGGGATGTGTGTGTGGGTGGGGAGATGTGTGGGTTAGGAATGTGTGTAGGGTGGGTGCGGGATGTGTGTGTATGGGTGGGAGGAGATTGTTTGGTTGGGGAAGTGTGGGTGGGTGCATGACGTGTGAGTTGGCAGGGGATGTTTGTGTGGGTGGGGGAATTTGTGGTTGGGGATGTGTGTGTGGCTGAGTGATTGGGAGTGTGTGGGTATGTGGGTATGTGGATGGAGATGTGGGCGGGCGAGTGTGTGTGGGGGATGTGTGTGTGTGGTAGGAGAGATTGTGTACGTGGGAGATGGGTGGATGGGTGGGGGGATATGTCTCATAACATGGTAATATGCATTGTTTATGTTTACAACATTCATTTGACAATGTTTTCCCTATGTAAATGCATCATTCACTATAGATGAACGAAAGATGAGTGACTGGAAGGGCCGAATGTAAGACTGGCCTGTGTGCCCAATTTGTAACCTTTCTAAAATAAAGATCAATCAATCAATCAATCAATATTTCTCCCACCCCGGGGCGATACAGCCTTACACGTGTACCATAAAATGCAATGGGAAATAAATTATGCCGGCATGATACCACATCACCCATCGCGTGCCGTTTGGTTTGTGAATATATGGGGCTAATAGCAAGTACTCATCGTGTCTCAAATCGTGTGACAGGTGTCTTTTACTTCATTTTATTTTATTTTTTGTTAAATAAAATCCTCCTGACATCTGTTTGTGATCATTATTTGCAGTCAAGTATTTCTGTACCTGCCTTTACTCGCCACATACATTATTATTACACATTTATAAAACTTGACAAAGTAATGCAGTATTAGTGGGACTCGATGGCGCAGTGATTAGTACGTTTGCCTGCCGTCCCGTGGGTCGTGTGTTAGAAATCCACAGTGCGGCCGGAATTATTTTTTAAATTAACAGGAGAGCTCCCAAGTCGCGATCCAGCCTAAAGTGATAACCCTTAAATGTTCTAGAACATAAAGGCAATCAGCGTGATATTGACTACATCATTATTCAAGTGCAGTTTCGGCGATAAGACTGATAGGGTTTGTAGTGGTCACGAGGTATGGTGTTCGCCTCGAGTGCTGGTGATCCCGGGTTCAAGCCCCGGCAATGGCCGTGATTTTCTCACGTGTACATCTAGTAAAAAATGTCCCCTGGACTCTGGGTAGTGAGATCGGATGCCCGTGTGTCTATTGTTGCGCACGTAAAATATCCCTTGCCAGTTGGAAATCAAAAAGAGCAGCCTAACGGCGCTGCCCGGACAAACGTTTGAGTTAAAAATCTACCCAAAGTATTTCAGGAACCTCGCCGATGCTACAGACTTCGTACACTGAGCTCAGATTCTCCGGACTCAGGCTTGAGTTAGGAGTAGAACGGAGCACTTATGGGTTACACCAGTGTGCCGTGATGTTGATCCGTTGACTAAACTAAACTACACTAACTAAACTATAATATATCCAAAATGCCTACAGGTGTAGAAATGGGCCTTTCCTTTCTGTTTAAATTATTTACCCACGAAATAGTTTGTCACACACGAAGACAGCTTCGTTATACTTTGTAATATTGTATCTTTTCGGATTCAGCCCATACACCTGTCAGTTGGACTAAGATGTCGACTTCTCGTCCTTGCCCTGTGGATGTAAATTACAAATTCACTGAAGTCGGAATGGGTTCGCCTGATGGCGAGGGACATTGGTAATAGGGAAAGCTTATCCACCCGCAAAAGTCAGTCCAGTGCACTAGAAGTAGTAGCACGTGTGTGGACTTCGCCTGAGTTCAAAGTGAGCGAACATTTGTTAAAAATATGTGCTGCATGCTGGTGCAAAGTGTTTGCTAACTTGAGTGTGTTATTCCAACGACGGAGCTTTTTTTTACCACAGGACATTTGTGATTAACGTCAGTAGTTGAATCGATACGTGCAAAATATTGCATACATTCCTTGTCAAAGACAAGCACGCATGCGTTATAAGTGCTGATCAATAATGCTCAAATCACCAGGGGATATATTTATTTTCCCTGGTATTATGTCACATTCGTAAGAATAAAAATACCACTTTTACGTAACAACTTTATTGCAATTTGTTTACGCGTTGTGAGCCCTAGTATAATCCTTTTTTAGTTTTTATTTGCATCTTTGCCTCTGTGTTCTTTAAATAATATGCCTCTCATTATCTAGTATAATGCATGTCAGGCGATGGTGTTCCGCCACAACCATCTATTTCTGTGTGGTTGATGAGCTTGGCAGCTGATCGCTTTTCGTGTCCCTAGTAAAGCATTTTCTATTTGTATAGAACATTGTTTCTACTACTCTATCTTCCGAGCGTCACCAACGTTCTCCTGACCAATTTTCTCATAACATCATCATCGCGTACCTTGCAATGTGGCGTAAGTGTTCAAGTCTCTCCGGAGATCCCTGTTCTTGGTGTACTAGGTCAGTTCTATTGTGAAATTCCTCCAGGCCGTCGTCTTAAACCATCAAACATCATTTCCCTCGGCCTGGTCCTACCTCTTCCACCGCTAATCTTGTCAGTCACCACAATGTGCTCCACGCCGCTGTATTAATGTCATGTTTTGGCCACCTATCCCCACTGGGGCATTTCTTCCCATCTTGTTCATTTCTGTTTCTACTTCCCTTCTTTATATGTTTTTAGGTTTTCATCTATTTCTCTTGCCTTGTGCGTCCCAGACTACGTCTTTTCTAGTTATACTATTCTATGGATTTCTTAAACTGTTATCATTATGTGACCATAAACTCTTTTTGTTTGTTTGCAATGTACATATAATGTTCTATTGGGCATAAGCCTTTTTGAGTCGCACATTGTCAGTTACTCTGGCCGTCCAACATATCTGCAACATTCGTTGCAGAAACCATATTTCCGCTGCCTGCAAGCTCTTCTTTTCTTTCTTCTTTTGATATTTCACTCCAAGATTCACTTACATACAGCAGGACAGCAGGTTCCATGTAACATTTCGGTATTTCTTTATGTCAGTCAATGACAGTAATTTATTACATAAGACAATTTACATCTTTGGGAATGTAGCTTTTGTTTGTTTCTTATAACGGAAGAATAAAATTTGCAGTCGTCATGTCCTGTGGGGATAGACATACGCCAATGTCAGTTTTTCTCCTACAATACCTGGGCATTAGTTCTTAACCGCCGATGGGATTCATGACATTCTAATTGGAAATCACATCTCTGTGACCTCTGGTTTCATTCTAATCTTGGTTTTCAATGTTCAGTGATTCAACCTGTTTACTAGCAAGGGCAGTAAGCTACCCATTGACGTCGGTCGATCAATATACCTCTGGACATTGTTAAAGCAACATTTATTGTGTGACCATGACAACAGGTCAACATGGGCGAATGGATTAGAGTACGTGTTCTCGAACTTCCGTTGTGCTGATGCCTAGGATGCGAGTTCAACCCCTGCACCTGTCAGTTGGACTAAAATGTTGACTCCTCGTCCTTGCTTTAGGACGTAAATTACAAGTACCTGTGTAATCGGGGTAAGTTCGCCTCATGACGAGGGATACTGGTATTAGGGAAATCTAATCCACTAGACATATTAGCGCTTGTACGGGCTACGATTGAGATCAAAGATAGCGAACGCAAAAAAGAATGACCACAATAAAGGCTATCTAATTACTTAGTGTTTATCGTGTCTAATATTGTGTTTTAACCTTTTGTTATTTCTTGATTCTCAGTGATAATTATTATCAGTATCATCTTCACGCAGAGGACCGGTATACCGATCTCACACATGATGAGGCGTGGGTTAAAATTCAGGCAGCGTGGGTTAAAATTCAGGAAACGGATGAGTATCTGCTGGAAGTGAATCTTTCCCTACACACTGCTTGATTACAGCTGGGCCCAGTGGACTTTCATCATCATGTGCCATGCCGATAAGCGTGGGTGGCCATGTTTCTCCATCCCACACAATCACCAGAGCCGTGGATCAGCTCCGTGTTCTTATTCTCGCAATGCTTTCTCCTTGTTATTTTCCCCCTCAATCTTGCCAGTTGTCACCACGTTCGCTAATTTATTACTGATAACAAAAACGTTATTGCTACTCTTTTATGTATAGACATGGTTATAGCTGAACTATTCCGCTGAAATAGTTCAGATACGCTTCTGAACAGTTGTACCATATTTCTCCCTCTGTACACTTTGCTGGAATCCCTTGACGATTAGATTCTTAAACCCCGTCATGGAAAGCTTGCCATTGTATGCCTATCCACAGGCTGTTCGTATGTGCTGTTCGGAATCAAGACATGGTTACATCACAATGTGTTTTTCAGCAGATGTGACATTGCAGTCCGGACTTGCACACGCCCCTTAAAGAAGACAATGGGATCCTGCAACATAGTACTCGTGGATAAAGTACATCGGTAGCGGGTCGGGGGAAGCTTCTCTACACCAACTCACTCCGGCAGATTCAAGCCCCTTTCAGGGCTCAAACGATCTGTCCAAAGGGTCTGAAGGTCTGCATTAAAACTATGCCTCCTTCAGGCATTATAAACCAGCATGGCTACCAGTTGATGTGCTTTAGCCAGAGACGCACGAACAGTCCAATGTTCTTCTTATTATTTGTGTTTAAGCCTGGGAAAATTATAGGACAATCCTGGAAATGTTGGTAGCTGAGATTTAGTTTATGTCGTTATGGGTGAATATTCCAGAATGTGTCTTGTATGCACACAAGAGTCCGTGTTCCTTAACCCGGAGAAATTATCTCCATATACGCCAGCAACGGTAATAAATGTCTTATTGACAGTATTTTTTATTTCGTTTTCTTAATCATTTTTTTTCCTTCTGTTTCTTGTCTTATTTCCCATGCGTTCATTTAAGATCCTTCTTTGTTGTGACGGATAAAAAATAAATTACTCGGCTAACACTCAAAGGATGTAAAACCAGCAGACCTTAGTGGACTAGTTATCTTTACAAAAAGTACAATAACAGAACTTATAACATCTCTAAAGGTGTTACTTGCATTTTTGACGGACTCGGGGTTAAAGGTTAATGGTCTAGTTCAGTCACCATGCAGTATACTGTCTACGACATTGACTTCATCTCTAACAGATGTTTTATCCGGGATGTAAAACCGAGTCTCCTCAATGAGAATCAGCTTTACTAATTGCTGCGCCACCAGCTATTTGATAATTATATGTACACTATAAACAGAAATAAAACGGTCCGTGCACAAGGCATTTTAATACATCTCTATATTTCAATAAAGAGGTCACTTTTTTCTGAAACTGTTCATCAAAACATCTAAAGAACGAATGCAGTTTATATCTACAAGACTAAGATTATATATATATATATATATATATATATATATATATATATATATATATATATATATATATATTATATCTCTCTCTCTCTCTCTCTCTCTCTCTCTCTCTCTGGCTGTGGGGTTACAACACTTTCTCTCTGTAATCCCGTTTATCACGCAGTCTCGTAGCGGAGCGAGAGCTGAGGCGGTTCGACCCCCGGTCGTGACTTGCGGGATACTGAGCCGGCCGCTCAGAAAGCAATGGCAAACTACTGAGCGTAATCTTGCCAAGAGATCAACATACAGCTGAAAGATGCTGGTGTTGACAGCTAAGTCCTGTAAAGGATATGCTAAACTATATATATATATATATATATATATATATATATATATATATATATATATATATATATATATATATATATATATATAAATTAAAATGTTGTGGCATTATGCTAATGATATGTTGTGTCAACAACGTAGAGATAGGTAAAGATTACCAGTAAATGACAAGCTTGGATCGCTTAGGCCAGTACTACAGTTGAACATTTTTAGAAGCAAACCAACCCACAGTAAATGAAGATTCAGAATTACTTGTCGCAAAATAATGAGACGACCTGGACATCAATCAGTGCACTTTGAAAAGAATTAATGAGCAGTGCAGTGATAAAGTAAGAATGATAAGGAAATAGCAAATTTTGAAATGTTTACACAGAAGAGGTTTAGTAGAGAAAATAAATTTATATGGGAAAATAATACGGTGGCGAGACATACCATGGCGGAAAAACATGTGTGGGGAAAGCGTAAACAGTTGGACGACAAATAATAATGCAAGCTACGTGAACATCATTAACATATCAGATGGCAGAGATGACTCGAGTGCCAAGTTCATCAATACCTCCTCCTTACCGTGAATGTAAAGAAGACGAAGAAACGACAAAGATGAAAACGAAGACGTAACGGAGATGAAGAGGAAGACGGGGAGAATGAAGAGGCAAAGAAGAGCGGCAACAAAAACTTGGACAACCAACTTAAAGAAGAAATATAATAACAGGATGAAGTAAATAATATCGACAAGTACCTCGCGGATTAAAACACTAAATATGTAATTACTTCTTAACCATACTGACAGTACAGTCAGGAAACTTAAAACCCTGAGTAGCAGAAAGATTAATACAACTATAAAAGAAAAGAATAACCCCGAGAAATATAAACTAAAGAAAGATAGACATATGAATAAGGATAAAATCTATTTGTAAGTTATAAATGGATTTTTTTTTCAAGCTGTAACGGACGGAAAATTAATGCATAAACAAACATGACATAAGAAGAGCTTACGTCTGGTTAAAATTCTAATAAAATCAGCGTCTACGAGAAGCAATGCTGTCAAGGACGAGGCTGTAAATCTGCCCTTACAAAAATGGACACTTAATACAGATGACCATAGTTGTGTTCTAAGCTAAACATATTCCAGACAACAACAGCCTATCTGGTATAAAACACACAGAGACACCCGAAGACAACAATACACCCATTTTCAGGAACTAATTAAGCACAACGGAGACAGCTTAGAAGACGTGATAGTTAGGTATGTAACACAACCTGACAGGCAATCCAATGGCAGAACCAAGAACATATTCCCTCATCATTATCGTCCACAACAAAGGCTTACACTTCTCCCGACTACGCCACAACAACGAACTACCAGTCTAATGCGCCACACCAGAACGTAAATCTTGTGTCCCAAGCACAGCATTTTCCATGTGTATAGACCCGTGTTTCTACAACTAACTCTCTCTCTCTCTCTCTCTCTCTCTCTCTCTCTCTCTCTCTCTCTCTCTCTCTCTCTCTCTCTCTCTCTCTCTCTCTCTCTCTCTCTCTCTCTCTCTCTCTCTCAGCTGTTGTAGGCATTCATGGCTCTCCACAGATTTCGGTCTTTGGTGTTCTGAATCAAACACATCTGATAATATTCCTCTATACCACCGACTCAATCCATCCAGCACCATTTCTCTTGGTCTGCCCCTGCCTCTCTTCCCCTCGATCTTTCCAGTTGTCACGATGTTCTGCAATGCCTCTCTTCTCATCATATGACCGAAGAAAGCCGCTTGTCTCTTTCTTATTGTTCTATATAATGTTCTAATTTCGTTAGCGTCATTCAATTGTTGTTAGTTACTCTGGCAGTCCAAGGAATTCGCAACATTCGTCTCAGGAACCACATCTCTGTTGATTCCAAGTACTTCCTAAGTTGTTCATTTACATTCCACGATTCACTGCCATACATGAAAATGTTTTACTCTGCAGCTGAGCAGAGTAGAGCACTCACGTGTCCTAACAGTCGGAAATGGCTGTCAAAGGCAGAGGTAAAAGTCCCCATGTGGACGTGGAAAGCAAAGGGAAACCACAACATTATCTTCCCAAGACTGTGTGTGTATGTATATATATATATATATATATATATATATATATATATATATATATATATATATATATATATATATATATATATATATCAACAACAAAAACAAATGAGTATCAACAAAGTATGGAAGGAATAATCAACAACAAATAGCGAGAACACAAATACCAATGAACCAAGAGGTGAAGGGTAGGCGTTGGCATTGAGAACACTTAAGAATAGTATATCTAGAAAGGCTTTTGCAAAACATCCAGTGCAAAAGAAACAAAGTAAGGCTAAAAGCACGCGGAGAAGAAAAGTAAGTATAGTAATGAATACAATGGGGACGGCGTGGATAGAGGTACATGGGATAGCGAAGGATAGGAGGACTTGGCGTGAGTTGGTTGGGGGTGTATGCCGCAACGGGGGGTAACGGTTAAAAGAAGAAAAGAAATAATATCAAGAAGCATCGTCTACAAATAGTCTACCAAGAATACCAAGAAGCATAGTCTACAAATAGTCTACCAAGAATACCTAGAAGCATAGTCTACAAATAGTCTACCAAAAATACCAAGAAGCATAGTCTACAAATAGTCTACCAAGAATATCAAGAAGCATAGTCTACAAATAGTCTACCAAGAATACCTAGAAGCATAGTCTACAAATAGTCTACCAAGAATACCTAGAAGCATAGTCTACAAATAGTCTACCAAGAATACCTAGAAGCATAGTCTACAAATAGTCTACCAAAAATACCAAGAAGCATAGTCTACAAATAGTCTACCAAGAATATCAAGAAGCATAGTCTACAAATAGTCTACCAAGAATACCTAGAAGCATAGTCTACAAATAACAGCAAGAGAAAGCATTAACAATAATAAAAAAGAAGATCCATAAGCAACGGAAGGAAGAACTATCGACTTCTAAATTAAGAAGAGACATCAGCACCAAATGAAATAATGTTTATCGACAACCGACAAGAAGAAGAAGAAGGTGCAATAACTGACACCAAAGTGAGGAGAAGATTGACCACCGATTCCCCACTTGCTCTCAGGCCTATAAACATGTGATGGCGTTTCACATCTCATACCTACAACAGGAAACTGCCTCAATACAATTTATTATTACTGATGTAAATGTGAATAGTCTACAGCAGAAGCCTGCTCCGTGATGAAGAGTTTATGGACGCAATTCGTAATCCCGCATACCGCGTTCAAAACACAGGTGCGGGTGATGTGGAAGCAGACCGCCTTGCGCTGGATTCCTGTAGAAAAGTATGAGAACTGGTCGTTCAGAAAGCAATGGCAAACTGCTGAACGTAAATTTGCCAAGAGATCACGAACAGCAAGAAACAAATGCTGGGGTTGACTGCGATTTCCTGTAAATGATATATAACTAAACTAACTACAGCAGAATGAAGAATCATTAACAAGTAACTGAAGGAAGACATGTTAAAAACTCAAGAGAAGAAATAATTAACAACTAACATAAACATAATCTAGAAAAATCAAAACAACATCACACTAGCAAATTGCAGGCCATGCATATGTTACTGAAACAGGTATAATGACTAGCTAAAATAGTGTAGCATCAAATCAAAACTAACTCGATGAAGAAATACTTAACAACTAACATAAGTATAATTGAAACACAAATCACAGGAGCAAATTACAGGCCCAGAAATAACACGAAGATGTTACCGAAACAGTTAGAAGTGACAGACGATAACTAGCTAAAATAGCGTGACATCAAATCAAACGAACACGTTTAATGATAATGTCGATAGAAGGCGAAATGGATCAAATTCTAATGACATTCGCCGACAACTACCATCACTTAACTCGGCTTCTGCACCGACGCTAACAGTTGCAAGATCATTAAAAACTACACCTGAGTACGATTTGGTGGGGGAATCGAGGGACTGGGGGAGAATACATTGTTATATTTCACGTATGCCCTGAATGCATCTGCCAATAGTCGTGATCAATAAACCCGTTATGCTATCTTAGTAAAGACTCGTGCTGGAATTTAACAGTTTTGTCCTCAAAAGTGGGGCGCTGGTAATACAGACAAGGTGATTCGGTGCATTTATTTGTATAGGGTGTTGAATTCTGACAGTGAGAAGTATCTATCAATAATGCGCTGCGCTTACATTCTGAAGGCAGCGGCTTTGTAAAGAGACACGTTTCCGTTTCTCATCTGTCTGGATAGAACAATTTGTCAATCTGTGTTTGAACTGCTTCAGACTTTGTTCCAAGTTAAGCTTTCCGGTTTGTTTTAACTCTCCCTGGCTTTTCTTGCAA
This sequence comes from Cepaea hortensis, assembly GCA_963921405.1. Lineage (NCBI taxonomy): Eukaryota > Metazoa > Mollusca > Gastropoda > Stylommatophora > Helicidae > Cepaea > Cepaea hortensis. Next base: position 149,380,651 of record OY992877.1, on the reverse strand, counting down.
ATCTTTCTGGCTTTGTTAACATCTTTTCGTTCTAAGACACTGTTATAAAGTTTATTTTTTTAACGCTTGTGGGCTTGCTATGTTTTCCTGGCTTTTTTCTCCCTTCTACATCTGTGTTACCTAGTTGAATTTTAGATTCGCTGTGATGAAGTATTTCATAAGATGAAAAATATTTTATGCATATATCATTGTCAGTCGAATGGGAAAGAGTTCTTAAGATCTGTATCGGAACAGCACTGGTGTACGGAAGTGAATCATGGGGAATTATTTAAAAGCTGCAGAGATGTTGTTTTCTAGAAGAATTATAAGAATGCCATGGACGAATACAAATCGTAATGAAGAAATCTTGACCAAGAGTTTTACTCACGGTAAGAACTGGCTACTCATATTATAAGAAGACAGTTCACTTTCTTTGGGCATGCCTTAAGAAAGGGAAAGCTGGAGTACGCCGTGACAACGGGACAGAAGGTGTGACAACACCGGCCTGGTTCCCTGTGGTTGCCCATATATTTTAATTGGGGTTCGAGATTAACTTCTGTCTACCCTTTACATCAATTGTCCCCAGGACGGTTCACGGATGACACTACCCATATGAAGACTGTTTCTACATGAAGACACTTAACTGACTATATGAGAACACTCTTATAAAAAGCGAATCTAGAATCTTTATTGGAGATTCAGACTCTGCCCAACCGACAGACAACAGACGGACTAACAGACATGGAACAATTAGCTGGGTGAGAGTAGTCTGCTGTACACTCTCATCATCCCACTCAACAGAGGTCAATGTCTTTCGTGTCTGTATGTAAACAAGGTGATAAGAGTACTTTCACCTACACCCGTATGATGCCGCCTGGAACCTTGGGATTTGAGCCTGGCAAGTTCCACCGTCACTTGACACTGTTCTTCAGCACCATATAGCTTCGCAGCAAACAGTCACTCGCCCATAGCCACCAGAAAAAAGGGTGCCACATCACCCAGCACAAGCCCACAGCACACCGCACAGGTCCACAGCACCTAGCACAGGTCCACAGCACACAGCAAACAGGAATCAGCAGCAGCAAAGGGCAGTCGCCCACCGCCCCCAATTAACAGCACAGGGGTTCCTGTAAGCAAGAACAGGCCAGGTGTACATATCCATCACACCCTTGCATAATACATACTACACCAAAAGTCTACACTGACTTCATCGATATCTTGTGGTCAGGCCCTTGAGCTCAGACCGCATCATATGCCTGAACTCCCAGACATATCTCACGGACAGATTAGGTTACAGCTCCTAGTAATCCTAACTTAAGTCCAGTAGCTTTTCAGCCACGCGTCTCATCCCTAGTAAATAGTAAATAGGATGACACATTCCCTACTATCTAATACCTAGTAGAATATAAATATGGTGACAGGGTCCATTCATGAGGATGGCAAAGTTCAATACCTCCCATAGAGACCATCAAGTGTTATGGTCTAGATCATCTTCCTGAATCCCAATTTGTCTAATCAGAAAAGTAGATAAGTATATCAGGATATTTCAGGTCAGTACTCTATGACACCTCCAAGGTTACTGGAAGATGCCCAGGCTACAATGTTAACTAACCTGAAATACTGAATTAGAGACCAGCCAAACAACAGAAGAGTTTCATGTTCTTGTGTTTGTCGCTTCCCACCTTTCTTCCTCGGATACCTGGATTTCGGTTGTATGTGGGTGTATGAATATATAGATACTCATCACCTGAATAAATTCCTTTGGCTGCCTAGGAATTGTGTAGAATCAAACATCCCAAACAATCTGGTTCCGATAAAAGTATAGAGACAATAGAAAGATAGACCCGCATGACAGATCATTCCTTTCTCAGCAAAGGAAGTATAGAGTCAGACAATACTGATGAAATATCCACGCGATACATGAGTGGGTGTTTCCCCACCGCTATACTGACCCAAGGTTAAATCCCTAGTAAGTGTGAAGATATCTTTCCCCTTCTGACTAAGCCCAGTTAAATAACAACAGGCTTATGGGGCGATAATGACTTCCCAGCTTATAGCCTCCTACACAGTTGGGTTTCACCGTAATGAGAAACGCAATTGGTTCTCGCTCGTCACATGAGTGCTTGACAAGTACTGGTTTCAACCACGCCACCTGATGATGATTTAAACGTACCAATATCAACCTCGTCCATTAAGGGAACCAAAAATTGAAGCTCTGTTCAAGAGGAATTCTTCTGTCTGAATCACAATTCCCTCAAATACCCCATTATTAAGATAGGGCGTCGAATGTATTGTTAATTTGCTTCCACCAGACTGCTCCACTAAGCTGGCTAGCAAAATACATTCCGTCTTGTCTGTTTAACACTGTCCTCCGCTTAATCTAGGTCATAGTACACACACATGCGTACTACACAATTAGCATGCCTGGTCGAGACCCAACTAACAGCCGGTGTCCGCTGACCCGAGGTCAACGTGTAAATCTCGGTCAGAGCACAGGATATGGCACAACTGACCGGCCTGGTCAAGAATTGACCCACAACTTAAATACAAACCTTAGTTAAGCGACGCCAAGTAGGAAAGTGTGTTACCTTTAAACCTTAGGAACAACTATGCAACAGACATCGACCCGGTAGGTTCATCAGGCTCTGGGCTGTAGGTCCCCTATAGAGCCCCAAAAGGTACATCATGATACAGCTGATCAAAGACACGACCCCTCGTCTCAAGGACAATAATGCCACCACTGCAGATCAATCTCTATAAGAGTTGCACAGATTACAGCTGGCGGACACGGCCGTGAAAGGATGGCTTTAACAACCTCAGTAGAGCATTCTCCGGATCCCCGTGATGTCGATTATACAGCTGGCTATAGAAGCAGCCTCCCTTCTTGATGACTGGCTACCGAATGACCTCTTCGTGTTAGGTCTGGAAGAACACACTCACGGAACAGATCGAAAAGCTCCGAGCATTACCTCACGAAAGTGACGGCAACTCAGCATTCCCCGAGGTTTAGCAGAGTGTGCGAATGACAACAGAACAGATCTACGCACACTCAAAGAGTAGCGTTATGTTTCTCGGGACCCGTGAAATTCATGACAATCCCGATACGTAACATCTCTAGGACCCAGAAGACGGTCCTAACTCTTTTACTCGAAAATCCCCCTCTCACCCGCCATAAAATGTGGCCTAGCCACCGAGACAGGGTGGGGTAGAGTGGGTACTGTGTTGTCCCGTCTGAGACGCACTTGCGTTTCGCGACAGAAGGACGGACAGGTCTACAGAGAGAGAAGTTGCTGGGCAGTTAGACATCATGGCATGGAAGTACGTCAGTGTCAGAAATGATTGGCAGTAGACGAGACAGAAGGCTATGAACATACAAGAAAACCAACGACACCTGATCTGGACTATAAGAATAAGGAGGAGAAGAAGATGCCTTACCTTCAGAGTTGTCCATGGTTGGCTGGATCTTGCAGCTAGAGTTTTCTAAGTCAGAGTCTTCCTTAGCCGCGTCTTACGACACGCATGGTAGGTTCCAGTGTCACTGTCTTTTGCTTCCCGTATAAGTTCCAATATCGGACACCCGTTAGCTGCATATTCCTTTACAGGATATAGCACTCAACCAACTCCAGCATTTTTGGCTGTTTGTGATTCCTGGGCAAGTTTACGTTCAGTAGTTAGCCATTGTTTCCTAAACGAACGGCACTCGTACCATTGTATGGTAACCAACGCAAGGCGGCCTGCTGCCAAATTGCCAGCAGCTGTGCTTCGAACGCGGAATCTGGGATTACATACTGCATTCGTCACCCTTTCGCCACAGAGCCACGGTATCACAATGGAGATAGCACAATATAAGAGGATATCCGAAGAGTATGTTGAGGATTTAACCTTCAACCTGGGAGATTGGGACGGAGGAGGAGGAGGAGAAGTAGAAGAGAAGAAGAAGAAGAAGAAGAAGAAGAAGAGGAGCAGTAGCAGCAGCAGGAGGAGGAGGATAAGGAGAGGAATAGGGAAGGAGAAAGAGGCTGAGTGGTGGGTGGGGTGGTGGAGGAGGAGAAAGAGAAAGAATGTAATTAATTTTTTAATTAAGTCGATTACGACTAAATTACGACTTAATTACGAATAAAAGGTAAATGGAAAAATATAACGATGATTAATGTACATGCACCTACTGAAGAGAAAGAAGATGATATTAAAGAAGACTTTTATAATGATCTGGAAGATGTCATAGAAGAAACCCCCAAACAGGACATCCTGATTGTGCTGGGAGACTTCAATGCAAAAATAGGTAGAGAGCAAACTAATAAAAAAAAAGTGGCCGGTATGGAAAGCCTACATACAACTTCAAATGATAATGGATGGAGAGTCATCAACCTGGCAGAAGCCAAAGGACTGCAGATTAGCAGTACCAGACTACAAAGAAAGGATATACACAAACAAACTTGGAAATCATGTGACAAGAGAACCTATAATCAAATAGATCACATTTTAATTAACAACAGAAATGTATCAAACATACAGCAAGTCAGAAGTTATAGAGGAGCTGAGTGCCACAGTGACCACTTCCTCGTTGGAGCAAAATTTAAAATAAAACTTAAGAGAGCTTTCTATACTAAATTACAAAGATTACACCCAACATATAACAGAGAAAAACTGCAAGACATTACTGTCAAAGAGAAATTTACAGATGAAATAAAATGTAAACTTGAAACTCTGCAAAACCCTTTGGAGGAAAGCACTGACCAAACTTGGTTGAACATCAAGAATACAATTCAGTCTACCGCAGAAGAATGTCTCGGTGTGTTAACCACGCATAGAAAGAACAGATGGTTCAATCAAAAATGTGAAGAAGCAGTCATTAGGAAGAAGAATGCCAGACATGTATGGTTAAATGACATCAATAACATCCAAAAGGAAGAGCATTATAGAAATGAATGTAAAGAGGCTACAAAAATAGTCAGACAGCAGAAGCGAGAATATATGAGTAATATAATCAAAGATATGGAAACTAATCACCAGAAAAATGAATCCAGAAAATTTTTTAAAGAACTGAAGTCAATGAAACGAGGGCACCAACAAAAAACATATGGTTTAAAAGACAAAAATGGGAATATGATAAATACCAATGAGGAAATGTGCAACACATGGAAAGAATATTTTATTGAATTACTAAATTGTGAAGCTCCAAGTAACATTTTCTCACAGGAAGAGGTTCTAACATGCGAACCACAAATTGAAGAACCTACATTTGAAGAAATCCTATATGTAATCACACGACTTAAAAACAATAAAGCAACTGGGACTGATGGAATTGCTGCTGAATTTATGAAGGCAGGTGGCCATGCATTACATCTAAAGCTATACGAACTAATAATAAAAATCTGGAGGACAGAAGAATTACCACATGACTGGAAAGAGTCATTATTGATACCTATCTTTAAGAAAGGAGACAAGTTCCAATGTGGAAATTATAGAGGAATATCACTACTGTCCACAAGCTATAAGATACTATCCGCAGTATTACTAAATAGACTAAAACCATATTCAGAAGACATATTAGGTGACTACCAGGCGGGTTTTAGACAAAACAGATCAACAATAGATCAGATATTTATCTTACGACAAATAGCCGAGAAACATTGGGAATATAAAAGAGATCTCCATAACATTTTTGTGGATTTTAAAAAGGCTTATGATAGTGTCCATAGGAATAGTCTATGGAATGCTATGCAGGAATTTGGAATACCAAGGAAGTTAATCAACATGACCAGACTATGCATGGAAGATACTTATAATATAGTAACATATAAAGGCAGGAAATCAGACCCCTTCCAAATAACATCTGGCTTGAAACAGGGTGATGCACTATCGCCGCTACTCTTCAATCTGGCTCTAGAGAAAGTTGTAAGGAAGGTAAAGGAGGAATGTGATATTGGAGGAACATCCAAGCTGCTTGGTTATGCAGATGATATAGATATTATAGGGTAAAGTGAACAAAAGACATTGGAAATATTGACTCACTTAAAGGAAAAAGCCCAACAGATGGGGCTGGTTATCAACCAAGATAAGACAGAATATATGGTAATTTCAAGAGACGGAATGGCTAAAAACTCTGGCCACATACAAATAGATAATATGACCATTAAAAGAACGGAAACATACAAATACCTGGGTACAATCTTCAACTGCTCCAACATCATAAGGGAAGAAATAAAAACTAGAATCAACTCTGGAAATAAGATATACTATGCACTACAACATCTACTAAAATCAAAGGCGCTATCTCGTAACACCAAAATCACAATATACAAAACACTGATCAGACCAGTTGTGCTGTATGGCTCTGAAACCTGGAGTACAACGAAAGGAGACGAAGCCTTGTTACAAACCTTTGAGAACAAAATTTTAAGACGCATCTTTGGACCCATTAGGGATACACAAAGTGGAGAGTGGAAAAGAAGAAGTAACAAAGACATTTATGATCTGTTTAAGTCCCCGCTAATCACTGGTATCATGAAGGCTAATAGACTACAATGGCTGGGGCATATAGAAAGAATGGAAGATAATAGGGAAACAAAACTCGCTTACACTCAGGAAATAAATGACCGTAGACCCCGAGGTAGACCAAGAAGGCGGTGGAGAGATAACACATGTACAGACCTACAAGCACTTGGAATCAACGACTGGCAAGAGAAGGTCCACCAGAGAGACGAATGGAGACGGATTGTATTTGCAGCAAAGAACCTCAATGGCTCGGAACGCTGAAGAAGAAGAATTAAGTCGATGAATCAACATCACGGCACACGGGTGTAACCCATAAGTGCTCCGTTCTCCTCCTAACTCAAATCTGAGTTTAGAGAAACTCAGCTCAGTACACGAACTCCGTAGCACCGGCGAGGACCCTGAAATACTTTGGGTAGATTTTTAACTCGAGATTTTGCCCAGGCAGGGCCGTTAGGCTACTCTTTTTCGATTTCCAACTGCCAAGGGATTTTTTACGTGCGCAACAATACACACGGGCGTCCGATCTCACTACCCAGAGACCAGGGGAAATTTTATTACTAGAAGTCCACGTGAAAAAATCCCGGTCCTTACCAGGGATTGAACCAGGGACCTCCAGCACTCGAGGCGAACACCATACCTCGAGACCACGCAACCCCCACGTAGGAGAAGGAGGTGGGGAACGAAGAAGAAGGTGCGTAATGTTGTACATGATTCCAATTTAAACAAACATACGTATTATCATTGAAGATCATACTGAAAAGATTGTATGGCATATAACACAGAACACCCACATGTCTTCTGAATGAATAGAAAAATTACCTTACTTGTCTACCAGATTCAATTCCTAGTAATAACAGGATGTACACACCAGAATCGAAACAGCATGATAAAATAGCTACCGGATACTTTGTAGACTGTTCCTGCAATTATCTCAGATGGCAAGGCGTGAATGAAAGGAGTCAGCCACCATATGCCACACGAATCGCTACTCCATTGATGAGCCATAGTTTTGGCTTTGGAGTTTAATAGTAACTAACAGATGGTATTGTGCTGCCAGCTCGTGGTTCGGAATTAGATCCCTACTTATGCAGACTGTAGTCTATAGTGAGTAAATAAGTAAGTAAACTATTCGTTTACACAATTTAAGGTGCATTTGGTATATGGGCGTAGACTCATATGTTTATAGAACAACCATCACTCATGGTGATGTAAACAGTCACACAACCATCACTCATGGTGATATAAACAGTATCACGACTGCCGTTTTTCTTCTCAAGACATTTATTGGTAGCCATTTTAGGTTGGGTCTACCTGTAAACCCAGGTACTTTGTAAAAATCAGACCCGATGCGAATTCAAACCCATGTCTATCGGGCCTGTAGGAACGCGTCTAGCCACTACGCCACCGCGGTACCTCGGTGCAAGTGATGTACAGCATCGTGCAATTGGTACAAGTGGTATCTTAGAACGTGTGGGTAGATAAACATAACTTAGTTTATGTGAAGCCTTTCATTTATAAACATAACTTAGTTTATGTGAAGCCTTTCATTTTAGCCCTACCTAAATATTTGCAATGGTGTTACTATTATCTTCTTATTCTTCAGACGCTGGTTTAAAGCGGGTATTATTGATTATGATTCTACAGTCCAGTCTGCCATATGATATATTAATTAATCTGATGTTGCTTATATTATTAGTTGTTGTCCGTCTCTGTTTCATCTTCCAATATACATCTATATCTTTCTCCCCTAGCTTCTGGCGAATTTGCCCAGTATTTTCCCCACACAAGGCTGATTTCCCTGTGTTATCTCGTCTGTTGATAAAAAAGAATTCCAGTAGCAGAAGCCTGCTGTGGGGATGTCAAGTGCTATGACCATCGCCGATTTAGGCCTGCGTGTATGTAGGAATAAACCAGTCTTTCCCTCACTTAGTGAATGGCGACCGTATGCATCGAACCTTCCATATATTTCACTTGCCCCGTCATTATGGCGTTACTAGGAATCTAGTAACACCGTGACCATTTTAATTCCAAATATAAATCCAATTTAAACTCCTTAAAAGTCGCTTAAAAATCGTCAGGGTCGACTTCATTTCATCGAGTTCCGCAGAGCGAGAACTCCGTAACTCCAGCGACGAGCCTCTCGAGTCTCCGAAAAAATGCACTCGTGAACCGAAGGAAGCGGCCCGGAATCGAACCCACAACCTTTGGAGCCCGAGCCAGACGGCTTGACCACTTCGCCACGGAGACAACGGGGACAATTTAAACTCCATCAAGGACAAGCTATCTGTATGGGTGCATTTAAGATCGATTGTTAGAAATGAAATATTAATTTTTATTGGTTAAAACACAGTCAACATCAGAACACTCCAAACAAATTTACGATATTTATGAAGACTCAACGTTAATGCACTGGACAAGCCCAGAAGCGCACATTAAATTCCAATATATCTCTAAGAGTGCATCGCCATCATCGTAATAGGCTTTCACGCATCTACACGGATCTCGGTCACTGTGTGTTCTGAGTCAATTCCATTGATGATATATTTCTACATACACTCAGAACCCTCCACCAAGGTTGTGTCCTGTCCCCCTTCTTGTCATAACTTATATAGACAACATATGTAAAGAAACCAGCCAAATAGAAACCGCAAGAACACCGCATGACGAACAGAACACAGAAGAAGAACCTACGGCAAATTACATCATTAAAGAACTCCTATTTGCGGACGATCAAGCACTATAGCAAAATCAGAAGCAGAATCGTAAGTACAAGACCACATGAATAGTCTAAACAAAGTGTGTAAGGAATATAACATGAAAATTAGCACCAGTAAAACAGGGGTTATTAATATAACCAAAGAAGAGAAAACAACAAAGATTCATCTAAAAGTACACCCCTGAAACAAGTAAAGAGCTTCAAGTATTTATTACGTATAATATCATCAAATGACAAATCAGAAGACGAGATCGAAAATAGATGCAATAAGTCAATCCAACTCATTGATAAATGGCACCAAAACTAAAGAACAATCTTCCTACCAACTCGATGCTACCAATGCAAAACCTGCACAATAGCAGAAAAAGATAAAAGAAAAATTACAACAGAAATGAGATTCCTGAGAATAAAAACTCAATGTATCAAGAAGAATGAAAATCAGAAATGAAGAAATCAGGCCTAAAGTAGGGGTTATAGCAGCGCTACTAGAAGGCAGCAAGTCAAATGGTTTGGTCATGTAACTAGGTTACCAACTAACAGTATACCACAACAAGAACAAGCAATGATGTACAGACCAAATGGGAGCAGAAGAAGAGGCAGACCATGTAAACGATGAATGGAGGGAATAGTAGAGACAATAAACAGGCACTCTCCCGCTGTTTATACTTCACCTCGTCACCGCAAGGTACAAAAGGAACAAGATGAGCTGAGATATTCCTAAATTCACCAGTGGCAGTCCATTCAGCATCGTCTCTCTCTCCATCTGCTTCTGCCTCTTGGTTTTTTAGTTTTTAGTTTAGTCGATGGATCAACATCACAGCACACGGTTTAACCCATAAGTGCTCCGTTTTCCTCCTAACTCAAACCTGAGTCTGAAGAAACTCAGCTCAATGCACGAACTCCGTTGCATCGGCGAGGATCCTGAAATACTTTTGGGTAGATTTTTAACTCGAAGTTTTGCCCGGGCAGCGCCGTTAGGCTACTCTTTTTCGATTTCCAACTGCCAAGGGATTTTTTACGTGCGCAACAATACACACGAGCTCACTACCCAGAGACCAGGGGAAATTTTATTACTGGAAGTCCAGGTGGATTTTTTAAATAAATTCCGGTCCTCACCGGGGCCTGAACCCGGGACCTCCAGCACTCGAGACGGACACCATACCTCGAGACCACTCAGCCCCCCCCCCCCCCCCCCCAGCTTCTGCCTCTGCTGCTGTTGATCTTTCCAGTATTCAAGATTACATGCATGACCAGTGAATACTGTCTCCTTTTTACGTGTGTATATAACTTTATGCCGGTCTCTCTGGCTGTGGGGTTACAACACTTTCTCTCTGTAATCCCGTTTATCACGTAGAGTCTCGTGGCGGAGCGAGAGCTGAGGCGGTTCTACCCCCGCTCGTGACTTGCGGGATACTGAGCCGGCCGCTCAGAAAGCAATGGCAAACTACTGAGCGTAATCTTGCCAAGAGATCAACATACAGCTGCAAAGATGCTGGTGTTGACAGCTAAGTCCTGTAAAGGATATGCTAAATATATATATATATATATATATATATATATATATATATATATATATATATATATATATATATATAACTTTATAATTTAAGTAATCTTTGCCGGGCTCTCGTTTTTAATTACTGTTGCAGTGACTGTATTTGCAACATATGTCTCCATGTGCCTTCAATCACTTCCTAATTTATTTCCTTTCATCTTCCATGTCTCACTGCCATACAGCAGAGCATCTTCTTATATAACATTTCAGCACTCTCTTTCTAACATTTAATAACAATGACCCATTGCATAAGTTAATTTTTATTGTATGGAAAGCAGTCTTTAATAGATGTATTCTACTTTTAATCTCTGTCACGCATTTCCCAACTGATCTTATGCTTCCCCCCCCCCCCCCACATATTTGAATTTATTGATTTTGTTAAGCATTGTGTCTTGTATTGTTATAGGGTTCGGGTACTGATCATTCATTTTGCGAGCTGGTTAGCTAAACGCCAGAGCGTCGTTGTACACGTTCATTCAGGATAAAAGCCGTATCCCCCTTAGTAAATGTTGGAGGATGTAGATGCAGATTTCCCTATCATCATCATTAATGTGCCATGCCCATAAGTCATGGTTCATAATCACACACGATGACCAGTCTTAGATCAGGTCTGTAGTCTTGTCCCGAATGTGATATATAATTAAAAGATGTGAGTAGTTTTCTTATTGCCTTCCCCTTGCACTTTTCCCATCAATATTGTTAGCGGTTACTAAGTTTGCTAGTTAAATCCTCCTCACAACATGCCCAAAACTTTTTGACCTTCTATCTATGATCTACCTATACAATTAACGATGTTTCATTTGTTTCTTGTAGGATTTGTAAATCTTCTCTCCATTGATGGTAATCTTTGCATTTAGCCTAGGAACCACATCCCCACTGCCATTAGATGTTTTTGTTTTCTTTTTCTTTTCGTTATTGACCATGTTTCACATGCATGCAACAGTATAGATTCTACATAGCACTTAACACTATTTTTCTCACCGTATTTTTCCCAGCAATGCGACAGATGTTCCAATAATACGCCCATTGTAGACATCTCATATTTGCCCGTCGGGAAAGCACATAATTCCAACAACGAAAGATCATAACACAACAGCCAAGCCGGCCTATCTGTTGCTGTATTCTGCAGCTCTTTCCATGTTCTCCCAGCATTATTAATATTTTTAATTCTCTTCTACTTTTGTTATTAGGTCTCCCGATGTTCCCTTTGCCTCGTAGGTTCCCTCACGTCAAGACAGTGTCTAGTTATACTGTCTTCATGTTTCATCAGTTCTATCCTTTGTCAGCGCCAGCGTCTTTTCCTCACCTCTTGATTGTGTTTAGACTCCACGAGCTCTACATTGGTGATGATGCCATACTATTTTATTCCAACTATTCTGCGCAGGCACCAATTAGTGAATGTTTGTAGCTTACTTGTCATTTTCTGGTTTTAACGTATTTGCTATTGGTATTTTATTCCATTGTGATAGTCTCAAAAGTGTCCGACACGATCTACGAGGGTAAGTTAATAAGTTGAGTTGAGTTGAGTTAAGAACCGACATCACTGCACTCAGGACATTCCCATACTTGCTCCGTCCCATCGTTCAACAGACCGTGAAGAGTCATACTACTAATCGTTCCCACCTCTATCTGATTTTTTTTTAAAGTCGCTTAAAAGTCGACAGGGTCGACTTCATTGCACCGGGTTTTATCCCATATGGCTCGGTCTCTTTTCGCAGCGCGGAAAGCGTCGCACAAAGCACGAACACCGTAGCTCTAGCGACGACCCACAGGAGTCTCCGAAAAATTTAACTCGTGAACCGAAGGACGCGGCCCGGAATCGAACCCACAACCTTTGGAGCCCGAGCCAGACGGCTTGACCACTTCGCCACGGAGACAACGGGGACAATTTAAACTCCATCAAGGACAAGCTATCTGTATGGGTGCATTTAAGATCGATTGTTAGAAATGAAATATTAATTTTTATTGGTTAAAACACAGTCAACATCAGAACACTCCAAACAAATTTACGATATTTATGAAGACTCAACGTTAATGCACTGGACAAGCCCAGAAGCGCACATTAAATTCCAATATATCTCTAAGAGTGCATCGCCATCATCGTAATAGGCTTTCACGCATCTACACGGATCTCGGTCACTGTGTGTTCTGAGTCAATTCCATTGATGATATATTTCTACATACACTCAGAACCCTCCACCAAGGTTGTGTCCTGTCCCCCTTCTTGTCATAACTTATATAGACAACATATGTAAAGAAACCAGCCAAATAGAAACCGCAAGAACACCGCATGACGAACAGAACACAGAAGAAGAACCTACGGCAAATTACATCATTAAAGAACTCCTATTTGCGGACGATCAAGCACTATAGCAAAATCAGAAGCAGAATCGTAAGTACAAGACCACATGAATAGTCTAAACAAAGTGTGTAAGGAATATAACATGAAAATTAGCACCAGTAAAACAGGGGTTATTAATATAACCAAAGAAGAGAAAACAACAAAGATTCATCTAAAAGTACACCCCTGAAACAAGTAAAGAGCTTCAAGTATTTATTACGTATAATATCATCAAATGACAAATCAGAAGACGAGATCGAAAATAGATGCAATAAGTCAATCCAACTCATTGATAAATGGCACCAAAACTAAAGAACAATCTTCCTACCAACTCGATGCTACCAATGCAAAACCTGCACAATAGCAGAAAAAGATAAAAGAAAAATTACAACAGAAATGAGATTCCTGAGAATAAAAACTCAATGTATCAAGAAGAATGAAAATCAGAAATGAAGAAATCAGGCCTAAAGTAGGGGTTATAGCAGCGCTACTAGAAGGCAGCAAGTCAAATGGTTTGGTCATGTAACTAGGTTACCAACTAACAGTATACCACAACAAGAACAAGCAATGATGTACAGACCAAATGGGAGCAGAAGAAGAGGCAGACCATGTAAACGATGAATGGAGGGAATAGTAGAGACAATAAACAGGCACTCTCCCGCTGTTTATACTTCACCTCGTCACCGCAAGGTACAAAAGGAACAAGATGAGCTGAGATATTCCTAAATTCACCAGTGGCAGTCCATTCAGCATCGTCTCTCTCTCCATCTGCTTCTGCCTCTTGGTTTTTTAGTTTTTAGTTTAGTCGATGGATCAACATCACAGCACACGGTTTAACCCATAAGTGCTCCGTTTTCCTCCTAACTCAAACCTGAGTCTGAAGAAACTCAGCTCAATGCACGAACTCCGTTGCATCGGCGAGGATCCTGAAATACTTTTGGGTAGATTTTTAACTCGAAGTTTTGCCCGGGCAGCGCCGTTAGGCTACTCTTTTTCGATTTCCAACTGCCAAGGGATTTTTTACGTGCGCAACAATACACACGAGCTCACTACCCAGAGACCAGGGGAAATTTTATTACTGGAAGTCCAGGTGGATTTTTTAAATAAATTCCGGTCCTCACCGGGGCCTGAACCCGGGACCTCCAGCACTCGAGACGGACACCATACCTCGAGACCACTCAGCCCCCCCCCCCCCCCCAGCTTCTGCCTCTGCTGCTGTTGATCTTTCCAGTATTCAAGATTACATGCATGACCAGTGAATACTGTCTCCTTTTTACGTGTGTATATAACTTTATGCCGGTCTCTCTGGCTGTGGGGTTACAACACTTTCTCTCTGTAATCCCGTTTATCACGTAGAGTCTCGTGGCGGAGCGAGAGCTGAGGCGGTTCTACCCCCGCTCGTGACTTGCGGGATACTGAGCCGGCCGCTCAGAAAGCAATGGCAAACTACTGAGCGTAATCTTGCCAAGAGATCAACATACAGCTGCAAAGATGCTGGTGTTGACAGCTAAGTCCTGTAAAGGATATGCTAAATATATATATATATATATATATATATATATATATATATATATATATATATATATATATATATAACTTTATAATTTAAGTAATCTTTGCCGGGCTCTCGTTTTTAATTACTGTTGCAGTGACTGTATTTGCAACATATGTCTCCATGTGCCTTCAATCACTTCCTAATTTATTTCCTTTCATCTTCCATGTCTCACTGCCATACAGCAGAGCATCTTCTTATATAACATTTCAGCACTCTCTTTCTAACATTTAATAACAATGACCCATTGCATAAGTTAATTTTTATTGTATGGAAAGCAGTCTTTAATAGATGTATTCTACTTTTAATCTCTGTCACGCATTTCCCAACTGATCTTATGCTTCCCCCCCCCCCCCCCCACATATTTGAATTTATTGATTTTGTTAAGCATTGTGTCTTGTATTGTTATAGGGTTCGGGTACTGATCATTCATTTTGCGAGCTGGTTAGCTAAACGCCAGAGCGTCGTTGTACACGTTCATTCAGGATAAAAGCCGTATCCCCCTTAGTAAATGTTGGAGGATGTAGATGCAGATTTCCCTATCATCATCATTAATGTGCCATGCCCATAAGTCATGGTTCATAATCACACACGATGACCAGTCTTAGATCAGGTCTGTAGTCTTGTCCCGAATGTGATATATAATTAAAAGATGTGAGTAGTTTTCTTATTGCCTTCCCCTTGCACTTTTCCCATCAATATTGTTAGCGGTTACTAAGTTTGCTAGTTAAATCCTCCTCACAACATGCCCAAAACTTTTTGACCTTCTATCTATGATCTACCTATACAATTAACGATGTTTCATTTGTTTCTTGTAGGATTTGTAAATCTTCTCTCCATTGATGGTAATCTTTGCATTTAGCCTAGGAACCACATCCCCACTGCCATTAGATGTTTTTGTTTTCTTTTTCTTTTCGTTATTGACCATGTTTCACATGCATGCAACAGTATAGATTCTACATAGCACTTAACACTATTTTTCTCACCGTATTTTTCCCAGCAATGCGACAGATGTTCCAATAATACGCCCATTGTAGACATCTCATATTTGCCCGTCGGGAAAGCACATAATTCCAACAACGAAAGATCATAACACAACAGCCAAGCCGGCCTATCTGTTGCTGTATTCTGCAGCTCTTTCCATGTTCTCCCAGCATTATTAATATTTTTAATTCTCTTCTACTTTTGTTATTAGGTCTCCCGATGTTCCCTTTGCCTCGTAGGTTCCCTCACGTCAAGACAGTGTCTAGTTATACTGTCTTCATGTTTCATCAGTTCTATCCTTTGTCAGCGCCAGCGTCTTTTCCTCACCTCTTGATTGTGTTTAGACTCCACGAGCTCTACATTGGTGATGATGCCATACTATTTTATTCCAACTATTCTGCGCAGGCACCAATTAGTGAATGTTTGTAGCTTACTTGTCATTTTCTGGTTTTAACGTATTTGCTATTGGTATTTTATTCCATTGTGATAGTCTCAAAAGTGTCCGACACGATCTACGAGGGTAAGTTAATAAGTTGAGTTGAGTTGAGTTAAGAACCGACATCACTGCACTCAGGACATTCCCATACTTGCTCCGTCCCATCGTTCAACAGACCGTGAAGAGTCATACTACTAATCGTTCCCACCTCTATCTGATTTTTTTTTAAAGTCGCTTAAAAGTCGACAGGGTCGACTTCATTGCACCGGGTTTTATCCCATATGGCTCGGTCTCTTTTCGCAGCGCGGAAAGCGTCGCACAAAGCACGAACACCGTAGCTCTAGCGACGACCCACAGGAGTCTCCGAAAAATTTAACTCGTGAACCGAAGGACGCGGCCCGGAATCGAACCCACAACCTTCGGAGTCCGAGTTAAACGGCTTGACCACTTCGCCACGAAGACTCCCACTATCTGATTAAACGTTCTCCTGGTCTTCCCTCTCATTTTTGAGACTCTTCGAGAACCCCAGCTGACCCCCCGCAATTTCATTCTTTCCACATATGGGTTCTCATTCTGTTCCTCCGCCTTCTCCACCTGGTCCCACAAACGCAAGACCACCTCCCCCTTGTCCATAGGCAAACTACCACCAAGAGGTGCATTCCCTGTTAGCCTATCAGTCTGTTCATTGCCCCGTACCCCCGCATGGCCAGGGCAAATTATCCATACAATTCTCACAATCTGTGACCTCTGGAGCGACGAGAGCCATTCCATACGAAACATACCTTTCTCCGCCTTACTAAGCATACTCTTTGAATCCGTAATGAATACATCGTGAGTTGCAGTAGTCTCCTCTAGCCACCGAAATGCCGCTATTACTGCCTCCACCTCCATTCTCATGCTGGAGGTCGTAGTCTCATATGCCAGACTCTCCTTTTTCAAGACTCGTCCATTAGCCTTTGCAATAAAGCCCCAGCCACTACGTCTGTTTCTCACCACTGACCCATCGGTGTAGATGACTATGTCACCTTGATGTGTGTTGCTCTGGATCAGCTGTTGCACTTCAAACTCAGTGCGGCCCGCTGCCCATTCGCTGCACTCACGACCCAGTGTTATTATTACATTGTGCCAGTCCGTCATGTCTTCCGGAACTTCAACCCACTCTCTTTCATGATTGATGGTCTCTAGATCACACACCTAAATAGAAAGTTCTGCCTGTGCCATCCAGGACCTGCCTCGTCTTAGTCTATGACCCTTGACCATATCAATTGCTGCATGCAGCGGGTGATCCTTGTCTGCGGCAACTCTCAGGTACCATTTGGCCTGAAGGACCCTATGCCTATCCGTCATTGTTGGTAGCACCAGGATATGCTTCACGTATATAATTGATGTGTCCTTTGTGCACCCCAGGATTAACCGCATGGCAGCATTCTGTATGCGCTCCAACCTTTCAAGCTGGCGCTTTGATACTGTCAGCAGCCCCAAACCATACTCAATGACAGAAATTATTAACTGCTGAAAGAGCCTGTACAGCATCCTCTGATCTACCATGGTTGCTGTCATAGCCCTCAATGCATTAAGTCCCCTACCAGCCTTCACCACCAAAGCCTCCACATGATCCTTAAAATACAAACACCTGTCAAAGGTGATACCCAAGTACTTCAATTTACTCTCTCGACTAAGAGGACATCCATTTAACATAATACCTGGGACATCTGTCTTGACGATCCCGTTATCCAGGGAGTACCACACAACCGATGCCTTGTCTGGGTGTATAATGGCCCCCTGCGTCCCTGTACCACTCCGCCACCCTGTTTACTGCCTCCTGTAAGACTTTCGCCAAACTGGCAGTTAATAAGTAAGTCAGAAAAGGCTGTAGAAAAATAACTAAAGATTATAACAGCTTGAAACCAGTTTATTTTTATACATACATTGTCCCTTTATGTCTCAACATAATTTCCACCAACATTGATGCACTTATCCCATCGTTTTATCAGTCCTCTCTTTACGGTTACACCACAGGTTCAAATGTTAATGGAACACAAAAGTATACGTGACCACGGGTCAAACACTTTCGGGACTAGATAACTCTCGGCTCATATACACAATGGAAACAAACTGTTGAGGGATTTTCAATTAAGGGTTGCTTGGTTGAAACTTTAAAATGTACAATAAGCATCGATTTCAGAGGAAAATTACCACTGATGATAATGATTCGTGGCTGACTGGCCAGGGGGTCAGCTTGCTTGATGGCAAGTGGGTTCATGATGAAGTGGGTGTCCTTAAACGTTAGACAATTTGCTCAAAATGTCAATGTCCTTTTAATATTTTTGTTTTATAGCTAACGAGATACAAGGCGTGAGGACGACCCAGAAAGAGTTGGCTTAATAGAGCAAAAAAGATATTGAAGTATACAAATATGGCGTTAGGACAAGCAAAAAGACAGCGAAATACAGAAAATTACATCCGCCTTTTCTCTGCGAAGCAGAGAAACGAAGAAGGAGAAGTAGTTTCCTGGTTACCAATACTTTTAGAGCAAGTTCCCAACTGATGATAATAAAAAATAAAGAACATGATGTTGCCAACAAGAACTGCAATGTCTCGTCTTGTTATTAGCGACACCTTAGTATCCGGTGCTATGTGAATGTGAACATAGTACTTCATTTTCCCGCTTTGACATCGATTTTCTCTCAACATCTCAGACCGGAAGTATTCCCAACGATCATCAATCTATGTCCCTGAATAAACGGAGAACGAAAGAGGAGAAATGGGCCACATTACAACAGGAGGAAAACACAGGCGAAAATCAATTTATCAAAATTAAATTTGTGAGTATGGCACCAATATGGGAAAGATGCAGTCGTTCAGTTTTAGAAGTCTAAAATTAGATCAACTGTCTAGATGTGGTCCTATGACGCGGGAAATTACCACATAACCGGCTCACAATTTATACCCTCGGGGAATTTCCGCTCGTAAACACTGAGGATTTAATGAGGGAATGTTTGCAAAGATTCCAGGACAATCTTGCATGCATACATTCATACACACGGACCAAATATTTGACAGCTGATGTTGTCAGAAAAATCTGCACTCTGTAGAGTTGGACTGGCTGTATTAGGTGTACTGTGTATGGGATATGATTTTCATAATGTACACACTGCTACTTTTAAGTAGGCGCGCTTCAGTTTGACGTAACCGCAGAGACAAATAGTCCACAAGATAAATACGTGTGTGGGTATCGATTGACATACTTATCAGACAAAGATAAAGAATTCTATGTTATGGGACACACTAAACAATACAGAAATTGAAAGCTGTTGACACATGGGATTTCAGCACGTCTGGATGACACCGCCCCTTCACTTAAGTAATATTTGTGCTTCACTGATTAACAAACTAGACACACTAATGAGGTGCCAACAGTCACTAGTCTGTTCTACCATCCATGTCAGCTATTAACTATGGAATGTGGCGTAACTTAACTCCTGCTATCATATTGTATAGGTTTTGTATGAAACGACCATAGGGCAGTGGCTAGGGCGCTTGCCTGCGGCTCAGTTGATATGTGTACAAATCCCCCTTGAAATTTTAATTTTTATCATGGCTCCCCGGTCGAACCAACCTTTAATGGGTAACCGGAAAATGTCCTGGGAAATTAAAGCGGGCTATGAAATATTTAACATGACCTATCGAATGCTGACGGGCCTATCCAAACATGCAGCTATGACCATATACTTAACACGCTTCATGGCGTGGACAGGAATCCTTGACTTAACCATATTTTATATATATATACCAGTGGCGTTTCTCTCCACACAGTGGGCGCGTGCAAGTTCTATAAACATGTCAGCTGCATGTCCTTTCCCGGGCGTCGCAATAAACATCAGTATTTATTAGATGTTTGTCATTTACTATGCGATGCGATGTTAGTTCAATAGATTGCCATTGATTTCTGAAGTGCCCTCATATCAGTGAAATCAGAGCAAATCGGTCTACTTACAAATCGCACTGGCTAATTTTGAACCCTAGACCTGGTATGTCGGGGAATTATGAAACTGTGCGTCTCACTATCACCTGAGCCACAGCACTGGTTGGCAAGTCCTCGACTTGATTTAGTTTCACTAAGGTCATTCCCACTAGTCAGTTGGACGAAAATGTTGACTTCTCGTCCTTAACTTGGAGACGTAAATTACAAGCACCTCAGAAGTCGGAGTTGGTTCACCTGATGATGATGTACATTGGTAATAGGGAAAGCTAATCCATACACAAAGATAAGTTCAGTCCACTAGAAGTAATGGCACGTGTATAGACTACGCTTGGTTTTAAAGCTAGAGAACTGTAGAATATCTCAGGTTTTTCAGTCGGTTCAATCTAAAAGTGTTTGACGGTATCGGAGGTCATATAGTCGGTTCACCTTCTACTTGCATTCCATTACGTTCCTTATCTCCACATCCATCCTGTGCCTTCTACATTCACTGTTAAATACCTGTGACATTATTCCACATGGTATGAATATGTTCGAAGCTTTTACAGTGAGTGATATTTTTGTGTTATACGCAACCTATCGCGAAACCAGTATACTAATCCGGTGTCTTCTTTCATATCATCATGTTTTGCAGAACGTCGCACTCATCTCCCTCCGTGGAAAAGTCTCTCGTTGTCTTGCCATCTCTCCTGCCTCTTGCACTCTTATGTCCAAGGAATCTGCTGTAACGTCATATGTCTGTCTTCGTGCTGGTCGACCTCTCCCTGCCTTTTCAAGTAACCACATCTTCCAGCATTGTTCTTTCCAAGTCAACTTTTCTGGTGCTACGGTTGTCAAGTGCACTATTATATTCAATCTCAGTAGATAGCCTCAGTGTATGAGAACATGTTTGTGTGTGTGTGTATGTGTGTATCTGTGTATCTGTGTGTATGTGTGTGTGTGCGTGCGTGCGTGGGTGCGTGTGTGAGTGCGTGCGTGCTTGCGTTTGTGAGTAAGATCATGTGATTTATGCATGTAAGAATCTCTACTTGGATACATGTGTGGATGTATTACGTTCAGTCTTACATATATTCAAGTGTATATCTGAAATATATTTACACTGAAATATCAACTGTATATATTCCTGTGTGGACACTATCGCTTTTAATTTACATATTATTTAGTGAGTCATCTATTCTCCACTTGTATGTTCTGCATCTACGATTGCCAATCAGCATCTGTTAATTTATTATTAGTACATTCATACATATCACAAACAGAAAGAGACTGTCTTAATGTTTAGTCAAAAACTAGAACATTGTGGCAAGTGAAAAGATTTGTGGAAAGGGAGATAGAGGAAGACAGTGAAACAAAATTCATGACCGCATTGCGCAATGGCAAGTAAGGCTGTCAATCATGAACTGATACATGCTGATGAAGATCGTAAGATGATCTCGGCAAAAAACTTTAATATAACATTTACACTGCATTAAGCAACATGCACCTGCATTATGAAACAACCATTGCCGCACCATACTGGCATAGCTCTATTGCTGGACAGAACAATATCACATCACGTAATAACATTTACAAACACTCATTTCATACTGTAAAACATCATGCGTTAAAAATCTGAGGCCAAAACTGACATCGTTAACGGAAATTCAAACCTGAATTTTTACTGTCAAAATAATAAGTTTTCCTCGGCAGTTTCATGCTTCCATTGCCCAGATAAAAATAGTTTTTAATAAATAAACCAGAGATAATCAAAGCTGGATGACCTGCTTTCTGTTAGCGCCGAATGTTGGGCGGCGCTCACCAAACCCAATACCACACATTGTGCATACGGCTTCTGGCGGTGGAGCGCAATTGGGAGGGTGTAAACTTGATCCCGGTGCGAGGAAATGCAACCTAACAACTAAATGTCATGGCAGGGCAGACCAGGTCATGTGCCTTGATCGGCGACTGGACTGCGATCGAGCCTCCGACATGCGGACAGGCTGAGCATTGCTTTGCTGATCCTGAGGGTTCTGTAGATTGTCTTGTTCCAGATGAATTGGTATTACCTTTCCTCTGGAGTAAACTAGGCAGGCCAAGAGAGGTGTCATGCTGCACGGGCAGCATGTGGTCTCAGTTCAGTCCAGGTTTTGTGCTATGGAGAGATACTAACTCTATCACAAACTATCGTCTGCCAACAGTGTGTGTGTGTGTGTGCATATATATATATATATATATATATATATATATATATATATATATATATATATATATATATATATATACACACACTAGCTGACCCGGCCCGGCTTCGCCCAGTCCTTGGTGGGGAGCATCTCATTTAATTCATATAAGTAGTCATATAAGTTCCCGTTCCCGTTACCGACTATCTGTCTGTCTGTCTGTCTGTCTGTCTGTCTGTCTGTCTGTCTGTCTGTCTGTCTGTCTGTCTGTCTGACCCGGCCCGGCATCGCCCAGCTCCTGGTGTGGAGCATCTCATTTAATTCATATAAGTAGTCATATAAGCTCACGTTCCCGTTCCCGACTATCTATCTGTCTGTCTGTCTATCTGTCTGTCTGTTTGTCTGATCCGGCCCGGCTTCGCCCAGCCCCTGATGGGGAGCATCTCATTTAATTCATATAAGTTGTCATATAAGTTCCCGTTCCCGTTACCGACTGTCTGTCTGTCTGTCTGTCTGTCTGTCTGTCTGTATGTATGTATGTATGTATGTATGTCTTTCTGTCTGTCTTTCTGTCTGTCTGTCTGTCTGACCCGGCCCTGCATCGCCCAACTCCTGGTGTGGAGCATCTCATTTAATTCATATAAGTAGTCATATAAGCTCCCGTTCCCGTTCCCGACTATCTATCTGTCTGTCTGTCTGTCTATATGTCTGTCTGTCTGTCTGTCTGTCTGTCTGTCTGTCTGATCCGGCCCGGCTTCGCCCAGCCCCTGATGGCGAGCATCTCATTTAATTCATATAAGTAGTCATATAAGTTCCCGTTCCCGACTGTCTGTCTGTCTGTCTGTCTGTCTGTCTGTCTGTCTGTCTGTCCGTCCCTCCCTCTCTGTCTCTCTGTCTGTCTCCCTGTCTGTCTAATCATTTATTGGTTGCAGTTAGAACAACCTTAGATAAACGAAGACCAACTTACAAAAAGCATTAGAAAGAGCACTTGAAAGATCTTTACATCTTCCCCAACAATTAACTTGGGTAAATGGAGCGGCGGCAGCAGCATCAGCAGAAGAAGGAAAAGGAGGAGTAGACAACTGCAGCGAAAAGGTGGGTCTGTCTATCTATCTGACCCGGCGTGGCTTCGCCCAGCTCCTGGCGGGTAGCGTCTCATTAAATTCATACAACAAAAAAAGTAACTTAAAAGAATGTCCTTCCACACACCATCCATTATTTTTAATGAAAACTCT
>OY992877.1:149314714-149352214 GCA_963921405.1 Cepaea hortensis | reverse complement strand
GTGAATCTGTGCAATTATCTCGGAACAGTCATAACATCTGATGGAAGATGCCTTGAAGAGAGATTAGCGAAGGTAGCCTTTTGCAAGATGGAAAACATACTGACCAATAAGAGGATGTTATTTACAACGAGAAAAGGAGTATTGAGGTGCTACATAGAATCTCTACATTTGTATGGATGTGAAGCATGGACAATGAACAGACAAGCTAAAAAACATCTAATGGCTGTGGAAATGTGGTTTCTAAGGGAAATGCAAAGAATATCATGGACAGACAGAAATATCAATGACCATGTCCTACAAGAAACGAATGAAAACCGTAAACTGCTCAGAGAGATTAGACGTAGACAGTCACAATTTTCTGGACACGTTATGAGAAGAAATACATTGGAGAAAGTGACAACTGGCAAGATCGAAGAGAAGAGAACAGGGGGAAGGCAGAGAAGTAAATACCTCGATGACTTGGCCACGTGGTATCGTCGAGACAAGAACACTGAGATTATCCACGACTTTGGTGATAGCGTGAGATGGCGAAACATGACTGTCCATGCTTAAGGACAAAGTACATGATGACGATGATGCTGAGGTTGATGATGATGATGATGATGATGATGATGATGATGATGATGATGATGATGATGATGATGATGATGATGATGATGATGATGATGATGATGATGATAATGATAATGATGATGACGTTAAAGTAAATATGCACATTTACATAGATAACCAGTGCCCTACCGGCTTCTTTCTTGGGACATGTTCAGACAATTCTAGAAATTATCAGATACTAATGTAGAAGTCTAGGACCGGCACTATGGAAAATGTGTTATGAACCTATTTCGCATTCCCATACACCGAAACACAGCTGCGGGCGATTTGGAAGCATACCGCCTTGCACTAGTATTTCATATAATTGTATGAGTGCCCGTCATTCATAAATCAAAGGCAAACTACTGAACGTAACATTTGTCAGGACACCATAAACAGACAAAATGCTGGGGTTGATTGCAACATCTTGTTACGGATATGTAACTAGCTTTTAAAAGTCTAAATCAATACAAAAACTGTACTGGTCGGGACACAAATCCCACTGCTAGACAACCCCAAGGCCTTTGTTGGTAACGAGATGCACTAACAACTACACCACGTCGATTGCTGACACTGCTGTTGAAAATTAAATGTTTGATTTCTTTATACTCTATGGCATGACATAACTAGATGCGAGTGCCAGTTTCCTTTTTCATTGCCATTCCTTACCAAACAATTCCCAGAAAAAAAATACTTAAAATCAACGCTACCCATTTTATGATGCTGATTCGACCGCAAAGCCGTGCGGTCTGAGTAAAGAACCCCGCAACTGTTGGGGATTACACCCTGGTCATTGTCTCTTGGTGATGTATATCGACTGTAAATTACGGGTGATTTACATCAACTTGATTTCTCTTTTCGTTTCTCCCATTTCGGTGTTAGTTTATTTTCATTCCGTTGAGATATAATTCAGATTACTTATTTAATGAATGCTGACATTTCTTCTTCTTCTTCTTCTTCTTCTTCTTCTTCTTCTTCTTCTTCTTCTTCTTCTTCTTCTTCTTCTTCTTCTTCTTCTTCTTCTTCTTCTTCTTCCTTCTTCCTGTTTCCCTCTTTCTTCTTTTTTCTTTCTTCTATCTTCTTCTGCTGCTTCTGCCTCTGCCTCCTTCTCCTCCTCCTCCCTCCTCCCCCCCCCCCTCCTCCTCCTCTTCCTCCTCCTCCTCCTTCACCACCACGTCTTCTTCTTCTTCTTCTTCTTCTTCTTCTTCTTCTTCCTCCTCCTCCTCCTCCTCCTCCTCCTCCTCTTCTTCTTCTTCTTCTTCTTCTTCTTTTTGCTGCTGCTGCTGCTGCTGCTACTACTTTCTCCACACGCGCACATACCACTTTATCGTCTCCCTCACATTATCTATCCAATTAAAAAGAAATCAGTGATCGCCGGCAATGGATGGCCATTTAGCATGCAACGTGTTCAGTATCTAATTCATCACTATTCATTTACGCTAAATGCGACAAGGTTGTCCTGGCTTTACGGTACTACGAGCAATATTACAGGCAAATTACTACTCGCAGAGGCAGGATATTGATTCACACGCTTCAGTCATAATGGGTCCACTTTTCAGCTATCACGTTTGTTAGAGGCAAATAGCCGTGCGCAGATTCATGTTATCAACGGCGTCAACTGTCAGAACTATACTTTGAAGAAACAATTCGGATCAAAGCAACAACGTGGAGGATGATGACGTGGAGGACTGTAGTGACCAGGGCGGTTAAAATAACATAAACAGCAACAATTGATATATGTTTATATTATGCAAATGTGAGTGAGTGAGTGAGTGAGTGAGTGAGTGGCGTTAGTTCGTTGGTTCGTTGATTCGTTAATTTGTTGGTTGGTTGGTTGGTTTGTTGGTTGGTTGGTTGGTTGGTTGGTTGGTTGGTTGGTTAGTTAGTTAGTTAGTTAGTTACGGCTTAAGCTTCACGGCAAAGGGTCGCCCCATTATGCTCCAGTCCTGTGCCAGTGAATATCTAAAGTGGCATTTGTTACAAGGTATTGAAGCTAGTGACATCTGTATTCTTGGTTGTTGTCGGTGTCTTCTGTCTTTCTCTACATCTCACTTTGTGGCCTTCTATCGAATGCAACTGAAACGCGGATTTCTTTTGCATTTTTCGAAAAGCGGCTGGCTGAGTGTCTAGAATACCGGATTCTCCGTCGGAAGACCCGGGTTCGAATCCTCATTAAGGGGTGGAGTTTTTTTTATTCTCGTTTTTTTCTGTCGGGGGCAAAAAGAAAACCCTGACCTGTACAGTTCGTGGCGACTGCACTAGCCAGGAGTCTTCAGGCTCAAGACCCCCCCCCCCCTCCCCGCCATACACCGCAAGGTACTCTATTGGTAAATGACAGTTTTAAATGACAGTTTTTCAAGCTCGTTCATTAGTTTTTTTTTAAATTCCTCTGTCAAATCATTTTGTTTATTTTCACTGCCTAGCCAATCCCTAAACTAATATTCTCCCTGTTCGCTAAGTTTATCCTTGTACCGTGTCTTTCTTTATGTCACCTTGAATAAATGTGTTATTCAGCGAAGTTTTTCAACTGAACCTGAGACGCAGCTAGTTCTCTTTTAAGTCTCTACGTTGAGTAATATGTTATGGCCTATGTGTTCACGTGCCCCATACAGGAAGCAAAGACTGGTTGCACTATAACCAATAATGAACGTCGTTAGAAAGTAGGTTGGTGTGAGACTGATTACCTCATCCTGTAAACAACTGTAGCTGCAAAATCCAGCCAACCATACACAAATCTACAAAGTTAAGGTTGATACGGGGTTCTGCACCATTCGGAGATGAAGGCGAAAGATATCACCATGTTATAGATAGTTTGTTGTGGTTGGCTAGCTCTGTGTGAAATAGTGCAGGGATATCGTTCTATTCAGCCGTCACTTATATGCCTTTCTTTCGTGGATGTTTATGACTAGTTTATACCAAATACACGACAACAGGTATCTTCTGTTTCGATCGACGTTTTTATCAACGACGGGATAGCATTAAGACAGTTAGTTGCACGTTGATATAAAGCAGGAAAACATTTATTTTTACACTCAAATATCCGATTATTCTCATCGTGTTTTAATTAACAATATTTACGCCAACATATCGAGAACAGTAGCACCGCCGTGGCAAACAGGCTTGCCTACCGGTCTTAAGCTTACGTGCTCGGATCTCCTTCGACATTGGAACTTTGTGTTAATTACCCTGGCTTTCCACGTCTACCCAGTTTAAATTGGTATCATAAGGTTTGTTGGGCCGTACATGAGACTAGAATGATATGTATCACATCGCCCATCTAGTACCAGTTCATTTAATACTACGGGCTGCCACTATATACTCACTACGCCTCATGGCTTGAAAAGGGATCGTTTACTTGTTTACTACCATCAGCATCGCTGTATCAGTACTAAGAAACATAAGCCTTCAGCGGAGGAGCACCAACTCTGCTTTATGAGCCACATTTACAGCTCACGATCTACTTGTGCACCAACGAAGCGAATACTTAGTGGACGAAACAGGTGAATATTGTGAGGGTGAAGTCGTGATTGACAAAAGGATGTTCAAGAATTTTCCACCCTAATTACTCAGTTTCCTCGTGGATACTTTGAGAGGCATCACCATTATCAGCATCATCATCGTCATAACCATCATCACCATCATCTATCATGCCAAAAGGTGTGAGTAGTAGGGAAGGATGGAAACGATTCGGTTTGTGCCATATTTTGTGGTATGAAATGTGTCATGAAAGGTGGTATGCCGCTTGTTATGACAATGCCGCGTGGTATGAAGATTCATACCACCCGGCCGAATAT
The DNA here is from genome assembly GCA_963921405.1 of Cepaea hortensis. Lineage (NCBI taxonomy): Eukaryota > Metazoa > Mollusca > Gastropoda > Stylommatophora > Helicidae > Cepaea > Cepaea hortensis. The sequence continues at coordinate 149,347,829 of OY992877.1, read as the reverse complement.
TCTTCGTGTTTTTCCTAGATCGATATTTTTTTTTTTGTTTGATTGTCTGTGGGTTAAAAAAAAGAAAGAATTTAAATGGCCGGTAAATTATGCAAGGTAGTTGGTGATATTAATCATGTGTAACAAAGGAAAAGATCAATTGAACTATGGCGCCAGGTTTGCTAATTGATTCAGAAGATGTCAGCTGGTGTAATGCAATAATTAGCTTCCCGTATGTATAGACGACATAAGAGGTATCAGGTGGTCGACAAACAAGCGGAGTCGGGTGGGGTGGTAAAGTGAGTGCAGGGTCGGGATGCAAGACACTCAGCAGTGTCGGGATGCAGGGTAGTGAGCAGGTTCGAATCCTACTGGGTCGTGGGGTAGTGTAGCAGTGGGTGAGTGTGTAACGAAGCTAGGTGGTATCATTGGCGGTTCGAATCACGCCCCTGGTCGCTAACTATACCCAACATAGGCCCCGGAGGTTCGAAGCCAGCGGTATCGCTTTGCATTATCCTCAGAAACCTAAGTTCCACAGCCAGCAGATTCAGCGTGACTTCTCATTGTCTTCACATTCATACAAAACTACAGGTTCTGTGTAACAGCGCAACACTCTTTTTCTCGTAGCAATTGCCATCTTTTTACTGGTCAATATGTTTTTCATCTTCGCCGTGGCGATAAGCTTCCTGTTTGTATAGACGGCACAACAAACTGGGCATCCACCATGATCTTTATCATATAACAGCTGTTGCAACACTCGGCAAAATTAAACAAGGAAATATGGTAATGAAACTGTGCGAAAGATCAACTGAACTAGGTGGGTAGGTTAAGTGAAGATGAGCTCGATAACTATGGCGCCATATTTGCTAATTGGTTCAGAAGATGTCAGCCGGTGTAATGCATTAATTAGGTTCCCGTTTGTATAGACGGCATAACAAACCGGGCAACCACCATGATCTTTATCATATAACAGCTGTTGCAACACTCGGCAAAATTAAACAAGGAAATATGGTAATGAAACTGTGCGAAAGATCAACTGAACTAGGTGGGTAGGCTCAGTAAAGATGAGTTCGATAACGGCGGCGGCAGGTTTGCTAATTGATTCAGAAGATGTGACCAGCTGTAGAACCCTTCCTTGTCTTCACATTTGTATGGTAACACCGTCGCATTGGAGATGCGCGTGATAAAGCTGTCAGCCAGGGTAAAGAAGAAAAAAAAATATCTTCCCGTTTGTATAGACGTACACAAGCTAGTTGGTACCATAGGCTCCCTCATATGGAGGTGATAGGTTCGAAGCTCGATTCTTTTTCGCTGGTAAGGTTACCACTTGACCACACCTAGTTTTCATAGGGGGTGTGTAGTTGATCATATTGGGATATCACCATTGTGTAACTGGGGTGTCTAGTGGGTCCCTTACCATGCGACAGGGTCGATCCTACTGTGTGGTTGGTGTGTGCTGGGTGGTGGTCGAGTGTGTAACGGGGCTAGGTGGTGCCGTAGGCATCGTTTGAGAGTCGTTTCACGCTGCTGGTCGATAAGGATGTCCACCCTCGGCGGCTTTTTTAAGTGTATACTAAGCCGTAAACGTATAACAGTGGTGTCTAGTTGCTGCCATAGCGCTTGACGGGTTCGAGTCCTACGGTGTGGTGGAGTAGTGTAGTAGTAGTCGAGTGTTTAACGGAGCTAAGTGGTATAATTGGCGGTTCGAATCACGCCCCTGGTCGCTAACTATACCCAACATAGGCCCCCGAGGTTCGAATCCAGCGGTATCGCTTTGCTTTTTTCTCAAAAAACCTAAGTTCCACAGCCAGCAGATTCAGCGGGACTGTTCAATGTCTTCACATTCATACAAAAGTACAGGTTCTATGTAGCGCCGCAACACTCTTTTTCACGTAGCAATTGCCACCTTTTTGCTGGTTGTTATGTTTTTTTGTCTTGCAAAATGTTATCTTCGCCACGGCGATTCTTGTGCTAATCTCTTCAAGGCATCTCCCATCAGTTGTTATGAATGTTCCGAGATTCTTGTATCTATCTATTCACTTGTTTCAGAATATTCCCACTTACATGTATATTACATCGTGGTATTTCGTTTTTCATAGTGACAATCATAACCCGTGTCGTTTTATAATTTAATTCTAACCCTAGTTGTTCACCGTGTGCAACAACCGCCTCCACTAAATATTACAGAGCCTGCGCAGTGTCTGTTGATTACATAAATTATATGAAGGCAGTTGACAATTTAAATTAGATGAAGTTATTTTATTACAGAAATTAAATGAAGACATTTGACTAGAAATATTTAATAAAACGACGAAAAAACGGAGATCTACCGGCGTGAGAAAAGCATATAACTATGTTAATGTCAGTTCTTGTGAACATATTTAACAGAAGCATTCTGAATAGTATTTGAATATTTAGCTTTAATGTGAAATCAGTACGGCTGTACCGATCGGAAACACGAAGAACGACTAAAAAAATTACTAATAAACAACAAACATTCATTAACTGGTACCCATGTAGTTCATCCTTGGCGTTCATATTTCATTCGACAATTAGTATAAGACCTAAAGTCACATATGCGGCTTCAAAATATGTTTTCATATCATATGTAAATATGAAGATATATTCAAGGTGATTTCTAAGTACAAAATTCCGCATGTCACACGTTAGAAAAGACAGATGTCGCTCAAACTTAAACATTAAGAGTGGAAGAAAAGTGTGTTGTAGATACGGTTTTTCATTTGTTTCTAGTGGGACTTGGTAATTTGTTGTTCTATCTGGTCTTGATATGTATATTTTCACCATATCTTCACTGATGTTTTTCATCTTGTCTGCTCATTGCGCCCGCTTCACAGTCATAAAAAGTACAGGTTCTATGAAATACAGAGACATTTTGCGGTTATTATTAACCAAAATGACAAATTTGAGGTCGGTTATTATGTAAGTATTTGTAAATAAATATACACAGGGTTGGCTAGGTATATAATGATAACAAAGGTAGCTAGTTTTAGAAAACGAAATAGATGTGCTACCATAATAATATCCACACAGAATCGGTGTTACAGATTTCGCCTACTCTTCACCAAAATCAGACAGCGAAGAAGGGCATTATTGCAGTTGCGAAGTGCCCTATTAGAAGCCCAAATATTAACCTCAAGGTGCGGGTTAATCCAAATCTTGTGAGTGTCTTCATTCTGATCTGGAATTGTTTACCGTGCCCTCCACTCAAACAGAGGTGGAAGAGTGGCTATGTGTAGTTTAACTGTGGTGGTACCATCTGGAGATATTAATCAGATACTTGGTACCCAGTGAAGATGACAGATAACCGATGCGGGATAGGTCGCGTGGCCCTCAACAAAACCAACAATGAAATAATGGTGAAACGAAATGTTGCGTCTCCGCGAAGCATTATTTTTGAAACCAAAGACTGCAATCGATCTGAGAGGGTAAATAGACAGTCTAATCCTACCAGAAAGAGGTGTCTTATACACTGTGTACCAACGACAGACAGCTGACCAAAAAGAACAATACGAGTCTAGAGGGTACCATAGATCATATGGAGGTAACAGCTTCGATTCCGACGGGGTTGTGTGGCGGAAATATTGGTTGTGTTAATTAGCTGTGATGGAGTTTACATCTCCGATCAACAGGTTTTGAGAGGCCTAAATAGGCAGTAGTTTAAAGAATTCAAGTATATTATTACAAGTTAAATTACATAATAAAATAAATACAGTGATGTGTATAAAATTATAAAAAACACCAAAGAAAGGTAAAAAACACCAGTGTTACATTAGCAAATAAGTGAAAAACACAACGGTATCTTCTTCTTCTTCTGCGTTCATCCGGATTTTTTTGATTTTTTTTTTCGGATGTGACTGCGTTGTGCCTGTTTACAGCAGAGCTGCGTTCTTGCGCTGTTAGGCCGACACATCCGACTTCTGCGGGCATTTGTTGACTGGGTTAACCTTCCCGGGACACAACGGTATGAATACATTGGTGTATTAGTTACATACGAATGGTACACACAACATGCCATTATGTCAGCGTAACGGCCTAACTGTTAAATAGCGTGACCGCTATCTGTTCTATATTGCGACCAAAATACACCGATCGCCCCTCACGTCAACGTAACAGACTAACACTTAAACCAAGAGCCCACAAGCTATTCTATATTGTTGCCAACAATTTTGTGCATGCCGCCATCCTTTGATGGGAGTCTGATTGATGAAGCCTGTCAGGAAACAACCATAGATACATAGTAAAAGTGTCGTGAGAATACAAATCCAAGCGTATTGACTCTCGGTGTATCGTTATTCACGTAACGTTTCCTGTTTCCTGCTCCAGTCTATTGTTGTAAAATCTTACCAAAGTGGACACTGTGGACCAAATTTACATGAATGAAGTAGGATAGATGCGGTTGTCATATGTGTCTTATAGGGCTTGGTCATTGGTTTTTTAAAACTTATCGATGGAAGAGAAGGACCCTTACACTACAAACAGAATAAACATTTACGTTAATAATACCCATAACAAACACATGACCATCTACACTGGTTGTGACAAATGTGACAGTCTGCTTAGAGAAAACAGCGAATTTTCAACGAAAACATAGTCTGTGTGTTATCTCCTTGGAAACGTAAATCTAGTTATATTTAAATCACCCTATGCATTCATGTCCCCCATGAAAACTAATGTAATGTCTGAAGAAGTCAAATTTTGAGGCTTCAAAATATGCTTTCGTAGTATATGTATATATGAATATATATACATGTGTTTTCTAACAACAAATTTCAGCCAGTCGCGCTTTACATCCATACACAAGTATAGGCTCTATGAACGACACAACACCTACAAGTTACTAAGATTGACACTGGGTTACCAACAGCATTTGCGTCTAGAGTCAATACAACAGGACAAGACAATGCTTTTTTCGGCCTCTGATTGAGAACAACAGATATAAACTTAATTATGCAATTACCTCTTTACCACAGTACCGAGAAAGTTAAAAATATCATTTTAAATACGCTGACGACCATAGTAACACAACCAGTTAAATCTGCTTGCTCACTTTGTGTATTACCCACACCTACTATAGATTGCAGAAAATACTCATTGTCTACAACCAAGGTGAAAAATATCGGTAAAAATTATAAATGCCTCGTCCGATTTCATAAAAAGAAGGAAATCATGTTAGCCAAATGTGAAAATATCGGTTAAACTTATAAATGTCTCGTCAAAACTTATAAAAAATAGGAAGATTTGTTAACCTAATGAGAAAAATATTGACCCTGTAAAGAAATATTTACAACAAAATTATAAAACATTAGGAACATTTGTTAACCTAATGAGAAAAAAATATCGACCAAAGAGAGCAATATTTCATCTAATCTTATAAAAAGTAGGAACATTTGTCAGCCGAAATGGGAAAAAGGTCGGTCAAATACATAAATAGCTCAACAAATTATAAAACGTAGGAAAAAATAGTGGCCAAGTAAAAAATAGCTCACCCAGAGTTATAAAAGTCAGGAAAATGTATTAGCCAAAAGGGGAAAATATTGATCAAACTAAGAAACATGTCGACCGAACTAGGAAAATAAGTGCAGCCAAATCAACTAAAAGGCTGACCAAATTTATAAATATATCATCCATGTTGACCAAAGTAATAAAAATATTGGGTAAATATAGAAATATGTCGACCAAAGTTATAAAAATCTCCGGTAGATTTATGAAAAATAGGAAACTTTGTTAACCAGATGTGAAAAAATATCGACCAAACTTATAAAAATCTCTGCCAAATTTATGAAAAGTAGGAAACTTTGTTAACCCACACGAAGAAAATTATTAACCAAAGGTAGAAAAATATCGACCTAAATAGGAAAATTTGTTAGCCAAATGGGAAAAATATTGGCCAAGTAAACACATATTTCAACCAAACTTATAAATATGTCATCCAAATTTACAAAAAAATAGGAAAATTTGTCGACCAAGTAAGAAAATATATTACCAAAAATGAAAAAGATACAAATTAAAGTGAATAAAATATCAACCAAATTAAGAAATGTGTATGGTAAAGTAAGAAAAAAGTTGGCCAAAGTAATAAATACGCTAGCCAAATGAAGAAATATTAACCAAAAGGAGAAAAAATTATAGCAAACTAAGAAATTTGCTTTCACAACTTGTCGAATTGCCCTACCAACTACCCCATTTGCTTTCACAACTTATCAAATTGACCAATTAACCTCACAGATTCCCCACTGACTGTCACAATTTTACCACTTGCCATTACAACGTGTCGAATCCCTCTCACAATTTACCCAAAGGGGTTTACTATAGGTATTATATATCCACAATCAAGCGCTCTCACACTCACAAGAATAACGAAATACTGGGATTTAAACCTGTTTTTAATCAATTTCTTTGTTTGCAGTCAAAGCATAGAAATTCCGCCAACCACCTTGTTGTTGAAGTATCCAAGGACTTAGTTTATCAGCCATATATTCGCCTACAGATTTAGCGAAGTCCTCTTCCAGGTCTTGGACATTCACATCGGCGTTGTAAGAATTATCAACCAGATGCTTACCCAGACGCATGCCAAAGGTAAACAGCATAATTATTCTCCCATAGTTGATGACGTTATCACCAAAGAATTCATCACTGACTAAAACAAAGAATGGGAAAACATGTTCGGGCTTGATACTGTCTTCTAGTCTCGTGAACAACACAGATTGTTGTTTGGCTATTTGACCGACTAAACCAGACAACGTCGAGTTATTTGCCTTTTTGTAATTGTAGGAACTAATAATAGTCAGCGCCATATTCACCATCTCGCTATGAACTTGTTTCAAGTCAATCGTTGCTTGTGTCATTATTATACTGATAGCTAACGTTCATCAAAAGATGTCTAGCAGTCAAACTGCTGATCCACTATTGTGAAACGGTGCAAAGTGGTCAAAATGGATAATAACGTAATACTTGTATAAAGACATGGACTCGTCTCTTCTGGTGGGTCAAATTACCCAACCTAATGGAGATAAAACGGTTGTCACCGAAACCACTAGACGCGTGTTGAATGTTCTTGTCGAACTTTACTTTTTAAATTTTAATTAACAGTGACCATACTGATCGATAATCACATCCCTTGTCTAAAACACGCGTCTAGTGGTTTCGGTGACAACCGTTTTATCTCCATTAGGTTGGGTAATTTGACCCACCAGAAGAGACGAGTCCATGTCTTTATACAAGTATTACGTTATTATCCATTTTGACCACTTTGCACCGTTTCACAATAGTGGATCAGCAGTTTGACTGCTAGACATCTTTTGATGAACGTTAGCTATCAGTATAATAATGACACAAGCAACGATTGACTTGAAACAAGTTCATAGCGAGATGGTGAATATGGCGCTGACTATTATTAGTTCCTAAAATTACAAAAAGGCAAATAACTCGACGTTGTCTGGTTTAGTCGGTCAAATAGCCAAACAACAATCTGTGTTGTTCACGAGACTAGAAGACAGTATCAAGCCCGAACATGTTTTCCCATTCTTTGTTTTAGTCAGTGATGAATTCTTTGGTGATAACGTCATCAACTATGGGAGAATAATTATGCTGTTTACCTTTGGCATGCGTCTGGGTAAGCATCTGGTTGATAATTCTTACAACGCCGATGTGAATGTCCAAGACCTGGAAGAGGACTTCGCTAAATCTGTAGGCGAATATATGGCTGATAAACTAAGTCCTTGGATACTTCAACAACAAGGTGGTTGGCGGAATTTCTATGCTTTGACTGCAAACAAAGAAATTGATTAAAAACAGGTTTAAATCCCAGTATTTCGTTATTCTTGTGAGTGTGAGAGCGCTTGATTGTGGATATATAATACCTATAGTAAACCCCTTTGGGTAAATTGTGAGAGGGATTCGACACGTTGTAATGGCAAGTGGTAAAATTGTGACAGTCAGTGGGGAATCTGTGAGGTTAATTGGTCAATTTGATAAGTTGTGAAAGCAAATGGGGTAGTTGGTAGGGCAATTCGACAAGTTGTGAAAGCAAATTTCTTAGTTTGCTATAATTTTTTCTCCTTTTGGTTAATATTTCTTCATTTGGCTAGCGTATTTATTACTTTGGCCAACTTTTTTCTTACTTTACCATACACATTTCTTAATTTGGTTGATATTTTATTCACTTTAATTTGTATCTTTTTCATTTTTGGTAATATATTTTCTTACTTGGTCGACAAATTTTCCTATTTTTTGTAAATTTGGATGACATATTTATAAGTTTGGTTGAAATATGTGTTTACTTGGCCAATATTTTTCCCATTTGGCTAACAAATTTTCCTATTTAGGTCGATATTTTTCTACCTTTGGTTAATAATTTTCTTCGTGTGGGTTAACAAAGTTTCCTACTTTTCATAAATTTGGCAGAGATTTTTATAAGTTTGGTCGATATTTTTTCACATCTGGTTAACAAAGTTTCCTATTTTTCATAAATCTACCGGAGATTTTTATAACTTTGGTCGACATATTTCTATATTTACCCAATATTTTTATTACTTTGGTCAACATGGATGATATATTTATAAGTTTGGTCAGCCTTTTAGTTGATTTGGCTGCACTTATTTTCCTAGTTCGGTCGACATGTTTCTTAGTTTGATCAATATTTTCCCCTTTTGGCTAATACATTTTCCTGACTTTTATAACTCTGGGTGAGCTATTTTTTACTTGGCCACTATTTTTTCCTACGTTTTATAATTTGTTGAGCTATTTATGTATTTGACCGACCTTTTTCCCATTTCGGCTGACAAATGTTCCTACTTTTTATAAGATTAGATGAAATATTGCTCTCTTTGGTCGATATTTTTTTCTCATTAGGTTAACAAATGTTCCTAATTTTTTACAATTTTGTTGTAAATATTTCTTTACAGGGTCAATATTTTTCTCATTAGGTTAACAAATTTTTTATAAGTTTTGACGAGACATTTATAAGTTTAACCGATATTTTCACATTTGGCTAACATGATTTCCTTCTTTTTATGAAATCGGACGAGGCATTTATAATTTTTACCGATATTTTTCACCTTGGTTGTAGACAATGAGTATTTTCTGCAATCTATATTAGGTGTGGGTAATACACAAAGTGAGCAAGCAGATTTAACTGGTTGTGTTACTATGGTCGTCAGCGTATTTAAAATGATATTTTTAACTTTCTCGGTACTGTGGTAAAGAGGTAATTGCATAATTAAGTTTATATCTGTTGTTCTCAATCAGAGGCCGAAAAAAGCATTGTCTTGTCCTGTTGTATTGACTCTAGACACAAATGCTGTTGGTAACCCAGTGTCAATCTTAGTAACTTGTAGGTGTTGTGTCGTTCATAGAGCCTATACTTGTGTATGGATGTAAAGCGCGACTGGCTGAAATTTGTTGTTAGAAAACACATGTATATATATTCATATATACATATACTACGAAAGCATATTTTGAAGCCTCAAAATTTGACTTCTTCAGACATTACATTAGTTTTCATGGGGGACATGAATGCATAGGGTGATTTAAATATAACAAGATTTACGTTTCCAAGGAGATAACACACAGACTATGTTTTCGTTGAAAATTCGCTGTTTTCTCTAAGCAGACTGTCACTTTTGTCACAGCCAGTGTAGATGGTCATGTGTTTGTTATGGGTATTATTAACGTAAATGTTTATTCTGTTTGTAGTGTAAGGGTCCTTCTCTTCCATCGATAAGTTTTAAAAAACCAATGACCAAGCCCTATAAGACACATATGACAACCGCATCTATCCTACTTCATTCATGTAAATTTGGTCCACAGTGTCCACTTTGGTAAGATTTTACAACAATAGACTGGAGCATGAAACAGGAAACGTTACGTGAATAACGGTACACCGAGAGTCAATACGCTTGGATTTGTATTCTCACGACACTTTTACTATGTATCTATGGTTGTTTCCTGACAGGCTTCATCAATCAGACTCCCATCAAAGGATGGCGGCATGCACAAAATTGTTGGCAACAATATAGAATAGCTTGTGGGCTCTGGGTTTAAGTGTTAGTCTGTTACGCTGACGTGAGGGGCGATCGGTGTATTTTGGTCGCAATATAGAACAGATAGCGGTCACGCTATTTAACAGTTAGGCCGTTACGCTGACATAATGGCATGTTGTGTGTACCATTCGTATGTAACTAATACACCAATGTATTCATACCGTTGTGTCCCGGGAAGGTTAACCCAGTCAACAAATGCCCGCAGAAGTCGGATGTGTCGGCCTAACAGCGCAAGAACGCAGCTCTGCTGTAAACAGGCACAACGCAGTCACATCCGGAAAAAAAAAATCAAAAAAATCCGGATGAACGCAAAAGAAGAAGAAGATACCGTTGTGTTTTTCACTTATTTGCTAATGTAACACTGGTGTTTTTTACTTTTTTTTTGTGTTTTTTATAATTTTATACACATCACTGTATTTATTTTATTATGTAATTTAACTTGTAATAATATACTTGAATTCTTTAAACTACTGCCTAGTTAGGCCTCTCAAAACCTGTTGATCGGAGATGTAAACTCCATCACAGCTAATTAACACAACCAATATTTCCGCCACACAACCCCGTCGGAATCGAAGCTGTTACCTCCATATGATCTATGGTACCCTCTAGACTCGTATTGTTCTTTTTGGTCAGCTGTCTGTCGTTGGTACACAGTGTATAAGACACCTCTTTCTGGTAGGATTAGACTGTCTATTTACCCTCTCAGATCGATTGCAGTCTTTGGTTTCTAAAATAATGCTTCGCGGAGACGCAACATTTCGTTTCACCATTATTTCATTGTTGGCTTTGTTGAGGGCCACGCGACCTATCCCGCATCGGTTATCTGTCATCTTCACTGGGTACCAAGTATCTGATTAATATCTCCAGATGGTACCACCACAGTTAAACTACACATAGTCACTCTTCCACCTCTGTTTGAGTGGAGGGCACGGTAAACAACTCCAGATCAGAATGAAGACACTCACAAGATTTGGATTAACCCGCACCTTGAGGTTAATATTTGGGCTTCTAATACGGCACTTCGCAACTGCAATAATGCCATTACCCTTCTTCGCTGTCTGATTTTGGTGAAGAGTAGGCGAAATCTGTAACACCGATTCTGTGTGGATATTATTATGGTAGCACATCTATTTCGTTTTCTAAAACTAGCTACCTTTGTTATCATTATATACCTAGCCAACCCTGTGTATATTTATTTACAAATACTTACATAATAACCGACCTCAAATTTGTCATTTTGGTTAATAATAACCGCAAAATGTCTCTGTATTTCATAGAACCTGTACTTTTTTATGACTGTGAAGCGGGCGCAATGAGCAGACAAGATGAAAAACATCAGTGAAGATATGGTGAAAATATACATATCAAGACCAGATAGAACAACAAATTACCAAGTCCCACTAGAAACAAATGAAAAACCGTATCTACAACACACTTTTCTTCCACTCTTAATGTTTAAGTTTGAGCGACATCTGTCTTTTCTAACGTGTGACATGCGGAATTGTGTCCTTAGAAATCACCTTGAATATATCTTCATATTTACATATGATATGAAAACATATTTTGAAGCCGCATATGTGGCTTTAGGTCTTATACTAATTGTCGAATGAAATATGAACGCCAAGGATGAACTACATGGGTACCAGTTAATGAATGTTTGTTGTTTATTAGTAATTTTTTTAGTCGTTCTTCGTGTTTCCGATCGGTACAGCCGTACTGATTTCACATTAAAGCTAAATATTCAAATACTATTCAGATTGCTTCTGTTAAATATGTTCACAAGAACTGACATTAACATAGTTATATGCTTTTCTCACGCCGGTAGATCTCCGTTTTTTCGTCGTTTTATTAATTACTAGCTGACCCTGCCCGGCTTCGCCCAGACCCTGGTGGGGAGCATCTCATTTAATTCATATAAGTAGTCATATAAGTTCCCGTTCCCGTTACCGACTATCTGTCTGTCTGTCTTGGGTAAATGGAGGAGGGAGGAGGAAGAGGGAGATGGAGGAGGGAGGAGGAGGGCGGAGACAGGAGGAGTAGGGAGGAATAGGAGGGAGGAGGAGGAGGGAGGAGGAAAGAGGTAGGGGGAGGAGGAGGTAGAGGGAGGAGAAGGAGGAAGGAAGAGGGAGGAGGGAGAGGGAGGAGGAAGAGGAGGAGGGTGGAGGGAGGAGGTAGAGGGAGGAGGTAGAGGGAGGAGGAAGAGGAGGGAGAGGGAGGAAGAGGGAGGAGGAAGAGGGAGGAGGGAGGGGGAGGAGGAAGAGGGAGGAGGAGGAGGAAGAGGGAGGAGGAAGAGGAGGAAGAGGAGGGAGAGGGAGGAGGGGAAGAGGAAGAGGGTAGGAGGAGGAGGGGAGAGGAGGAGGAGGAGAAGGGAGGAGGAGGGAGGAGGTAGTAGGATGGAGAAGTAAGAGGGAGGAGGTAGGAGGAGGAGGAGGGACGAGGAGGCAGGAGGAGGAAGAGGGTAGGAGGAGGAAGAGGGGAGAGGAGGAGAAGAATGGAGAAGGAGGGAGGAGGAGAAGGAGGAGTGAGGAGGAGAAGGAGGAGGCAGAGGGAGAAGAAGGAAGGAGGAGGAGGAAGGAGGGAGAGGAAGGAGGGAGAATGAGGAGGGGAGGAAGGAAAGGGAGGTGGAGGAGGAGGAGGTAGAGGGAGGAGGAGGAGGAGGGAGGAAAAGGGAGGAGGAGGGAGGAGAAGGAAGAAGGAGGAGGAAGAGGGAGGAGGAGGAGGTAGAGGGAGGAGGAGGGAAGAGGGAGGAGGAGGAAGGAGGAGGAAGAGGGAGGAGGAGGGAGGAGGAGGAGTGAGGAGGTAGAGGGAGGAGGAGGAGGGAGGAAAAGGGAGGAGGAGGGAGGAGAAGGAAGAAGGAGGAGGAGGGAGGAGGTAGAGGGAGGAGGAGGAGGAGGGAGGAGGAGGAGTGAGGAGGTAGATTGAGGAGGAGGAGGGAGGAAAAGGGAGGAGGAGGGAGGAGAAGGAAGAAGGAGGAGGAAGAGGGAGGAGGAGGATGGAAGAAGGAGGAGGAAGAGGGAGGAGGAGGATGGAGGAGGGAGAGGGAGGAAGAGGGAGGAGGAGGAAGGAGGAGGAAGAGGGAGGAGGAGGATGGAGGAGGGAGAGGGAGGAGGGGAAGAGGAAGAGGGTAGGAGGAGGAGGAGGGGAGAGGAGGAGAAGAATGGAGAAGGAGGGAGGAGGAGGGAGGAAGAGGAAGAGGGAGGAGGAGGAAGGAGGAGGGGGAGGGAAGAGGAGGGAGAGAGGAGGAGGGAGAGGGAGGGAGGAGGGAGGAGGAAGAAGGAGGAGGAGGGAGGATGAGAACGCAGGAGGAGGAGGAGGAGGGAGGAAGAGGGAGGAGGAGGAAGGAGGAGGGGAGGAAGAGGAGGAGAGAGGAGGAGGGAGGGGGAGGAGGAGGGAGGAGGAAGAAGGAGGAGGAGGAGGGAGGATGAGAACGCAGGAGGAGGGAGAGGGAGGAGGATGAGAAGGAGAGAGGAGGTGGAGAGAGGAAGAGGTAGAAGGAGGAGGGAGAAGGAGGAGGGAGGAGAAGGAGGGGGAGGAGGAGGAGGAGGAATAATGAGGAGGGAGGAGGAGGAAGAGGGAAGAGGAGGGATGTGGAGGACGGAGGAGGAGGGAGGAGGTAGAGGGAGGAGTAGGAGAAAGGAAAGGGAGGAGGAGAGAGGAGGAGAAGTGAGGAGGTAGGAGGAGGAGGAAGAGGGAGGAAGAGGAAGAGGAAGAGGGAGGAGGAGGAAAGGGAGGAGGAGGATGGAAGAAGGAGGAGGTAGAGGGAGGAGGGGGAGGGGAAGAGGAAGAGGGTAGGAGGAGGAGGGGAGAGGAGGAGGAGGAAGAGGGAGAAGGGAGGAGGAGGGAGGAGGTAGTAGGATGATTGATTGCCATCCCACCAGGTTAATATGTTATCGCGGACCTCAGAGAGAAGTGTCTATGTAAAAGACCATTTCCTGGACGTACGTATTTTGGGAGGGGGAGGAGGGAGGAGGGAGGAGGAGGAAGAAGAAAAAAAAACTACGACAGTTGGCATCTCTGGAATGAAAGGAAGGCGTGTAGAAAATTTCATCTCAATCGGATGGGCCGTTTGCGAGCGTATAAAGGACATACATACATACATACAGAGATACGCACATCCTAATTTATATATAAGATTTCTAGTCAAATGTCTTCATTTAATTTCTGTAATAAAATAACTTCATCTAATTTAAATTGTCAACTGCCTTCATATAATTTATGTAATCAACAGACACTGCGCAGGCTCTGTAATATTTAGTGGAGGCGGTTGTTGCACACGGTGAACAACTAGGGTTAGAATTAAATTATAAAACGACACGGGTTATGATTGTCACTATGAAAAACGAAATACCACGATGTAATATACATGTAAGTGGGAATATTCTGAAACAAGTGAATAGATAGATACAAGAATCTCAGAACATTCATAACAACTGATGGGAGATGCCTTGAAGAGATTAGCACAAGAATCGCCGTGGCGAAAATAACATTTTGCAAGATAAAAAACATAACAACCAGCAAAAAGATGGCAATTGCTACGTGAAAAAGAGTGTTGCGGCGCTACATAGAACCTGTACTTTTGTATGAATGTGAAGACATTGAACAGTCCCGCTGAATCTGCGGGCTGTGGAACTTAGGTTTTTTGAGAAAAAAGCAAAGCGATACCGCTGGATTCGAACCTCGGGGGCCTATGTTGGCTATAGTTAGCGACCAGGGGCGTGATTCGAACCGCCAATTATACCACTTAGCTCCGTTAAACACTCGACTACTACTACACTACTCCACCACACCGTAGGACTCGAACCCGTCAAGCGCTATGGCAGCAACTAGACACCACTGTTATACGTTTACGGCTTAGTATACACTTAAAAAAAGCCGCCGAGGGTGGACATCCTTATCGACCAGCAGCGTGAAACGACTCTCAAACGATGCCTACGGCACCACCTAGCCCCGTTACACACTCGACCACCACCCAGCACACACCAACCACACAGTAGGATCGACCCTGTCGCATGGTAGGGGACCCACTAGACACCCCAGTTACACAATGGTGATATCCCACTATGATCAACTACACACCCCCTATGAAAACTAGGTGTGGTCAAGTGGTAACCTTACCAGCGAAAAAGAATCGAGCTTCGAACCTATTACCTCCATATGAGGGAGCCTATGGTTCCAACTAGCTTGTGTACGTCTATACAAACGGGAAGATAATTTTTTTTTTCTTCTTTACCCTGGCTGACAGCTTTATCACGCGCATCTCCAATGCGACGGTGTTACCATACAAATGTGAAGACAAGGAAGGGTTCTACAGCTGGTCACATCTTCTGAATCAATTAGCAAACCTGCCGCCGCCGTTATCGAACTCATCTTTACTGAGCCTACCCACCTAGTTCAGTTGATCTTTCGCACAGTTTCATTACCATATTTCCTTGTTTAATTTTGCCGAGTGTTGCAACAGCTGTTATATGATAAAGATCATGGTGGTTGCCCGGTTTGTTATGCCGTCTATACAAACGGGAACCTAATTAATGCATTACACCGGCTGACATCTTCTGAATCAATTAGCAAATATGGCGCCATAGTTATCGAGCTCATCTTCACTTAACCTACCCACCTAGTTCAGTTGATCTTTCGCACAGTTTCATTACCATATTTCCTTGTTTAATTTTGCCGAATGTTGCAACAGCTGTTATATGATAAAGATCATGGTGGATGCCCAGTTTGTTGTGCCGTCTATACAAACAGGAAGCTTATCGCCACGGCGAAGATGAAAAACATATTGACCAGTAAAAAGATGGCAATTTCTACGAGAAAAAGAGTGTTGCGCTGTTACACAGAACCTGTAGTTTTGTATGAATGTGAAGACAATGAGCAGTCACGCTGAATCTGCTGGCTGTGGAACTTAGGTTTCTGAGGATAATGCAAAGCGATACGCTGGCTTCGAACCTCCGGGGCCTATGTTGGGTATAGTTAGCGACCAGGGGCGTGATTCGAACCGCCAATGATACCACCTAGCTTCGTTACACACTCACCCACTGCTACACTACCCCACGACCCAGTAGGATTCGAACCTGCTCACTACCCTGCATCCCGACACTGCTGAGTGTCTTGCATCCCGACCCTGCACTCACTTTACCACCCCACCCGACTCCGCTTGTTTGTCGACCACCTGATACCTCTTATGTCATCTATACAAACGGGAAGCTAATTAATGCATTACACCAGCTGACATCTTCTGAATCAATTAGCAAACCTGGCGCCATAGTTCAATTGATCTTTTCCTTTGTTACACATGATTAATATCACCAACTACCTTGCATAATTTACCGGCCATTTAAATTCTTTTTTTTTTTTTACCCACAGACAATCAAAAAAAAAAATATCGATCTAGGAAAAACACGAAGAATATTCGGCCGGGTGGTATGAATCTTCATACCACGCGGCATTGTCATAACAAGCGGCATACCACCTTTCATGACACATTTCATACCACAAAATATGGCACAAAGCGAATCGTTTCTATCCTTCCCTACTACTGGTGTGGACCTTAATGGCTTTCCATCACACAAGATAACCAGGGTATTTATCTTTCTGTCTTCTCCTTGCTCTTTCCCCATCGAGTTTGCCAGCTGTCACCAAGTTTTTAAGCTTATTTCTCCTCATAACATGCTCAGAAACTCTTGACTTTTTGCAAATAATTTTTCCTAATCAATTTATGGTTTTAATTTGTTTCTGAAAGGACTATCTCATTCATGTGTCTGTTTTTCCGATGTATTCTTTAAGATGTGTATGGTCTGGTATTTCTCTGATTGATCAGTATTCCTTAAGGGTGTAGGCCCTTTCGTTTTCTTCGAATTGCCTTTTTCGCATCATGAAAACTGAACTTTCTTCTGATAACGAATTAACATCGGTCCATGAGATATCTGAAAGTTCTAAAGATTAAGATATCTCAAAGATCTCAAGATTGAGATATCTGACATCACTGAAGATTGATATATCTCATAGCTATAAGGATTGAGATATCTCAAAGCTATACAGATTGAGATATCTCAAAATTCTAAAGATTGAGATATCATGTCAAAGATCTAAAGACAATTCCCTGCTGATTGCAAAACGTTGGAAATTTGTGGGTGATGGTTAAGAATGATGCTTCCGTTAGTTTTAAATTCGACTGGATTCATGATTTGTGGGATGCAACGGTTATTCATTCCCATTAACAAACTGGCTCATCTTTGATAGTCATAGCAGTGTAGTGGCTAGCATGTCAACCTACCGGCTCTGTGGTGATGAATTCGAATTGGCATCGAGTTGGAATTTTCAAAACTGAACTCCCAGAGTCGACCCAGAATAAAATGGAGTTCCAGGTAATGTCTTGGAAGCAGAGGCAGCAGAGTGAAATCCATAACATCGCTCACTTGAGTGCCGATTGGTGTAAACAAATGTGGAGTTAGCACCATATATACAGTTCACCTCAAAGCGGGAAAAGGAGTCATAAATGTCTTCTCCTTCGTCTGCTTATCGAAAGAGGTGTTCCAAGAGCAAGGGCAGTAGTTCATGTTCTGCTTCTAGTTGAGCAGAATCATCAATACATATGACTGATAATGCCATGAGCGTGGTAGGACGAAGGCTTGACGCCTGCGCTCGTCGTCCGCTAAGTGAGAGACAGACTGGCCATATACTCCTCCGTGCACTAGGCCTACTAAAGGTGATGGTTTTAGGATTTACAGACTCAGCAGGCTCATGTTCATAGACGTGTCATTATTATTATTATTATTATTATTATTATTATTATTATTATTATTATTATTATTATTATTAATTTATTTATTTATTTATTTGTCATTGTACACGCCGTTTTTTTTAAATATATTATATATACATATAAGTAGTATGTTCTGTGCATACGTCTACGTCATCCAACAGTCTAATAATACAAACAGAACCAAGTGCGATGTTTCGTTTCACCTCACATGTTTATACCATTATACTCATTACATGCAGTAACATTAGTATCAGTTCTGACTACATCTCCGGTTGTTGTTGTTGTTGTTGTTGTTGTTGTTGTTGTTGTTGTTGTTGTTTTGTTATTGTTATTTTATTTGTCCATAACCGGTTGTTGCTATTACGCCCTTTTCTGTCATTGCGTCTGTGGCCTGTGGGCAGTGCGGGCAGTTCCACAATCCCACATACAGGGTTCGAATCCAGTCGCAGTCTTCTGTTTGTTCTTCTTTCTTTCGCCTGAAATTTATTGTCTATGCCTGCAATGTTGTGTCTTGTATTTACTTCACTGTCTTTTTAAATTCACTCATTGGTCCGTCTGCAGCGCCAGTCCGCATGTGTACATGGAATGAGCGCCGGTTGTTCCGAAAGCTATGACAAACTACTGAACATACTATTGCCTAGAGAAATACAAGCAAAAAAAAATTCTGAGATTGATAGTGGCGTCCTGTAAAGAGATCTGGAACTAATTAACTGTTACTGTAATGTTGACCTTCTACACGCCACGCTTTTCCCATTACACATGCCACTACCACTACACACCATGTTTATCCTATTACACATGCCACTACCACTACACGCCATGTTTATCCTATTACACATGCCACTACCACTACACGCCATGTTAATCCTATTACACATGCCACTACCACTACACGCCATGTTTGTCCTATTACACATGCCACTACCACTACACGCCATGTTTGTCCTATTACACATGCCACTACCACTACACGCCATGTTTGTCCCATTACACATGCCACTACCACTACACGCCATGTTTGTCCTATTACACATGCCACTACCACTACACGCCATGGTTATCCTATTACACATGCCACTACCACTACACGCCATGTTTATCCTATTACAAATGCCACTACCACTACACGCCATGTTTATCCTATTACACATGCCACTACCACTACACGCCATGTTTATCCTATTACACATGCCACTACCACTACACGCCATGTTTATCCTATTACACATGCCACTACCACTACACGCTATGTTGTCCTATGACTCATGAAACTACCACTACACGCCATGTTTATCCTATTACACATGCCACTACCACTACACGCCATGTTTATCCTATTACACATGCCACTACCACTACACGCCATGTTTATCCTATTACACATGCCACTACCACCACACGCCATGTTTATCCTATTACACATGCCACTACCACTACACGCCATGTTTATCCTATTACACATGCCACTACCACTACACGCCATGTTTGTCCTATTACACATGCCACTGACACTACACGCCATGTTTGTCCTATTACACATGCCACTACCACTACACGCCATGTTTGTCCTATTACACATGCCACTACCACTACACGCCATGTTTGTCCTATTACACATGCCACTACCACTACACGTCGTGTTTGTCCTATTACACATGCCACTACCACTACACGTCGTGTTTGTCCTATTAGACATGCCACTACCACTACACGCCATGTTGTCCTATTACACATGCCACTACCACTACACGCCATGTTTATCCTATTACACATGCCACTACCACTACACGCCATGTTTATCCTATTACACATGCCACTACCACTACACGCCATGTTTATCCTATTACACATGCCACTACCACTACACGCCATGTTTATCCTATTACACATGCAACTACCACTACACGCCATGTTTATCCTTTTAGACATGCCACTACCACTACACGCCATGTTTATCCTTTTAGACATGCCACTACCACTACACGCCATGTTTATCCTATTACACATGCCACTACCACTACACGCCATGTTTATCCTATTACACATGCCACTACCACTACACGCCATGTTTATCCTATTACACATGCCACTACCATTACACGCCGTTTTTTTTTTTTTCTTCCTATTACTCGCTATTACCGAGCAGCATCGTGCAGACGTTGCAGCCATGGATTGTTCAAATAAACAGTGTGAATATGCAGAAAAGGAATATAACGTAACTGGATTACAAATAATTCTCAATTTCCTTTGCAATCCGTGCCCTGAATATATTTGTGACTGATAATTCTGACTGTCAAAACGACCGATCCTGTGAAGGTATGAGTCCTTTCTTCTCTAACAAATATGCAAGATGAAAACGGCACTGTAGTCTGTGTGTGTGTGTGTGTGTGTGTGTGTTCGTGTGTGTTTTTTTTTTTTGGTGTTCGTTACCTTTGAATTCAAGCGTAGTCCATACACGTGATAATACTCTTTGTGGACTGGACTGAGTTTTGCGTGTGGGAGTAGCTTTCCATATTAGTGTCCCTAGCTTTCAGGCGAACCCTCCACGACTTCAGAGGTGCTTACAATTTACTTCCCGAAGGCAAAGGACGAGATGGCAACATTTTAGTCCATCTGACTGGTGTAGGGGTTGAACCCCGTACCTTCGCATCAGAAAACCGGATTTTGAAGGAATGAGCGCTTTTAACCATTTGGTCATGCTGACCTCCCGACACTGTAGTGATGAGTGGGATGTTTTAGAATGTTGGTTAGTATTAAAGTAACACCTCGAAAATGCTTATGAAATGTACAGCTTATCATGTTTTAATTTGCGAACATCGAAACCGATTTCAAAATATAATCAATATGCAACCATTATTCAAACATCTATCGCATCTAACGATAGTACAGAAATCGCGCCAAACGACATAAATAGCATAATCTATTGAAACTCTTGTTACTAGTGCCAAATATTTTCACCGCATTCTCTCTCTCTCTCTCTCTCTCTCTCTCTCTCTCTCTCTCTCTCTCTCTCTCTCTCGCTCTCGCTCTCTCTCTCTCTCTCTCTCGCTCTCTCTCTCGCTCTCTCGCTCTCTCGCTCTCTCTCTCTCTCTCTCTCTCTCTCTCTCTCTCTCTCTCTCTCGTTCACAATGGTGAAAACTGTGACAGTTAAGTGTTATATTACAGATAAAGAAGGTAACTGTCCGTAACACCCTTCGGCTCTTTAGTCAACACCAACTGTAATTAAAACATGGCCTACTAAGCCATAGGACAGGTTTCAAATTGATGTAATTGGGTAAACAGATGCAATGAGATAAATGATCATGTCTTCTGATAATGACTATGTACAATTATTACTCAGTCTGATCTGCCGTCCTCTATGAAGCACGCAGCATATATCGACTAGCGGTCATCTTGGTTAAGTTATAGAATGCGATCCATAGTTTCATCTTAATTTGTATAGCGTGTAATGGAAGAATTCCTCTGGGGATTTTATATTCTAAAATTACATATCCATAAATAAGAAATACCCGATTTTGCAGTTAAGACATTAGACCGTGTAATGAAGTGACAGGTACCTTAATGTGCGGTATTGTATTTCCTAAATTAAGCCGGATTGATTGACGTCTGCGGGAACCAGGTCTGCCTACCTCCGACACGAGATTTCTTCTCAAGTTTCCAAACAAAAGACGTAACTGGTCTATTAGAAATATGCTTCGCTCTGGCTACGTTAGTTTCCTACGGTCGAAAATGCCTATGTGAATCATATGTTCGGGTGATACACAAAATATAGACTTTGCCTACATAGCAGGAGCGGAGATTCAACATACCTCAAATGGAATTCTTCATTGAAGAAGCAGAATTGTGAAAGAAGAATGTTGAAATATCGCAGTTACCATTCTCTGCATTGAATTGATAGAAAGACAAATAAATAGACTTGTTCATCTTGCCAGAATGAACCCTATTAGAAATTGCTCTTTGTCTACACCTGAAAATGATCCGGCCATAGAGTCAGAAGTAGACAAGGAATCAGATTGATATATCTTAGCAAAATGCAAAACTCAATGCAGTGCAGGCATACAAAGCTCAAGATCAATAAGATCAGCTACCTCATACTCCTTATAGAAAATCTGGTCCAAGAATCACCGTCCCAATCATCAGCAGACGCCTTGCAAAGTCACGTAGGTGTTCATGTTACTACACAGGTCTTCGTCGTTGATGTTTTCGATCAATTTAGTTAAAGATATTCCTTCATGCCACCTTCTGAGACCACCCAGCTCCATTTCTCTAGACCTGACTCTTCGTCCGCTCATCTCTCCTGTCACTATGTTATTCTCCAATGCTTCTCTTCTCGCTATATGACTAATGAAGGATGTGGTTCTCTTATCGTGTATATGGTAACATATATAATTGACAAACGCCAAAACATTAAATTTAAATGTTGCATGTCCTTTGCAAACCAAGAAGACGGTGGAGAGATAATATATATGCAGACCTACAAGCACTTGGAATCAACGACTGGCAGGAGAGGGTCAACCAGAGAGACGAATGGAGACGGCTTGTATCTGCAGCAAAGAACCTCAAAGGCTCGGAACGCTGAAGAAGAAGAAGAAGATGTCCTTTGCAAGACGTTGCGATAAACGCCATGTTGATTTTCTAGTCTCGTGTATAATCAGAAGTTTACCTTTTTCTGAACGAGCAGTCAGCGTTGAAGTACACCTTCATGCCGGTATGGGAGTTGAACCGCCTACCTCACCATCAGTGTACTGGAAGTTTAAAAGCGAGCGCTCTAATTCTTTCGTCAAGTATGTAGACTAGAAGTTAGAATCATTATCTACAGAAGAAAATTGTTCGATAGGCTCCGAAATGTGGTCTCATTAAGAACTAATAGTAAGTAAGTAGTAAATAAAAGCCCTAATTGTACACGCTTTGAGGCTTATAGCAGTCAACCCCAGCATGGGGGGTTGTTTGTGATTTACAATGCAAGTGATACTTTTAGTAGTTTGCCATTGCTTTCTAAACGACCGACGTCCATAACATTAAAATAATCGCAAGGCGGTCGATTCCATACTTTCGTTTGAAGTAATTTAGTCAGTTAAAATCACAAATGAACTAACAGAAAGTTATTATTGAGTGGGATTGGGATTTCCTTCTCATAATCATTATCTTGAAGTTCTTCAGTCCTGGGTCTGGTTGTGGAACTTTCTGACCATTCCATTTTATGTACCCTATTCTTTGATTCATTGTACTTCTGCACTGATATATTTGATTTACAAATATTTTAGTAGTCTACCCCGTACCCGTTCTCGAGCATTTTGCCGTCTTGTACTTTTTGAGTGTAGCTCTTCATGTCTTAAAGTGTTACCAATTCATACGAGTCTTGGATGTTTGATTACTTTAAGAAATGATGTTCTCGTGTCTGCACATCTTCTTATAATCTGTACGATGTCACAAATAATCAATGAGCAAACATTATTTGAGAAAAATAAAGCCATTGATGTGGAAATTATTTATATTCTTTTATATACTTTTATGATAAAATTATGCTGCCAAAGAAAATTTAATTGAAATGCAGCTGTTTTAAGATGAACTACTTATTGAAAGCAAGACTACATAATTTTAAAAGTCTAAAGCTAAATTAGAACGTATTTGTCAAGTCGAAAATAGTAATGACAATCTAATTGCTTGATGTTAAGTACTGAGGAATGAACGCATTAAGTATAACTAATTAGTTTTACTAAGAAATTATCCTACTTGGGAGGAAAATCAGACACATGTATGGTCTATTAGACAGTTTACATTTTCCATTAATTAGATGCCTAGTGGTGATTGTAGATGATGAACATTCTGTACTTGCGACCTTCTTACTAGTCCCTACAATTAACTTTACCTCATACTTCCTATATATAGATGGATAACCATCTGTATGTATTTCACACTTGCTCGCTTTTGTCTATAATGGTGCAACAATTCTTCACCCCTGTCAGGTATTGTATATGATGAATCACCATGACCTAAAGCCTGCTTGCTATTGTACATGGTAGATGAATCATTATTACCTCACGGCGGTTGTATACTATAGATGAAAGATGATTGGATGTCACGCGCGCTTACTCTTGTGGATGACAGATGAATCATCATAACGTAACGACACCTTGCTACTATAGATGTAGAATCAACTCTACTTCACGCCTTGCGATTGTAGATCGTGAACCGTATTTCCTTTACGCCAACTTGCTCTTGTAGATAATGAACCGTATTTCCTTCACGCCTACTTGCTATTTTATATAATGAGCCGCCTTTATTTTACTCCTACTTACTATTGCAGATAATAAACCATATGTCTTTCACTTCAACTTGCTATTGTAGATAATAAACCATATTTCATTTACACCTTCTTGCTAGTTTACGGTCACCAGTCTTTAAAAGAAAACAGTCAAAGACTCATTTCCACGCCTTGAGTCTATTGGGTATATGGTGCCATTCCTACAGTCATATTGACTACTCGTCACTTCATGGGTGGCGCGATCAATATCACACCTACCGTCTGTACTCACAGAACACGTCCTGCCACCCATTTATAGGCTGTTTCAACAGGGGAGCCTAGATCAGTTTAAAAAACACACCCCGGCTTTATGGATTTGAACAGTTGACCACTGGGCCTGCAGGCCTGGACACACATCTTTACTTAACCTTAAAATATCTACTTAGCGGTCAATTATTTGTATTGCGTATCTGTTAGATAGTGAACGCAGTTGTCTTCCCGTCTCATTGAAAACAATCTCGTCTCGCATGACACCTATTGGTAGATTAAGGAAGTTATCTGCCATTGTTATATAACTACAATCTACCTATTTATATGACCACAATCTACCTATTTATATGACCACAATCTACCTATTTATATGACCACATTCTCTCTTCACTGTACACTACTTGTAGATAAAGGTAGTTATCTACATTGTTTGTTTTTTTTTAAATATGACCACAATCCACGTTTATTTACCACAATTTCCCTTCATGTTACAGTACTTGTAGATTAAGGAAGTTACCTACCTTTTTATGACAACAATCTCTCTTCACTTTATACCTACTTGTAGATTAAGGAAGTTATGTACCTTTTTTATATGAGCACTTTCTCTATTCACTTTATACCTACTTGTAGATTGAGGAAGTTATGTACCTGTTTTATATGAGCACATTCTCTATTCACTTTACACCTACTTGTAGATTGAGGAAGTTATGTACCTGTTTTATATGAGCACATTCTCTATTCACTTTACACCTACTTGTAGATTGAGGAAGTTAACTAACTTGTATTTGTGTGACCACAGTCTCTCCTAACTCTACACCTGCTTGTTAGATTAAGAAAGTTGTCCTTTTGTGCTACCACAGTCTCTTAGATAATGGATTTCCTGACAAATAACACTGGCAGCCGTCAGTGATAATTGAGAATTTACACCCTGATATTTTGTAACTCCGAGAGACAGTTTTATGTATAGTGTTATCTGTTTTGACATACAGCTGCCAAAACGACGTCAACAGTGTTTTTTTTTTTTTTTCAAATGTTGCTGTGTATATAAACTTCTGTCAACTTCACATTTCATACGTAAACGCATCTTTTAATATTTCTGCTTGTTATATTTTTATACCGAAGGTATCTGAAATGTATAGTATATATTTCTTATTTACATAGTTTAATGTTCAGATCATTTGCGGGTTTATTTTCATCCTCTTCATTATTTGCACTAATGTTTCCGAGAACATTGTGTCTGATTTTATCTCCGTTCATTTATTTTCTCAATAATGATAAATACCGCAGGTTAAAAATATTATGTGGTTGCGTTGTTATTGAGTTGGAATAATATGATATGGTTCCGTGCTTACTGAGTCGGAAGAATATTATATTTTTGTGTGCTTATTAAATTAGACGACACAGTTATAGGACTGCTATTGTTTCCATACTTTCGTTTGAAGTAATTTATTCTGCTGCAGTAACCGTTATAACGTATATTTTTTAGTATAGCTTTGTGACGGAGGTCAGTGTGGCCGAGGGGTGTATTGAGCTAGCATTTAAACTTCCTGTGCGCTGAATGTGGTGTAGTGGATTCATTCTCTACATCGGTCAGTTGGACTTCAATGTTGACGTCTTGTTTAGAAATTAATGGCAAACTATTCAACGTAGAATTCTCTAGAAAATCAATCGGAGTTGATCGCACCGTATTTTAGTGGACATGTGACATGTTTGCGTTGTTTTATGAGAGGTAGACCTATTGAGTACAGTCAAGTCCATGCCACCATCAATGTGTAGCTTGTGCTCGATACTAACCTACAGTGTGTGGATTGTGCTGGACATCCACCTTCAGTGTGTGGATTGTGCTGGACACCCACCTACAGTGTGTGGATTATGCTGGACATCCACCTTCAGTGTGTGGATTGTGCTGGACACCCACCTACAGTGTGTGGATTATGCTGGACATCCACCTACAGTGTGTGGATTGTGCTGGACACCCACCTACAGTGTGTGGATTGTGCTGGACACCCACCTACAGTGTGTGGATTGTGCTGGACACCCACCTGCAGTGTGTGGATTGTGCTGGACATCCACCTACAGTGTGTGGATTGTGCTGGACATCCACCTACAGTGTGTGGATTGTACTGGACACCCACCTACAGTGTGTGGATTGTGCTCGACACCCACCTACAGTGTGTGGATTGTGCTGGACATCCACCTACAGTGTGTGGATTGTGCTGGACACCCACCTACAGTGTGTGGATTGTGCTGGACACCCACCTACAGTGTGTGGATTGTGCTGGACACCCACCTACAGTGTGTGGATTGTGCTCGACACCCACCTACAGTGTGTGGATTGTGCTGGACATCCACCTTCAGTGTTTGGATTGTACTGGACACCCACCTACAGTGTGTGGATTGTGCTCGACACCCACCTACAGTGTGTGGATTGTGCTGGACACCCACCTACAGTGTGTGGATGGGCAAGGGTTCGATGTCAGCTCTTGCCACTCTCTACAGTAAGGAAGAGACTGACCACCTATACCCCATACACATGAACCTACAATTATGTGGTGGCTTTAACATTCACACGCCCACGGAAGGATCCCGCTACGGGACTTAAACACAATTTGTGTGTCTATCTACAATCAGTTAAATATACAAGTAAATATCCCTTTTACAGGCCTTAAAGAATATTAGGTATATGATGCTCGACCCACATTTGAATAAACCAATCGGCACTAAGTGGGTGCTGTGGTCGGTATCACGAGGGCCGCATTGACTTCCCAAGACTTTACCTGGTGCCAATTATAGAGTGGGTCGACCTGAAATGCTCGGTCAATTAAAAAAAAAACTTTCGAATCCGCCGCGTCGCGGATCGACCCCATTACCACTGGGCGGCTGACGAGCTTCTGCCAACAACGCTACCACAGCTTCAATCAACAACGCTATCACAGCTTCTTTCAAAAACAATATCGCAGATTCTACCAACAACGATACCGCAGCTTCTACCACAGCTTCTACCAACAAAGCTACCAATAACTATACTACCGCAGCTTCTACCAACAACGCTACCGCAGCTTCTACCAACAACGCTACCGCAGCTTCTACCAACAACGCTACCGCAGCTTCTACCAACAACGCTACCGCAGCTTCTACCAACAACGCTACCGCAGCTTCTACCAACAACGCTACCGCAGCTTATACAGCAGGTTCTACCAGCAACGCTACCGCAGCATCTACCAATAACGCTACCGCAGCTTCTACCAACTACGCTACCGCAGCGTTTAGCAACAATGCTACCGCAGCATCTACCGCAGCTTCTACCAACAACGCTACCGCAGCTTCTACCAACAACGCTACCGCAGCTTCTACCAACAACGCTACCGCAGCTTCTACCGCAGCTTCTACTAACAACGCTACCGCAGCTTCTACCAACAACGCTACCGCAGCTTCTACCAACAACGCTACCGCAGCTTCTACTAACAACGCTACCGCAGCTTCTACCAACAACGCTACCGCAGCTTCTACCAACAACGCTACCGCAGCTTCTACCAACAACGCTACCGCAGCTTCTACCGCAGCTTCTACTAACAACGCTACCGCAGCTACTACAAACTATACTACAGCAGTTTCTACCAACAACGCTACCGCAACTTCTACCAACAACGCTACCGCAACTTCTACCAACAACGCTACCGCAACTTCTACCGCAGCTACTACAAACTATACTACGGCAGCTTCTACCAACAACGCTACCGCAGCTTCTACCGCATCTTCTACCAACAACGCTACCGCAACTTCTACCGCAGCTACTACAAACTATACTACCGCAACTTCTACCAACAACGCTACCGCAGCTTCTACCAACAACGCTACCGCAACTTCTACCAACGACGCTACCGCAGCTTCTACCGCATCTTTTACCAACAACGATACCGCAACATCTACCGCAGCTACTACAAACTATACTACCGCAGCTTCTACCAACACCGCTACCGCAGCTTCTACCAACAACGCTACCGCAGCTTCTACCAACACCGCTACCGCTGCTACTACCGCAGCTTCTACCAACAACGCTACCGCAGCTTCTGCGGCATCTTCTACCAACAACGCTACCGCAACTTCTACCAAAGCTTCTACCAACAACGCTACCGCAGCTTCTACCGCAGCTTCTACCAACAACACTACCACATCTTCTACCAAAAACGCTACCACAGCTTCTACCAACAACGCTACTGCAGCTTCTACCAATAACGCTACCGCAGTTTTTACTGCATCTTCCACTAGCAACGCTACTGCAGTTTCTACCGCAGCTTCTACCAAAAACGCTACCACAGCTTCTACCAACAACGCTACCGCAGTTTCTACCAACAACGCTACCGAAGCTTCTACCAACAACGCTACCGCAGCGTTTATCAAAAATGCTACCGTAGCATCTGCCGCAGCTTCTACCAACAACGCTACCGAAGCTTCTACCAACAATGCTACCGCAGCTTCTACCAACAACGCTACCGCAGCTTCTACCGCAGGTTCTACCAGCAACACTATCTCAGCTCCTACCAACAACGCTCCCGCAGCTTTCTGTATCGACACATTGATGTAACAACACTAATCACCCAATAATTAGCTTACGGACGTTCATTCTCATAACGCTAGATGTACGGTGAAATTATGTGGTTTTCCCTTATTTAGTGTCAAAGGATAATATATCCCAAAATGCGACTTCCCATTTGGACAGAAGGACGATATATGGCCATCCTAGCGTCATCGTATTATTTGTTTTGATTCGTGGTATCTTCTGCAGTTCCATGCACACTGAATGGAAATTTACAGTACACTACTGTATTTAATTGTGTACTATGTTTGGTTCCAACCTACTGTTTGTTTTGCACTTAATCAGTTAAAGCTTGACACAACTCTTAAAACGGAATAATGCCACATGCCAGTGTTCCTAAGTGTGTTGGTTTAACAAGAGAAGAGATTCATTACAACATGCCAACTGCCCAAGGTCAACATTCTCCACTGCTTTGGTGCTATTGTTAGTGACAACTTTTAGAATATTTGCTACTTTTAGAGTGTAGAGAATCTGCTGGATGCTTCGTCACTGCCAGCTCACAGCATAAATAAGGCTTTCTGATTGATTGTGTCTGCCAAACCTGGAGGGACGCGAGACATTAACGTCCCAGAATGAAGACTTTTATTTGTTCCTCGTCTTTGTGCCCTAAATGCCATCTATTCTTTGGCCTGTGTTAGCCTAATTGAAGGTCAGCTTTCGGGGTTTCCATGGTGCAGTGGCAGCAAACACGCTTAATAACGCGGTTGCTGGGCATTCAATCACTGTTGCGTTACGCGCGGTTTTATTTAGCGCGGATTGAGCACTCTCTGTCGTGACGGTTCCGTAGTTATCAGTGTCGTGTTTTTAATGGTAAACGTCTTCTTTTATATGTATCCGTATTTGGTAACTATTATTGTTTCTTACATTCCTACTTATACAGATAATGTTAATTTTCCACATTTACAATCCCTATGCAGTTTCACATTACATTAATAGGAAGTCTTTGGCCGTGGTGTGGCTAACTTCTCAAAATACCAGTGTTAATTTGTGATTATCGTATCCAGGTTTTGTTAACTATTATTGCTTCTTTCATTACCACACATATAATTGTGCACATATTTTGCTAGACTATCTGCTCATGTCGGTGATAACAACTGCACCGTAGAGCAAGCTCAAGAGAAGGTTTCTGATCATCAGAAGCGATCCCTTTCAACCATCCCTTTCTTCACACACACTTATATATATATATATATATATATATATATATATATATATATATATATATATATATATATATATATATATATATATATATTCATATCCTTTACAGGACATTGCTGTCAACATCAGCATCTTTCAGCTGATTGTTGATTTCTTGGCAAGATTACGCTCAGTAGTTTGTCATTGATTTCTGAGTGGCCGGCTCACATACCCCGTAAGTTAACGACGCGATTCGAACCATTGCTGATTCTCACCGTCGTCACGTTACTCACGAGAGTATACGAGATTACGGATAAAAGTTGCTAACCTCTCGTTTCATTGCTTTGTTGCTATTCTTAGCGACAACTTTTAGAATATTTGCTCCAACGCTATTCTTAATCCCGTATACAATGTCTGAAACACAGCTGCGCGAGATTTGGTAGCAGATCGCGTCGCGCTGGTTTCTTACGGAAAGGTATGTGAGCCGGTCGTTCAGAAAGCAATGGCAAACTACTGAACGTAAAACTTGCCAAGACATCAACAGCAGCTGAAAAATGTTGGTGTTGACTGCAATGTCCTGTAAAAGGGATATGAAAAAAAAAAAAAAAAAAGTCGACACCAGGATGGGTGATGCGGTCAGCATCCTGCCATGGTGTGAACGTTGAAGTCACGTTTAGGACGCTTAACTGAAAATCACATGAGTGCGGTCGGACAAGTTTTCGATGATTACTCTCGTCGTTCGCTACGGGAGAGAAAGACTGGTCGTCTATTTCTGCACGCACTCAGTCCTATAAAATAAGATGATCGCATACCCACGACAGGCTTCTTTCTATGTGACTTTTTAGAATTATTTTATGACACCATCTATTACATTTGTCATTGATATAACGACCACAAAGATCTGTTAGTTAGTGTCCATTGCTTTGTTTGTCTCTGTGTATGTGTGAAAACGAACAATTTGGAGACTACATAGCGGAGATAAGAATGACATTGGGATTCCATTGGACATACAATTTATCATTGGCTATAGGTTCCACCGAACTGGAAAGCAGAGTTAACATACAACAAACCAGGTTTACGTTCAACACAAAGAAAGCAAGGATTTTCTTACCCTAAACGACCCTGGGACCAACTCACTATCCTTAATGGACACCAGAGTGTTTTGTGAAACGGAATAATGGTAATAAAGGTGCTAAGTAACCTTACCGTGTAATACAGTGACCTAATATATGTGCAGATTTATCAATTCACATCCCATTACAGTGTCTGCTGTGAGATTACCTTTTAGACTGTCGTGTAGGCGCCAGCGGGCTTTCACGTAGCACCGGCATCAGGCATTATCCCCATTCTACTTGTAAATGGGTACATGTGATTTCCTAGAGCGATTGTCCGTGATCTACCAGCGCCGACATTCCATCAGCCAGTACCTCATTTGCATAAAGGATGGCCTGTTTGGTCTCGTGAAAAGTGTTCGAATTCCCACGGCGGAATAAATTATATCCTCCGGCGAGTTTCTATTGATGGGAAGCTAATTTGATCTTATTTGTCTTTACATAGAAACAAACAATGAGCGAACTTGAGACAAAAGACGCGTTTTTGGTAATGTAATATTGTGTTACATTCTTTGCTTATGCAATTCACTTGTGTGATTATGTATGTGTGAAATATGTGTGTTCGTGTATGTGTATACATACATACATACATGGACATGGACATACACACACACGCGCACGCACGCACGCACACACACGCACAGGCACAACACACACACACACACACACATATATATATATATATATATATATATATATATATATATATATATATATATATATATATATATGTGTGTGTGTGTGTGTGTGTGTGTGTGTGTGTGCCGGTCTCCCTGGCCTAGGCACTAAACGACTTTCTCAGTAATCACATTTATCCACGTAAGGTAACGCGAGAATTGGTAGTGGTTCTCGCCGCGTTGGTGACTTATAATCTCAAATAAATGAGGGAACCCATGACACCTGACAGGCAGGAGAGTGTCTAACCGTAGCGTTGCCGCGGTCTCCAAACATAATGAGATACCGGAATGTAACATCTCAATAAATGAGGGAATTCTTAACCATGTGAGTCGACACAGTCTTCTTGGAAAAGTTATAACGTGATAACATCTGCCTTGTTTCGATTAGAACAATAATTGTCTTCGCAAAGGCAGCCTTTTGCCACATGGAAAGCATACTCACGCAATAAAACATCTGTTCAACTGCAGTGAGGACAAGGGTTTCGAAGTCTTACATAAACATATACTGTTGCATGCATATTAAACAAGGACAGTAGACAGACAAGATGAGAAACATCTAGTGGGGATAATAATGTAGTTTCTAGAGAAAATGCAGAGAATAACATGGAAGGACAGAAAAATAAATGAGACAGTCATTCAAGAAACAAATGAAAATAGTAGATTAGATAAATTAGACGAAGACAGTCCAGAATTTCGAGCACAATATTATGAGAAATAAACTTGAAAACTTAGTGACAACAGGTAAGTTTGATGGGAGAAGATCAACGGGAAGACAAATACATACACACCCCGATAACCTGGCTATGTAGTTTAATCGGAACAAGAATGCACATTTGATCCAATACTATGATGATCGTTTGACATGTCGAATACTGGCCATCCTCGCCTATCGACAAAACACATCATGATGTTGAAGATGATGTAGAGGCTACAGCTGTTTTGTTGTTTATTGAATAGCACTTCATAAGCGTATGTAGAAACTTTCACATATAAGCTTCCAGTATATTTCAGCATTTACGGAATATCAAAGAGAAATAAACATCAAACACACAGAATGAGACAATTCTCACGTTCTCCAAGAGGAAATATGCTCACTAACTTTGTAACAGAAATGTCAAAGATCATTTCACACTTACCCATTGATATCTTTGATTTCTTTCAGACACGGATTGCAGACAATTATAATTTCACCAATTGGTCAAGGATTATAAAATGAAAGGTAAGGTCCTTTTAAACATGAGAGAGAGAGAGAGAGAGAGAGAGAGAGAGAGAG
>OY992877.1:149309714-149312214 GCA_963921405.1 Cepaea hortensis | reverse complement strand
TTCATATAAGTAGTCATATAAGCTCCCGTTCCCGTTCCCGACTATCTACTGTCTGTCTGTCTGTCTATTATTAGAAAGAGCACTTCAAAGATCTTTACATCTTCCCCAACAATTAACTTGGGTAAAATGGAGCGTCTTATTTAATTCATATTCGGCCCCTGCTCCCGTTCCCGTTCCCAAAAAAGACGACCCGACCCGGCTTCGCCCAGTCCCTGGTGGGGAGCATATCATTTAATTCATATTCGGCGGAGGAGGAGGAGGAGGAGCGGGAGGAAAGGAGGAGGAGGAGGGAGGATGAGGGATTAGGAGGAGGAGGGAAGGAGGGAGAGGGAGGAGGAGAGAGGAGGAGTTAGGAGGAGGGAGGAGGGAGGAAGAGGGGAGGGAGGAAGGAGGAGGAGGGAGGAGAGAGGAGGGAGGAGAGGGAGAAGGAGGAAGAAGGAGGAGGAGGAGGAGGAGGAGGAAGAGCGAGGAGGAGGGAGGAGGTAGGAGGAAGGAGGAGGGGAGGAGGAAGGAGGAGGATGGAGGAGGTAGAGGAAGAAGGAGGGAGAAGGAGGAGGAGGAAGAGGGAGGAGGAGGAGGGAGAGAAGGAGGGAGATGAGGGAGGAGGAGGGAGGATGAAGGAGAGGAGTGGGAGGAGGAGGGGGAGGAAGAGTAGGAGGGCGGAGGGAGAAGGAGGAAGGAGGAGGAGGGAGGAGGAGGCGAAGGGAGGAGGAGAGGAGGAGGAGGAGAGGTTGGATGAGGGAGAGAAGGAGGAGGAGGAGTGGGAAGAGGGAGGAGGAGGATGGAAGAGGGAGGGATGAGGGGGAGGAGAAGGAGGAGGAGGGGAGGAAAAGGAGGGGGAGGAGGAGGTGGCGGAGGAGGAGGGAGGAGGGAGGGATTAGGAGGAGGAGGAGCGAGGGAGGAGGAGGAGGGAGAGGAAGAAGAGGGGGGAGGGAGGATTATAACGCATATGCCTGTAGATAACTGCAGCGAAAAGGTCCACCTATTTGAGAAATATGCAACAATTTAACATAAAATAGCAATTCTATTAGAAGTTATGTCCCCTCGCTATATATACATTATAATATAAATTAAATATTAAATAATAATAAGAAAATATGTTTGTACACTAAAAAAAACTATGACAGTTGGCAGCACGGGAATGATTAGAAGACGTGTAGAAAATTTCATCTCAATCGGATGGACCGTTCGCGAACGCATAAAAGACATACAGACAGACAGACAGACAGACAGACAGACAGACACACGGAGATTCTCTTTTATATATATAAGAATAGCATACCCGGCCCGCTTCGCCCAGTCCCTGGTGGGGAGCATCTAATTTAATTCATATAAGTAGTCACATAAGTTCTAGTTCCCCTTCCCGACTATCTAACTGTCTGTCTGTCTGTCTGTCTGTCTGTCTGTCTGTCTGTCTGTTGGTCTGTCTGCCTGTCTGTCTGTCTGTCTGTCTGTCCGTCTGTCTGTCTGTCTGGCCCGGCCCGGCATCGCCCAGACCCTGATGGGGAGCATCTCATTTAATTCATGTAAGTAGTCATATAAGTTCCCGTTCCCGACTGTCTGTCTGTCTGTCTGTCTGTCTGTCTTTACCTCCCTCTCTGTCTGTCTGTCTGTCTGTCTGTCTGTCTAATCATTTATTGGTTGCAGTTAGAACAACCTTAGATAAACGAAGACCAACTTACAAAAAGCATTAGAAAGAGCACTTGAAAGATCTTTACATCTTCCCCAACAATTAACTTGGGTAAATGGAGCGGCGGCAGCAGCAGCAGCAGAAGAAGAATAAGGAGGAGTAGGAACTGGGAGGAGGAAGAGGAGGTGGAGGAGGGAGGAGGAGGAGGGAGGAAGAGATAGGCGGAGAGAGAGGAGGAGGAAGAGGAGAGAGAAGGAGGGAGGAGGAGGAGTAGGAGGATAGGATGGAGGAGGAGGGATTAGGAGGTGGAGAGAGGATGAGGAGGGAGGAGGGAGGAGGTAAGAGGAGGGAGAAGGAAGGAGGAGGAGGAGGAGGAGGGAGGAGGAGGGGAGGAGGGAGGGGGAGGAGGAGGGAGGGGGAGGAGGAAGAGGGAGGAGGAAGGAGAAGGAGGAGGAGGGAGAAGGAGGGAGGGAAGAACGCAGGAGGAGCAGGGGAAGGAGGAGGGAGGAGGAGATGGAGGAGGAGGGAGATGGGAGGAGGAGGAGGGAGGAGGAGGGAGGAGGAGAAGAGAGGAGGAGGAGAGGAGGAGGAGGTAGGGAGGAGGAGGAAGAGGGAGGAGGAGGAGGAGGGGAGGAGGAAGAGGGGAGGAAGGAGAAGGAGGAGGAGGGAGAAGGAGGGAGGAAGAACGCAGGAGGAGGAGGGGAGAGGAGTGGGAGAAGAAGGAGGGAGGGGAGGAGGAAGGGAGGAGGAGGAGAGAGGAGGAGGGGAGAAGGAGGGAGGAGGAAAGAGGGAGAAGGAGGAAGGAGAAGGATGAGGATGTGAGGGAAGAAGGAGGAGGAGGGATGGGGGAGGGAGGAGGAAGGAGGAGGG